>WEKX01001263.1:79511-137673 GCA_013390025.1 Pitta sordida
AAGGGTGTGCTTGTTGCCTCCATAGGTGCCCCCTGTAATCTCCATTTTATTTGAGGGTTTTTGTGTGCTTGAACCCTGGTCAAGTTTCACGTCTTGCCAGTCAAGAATGCTTGCAAACAGCTAAACAGCTCCTCAGTGCTCCCAGCTCCACCAGTACATATTTAGAAATTTTCTTGCCATTAACTTGCACAGTGGGCTCCCTCCCAGTCACTGCCTTCAGCCATTTGATGGCAGAGCAAAACGTTGCTCAGGGCTATATGCTTGAATTAATTTGCTTTGGCTGTATCTGCACCCTTATGTGTTTGTTTACCATTTGAGCAGTGACATTTATTGGCACAAATGTACTGTGGAAAGCCAATTCGAGGAGAAGTGTCAATATTTGCTCCGAAGAACAACAAGACCCCAATTCAAAAACATACTAACTTTAAGTACATGGATGTGTCTCATTGACTTTGTTGTATGACACCTGGTGCTGGGAACAGAAGCAATGCCATGAGCGTTCACTTATCAGCTAAGACAAATTGATCATTGCCCAGGCTGAGTTAAGATTGTTCAGGATCTATCCTCACTGTACTGAATTTGAAGAGATAAAACAAACATATGCCAGGGATTTGCATGTATTTGGGAAAAACATAGCTCTATCACATCTGCACAGAAAAAGAAAAAAGACAATGCTGTTGGTATGAGTAATTGTTGCAGTGTTTAAGTCTCTACAAAGGCTGCAGTAAAAAGGGAGTCTGAAAAGAACAGGACTGATAAGAATGTGCTAAAAAATAATGCTGAAAAGTCATTCTTAAGGAGTCATATAGTACCATACCAGGTCTTCACAGGTGTATGGGCAAAACAGACCAGAACTGTCACAAAAACCCCTGGGCTTTTATATAATCTGTAGTTTTCTAAACATATCAAATTAAGTGAATTTTGATGTAAGAAGTTATAGGAACATGAAAGTCCTTGCTATAAGTAGACTGTGGGTTTTTGTCTGATACTTGCTATGTGAATGATAACATCTGAGAGGAAATACGCTTGATTGAGGCCACTATCTGCTAAGAACAGCTCAAAGGAAATAACATGATGCTCAAGGATGAGACCATCATGTCAAATTAAGCCACAACAATAAAGAGCTACTATAGGAGCACCATAAGTTCCTACTTAATGTTGCCCGATTTGTCCCATTATAAAAAAATTCCAATAATTTTTCTTTTGCATAGATTTGTCAAGGGTCAGATTTGCAGTTAGAAAGGAGCTGTGTCTGAAAAAAAAAATAAATTGTTAAGAATTGTCTGGGCACTATAATGTAAAAAACCAAACCCATTCTTTGTATTTTATTATAACTTATAGAACTTGTTTGAAGTTTCTGAGCATTGGATACCAGCTGAGCACACCTCAGCCCCTTCAAGCACTCTGACCAAGGGAACGGGTTGCCCAGGCCTCTTTACTAAGGACAAATCCTGATATATCTGCCCTCTAGAAAGACAAGTGTAATTTCCTAAGTGAAACGAACCCAGACTCGGGTGGTACTTTAAATTATTCATGGAGACTGAGAAATCCTGTTTCAACCTACTGACATACTTTGCTGAATTCAGCCTCAAATAATGACTATCCCTAATCTCTGCCTCTGGCAAGGTTTTACAGTCATGTTACTGGAAGTGGGCACTGCATCTCAAAAGGGTGCATGAAGTGGGAGCAGTGGTTTCAAACTCGGTTACATGGAGACCCACTCCTGTAGAGGCTCCTCCAAGGGGGACAACCTCCCAAACTCTGTTTGCCTCTTGTTTTGGACATAGCTCAATCATATCCTTCATCATATCAGCTGAAAAGTAACTTGCTTGCTGTTTCATGAAATACGACATCCCCCTTCTCTTCTCCCTCTACGCCTGAGCATGTAGCATTGAATATCATGTAGTTCAAATTTACCCCTATGGCCAAGTTCAATATATTAGCGGCCAGAAATCTTAATCAGATATTTAATCTTTCAACCATGTAAGTGAGATTTTGTGTTTACAGTGGCAGTAGGCCAGCTTAAGCTTAGAGAAAAAAGATTGTTAGTAGTGTCCTTGAAGCTGGAGAGCCAGAGAGCAGAGACTCCACTGAGCAGGTCTGTCTGACCTGCGGCTGAAAGGCAGCTGTAATCACCACATCAGTACCTACAGCACTGTGTGCTTTTTAAGCATTGCAGAGACAAGAAAGTTATCATCATCTTTGGAATATGGCTGGTAACTGCTCTTTACATTCAAATTTTTTTTTTATTTAGTACAGCAAAGAAAAGAAAAGAACTAAGCTTTGGTGACAGGAGGCCATAGCACACAAAATTCTGACACTCATCTCCTGAATTTGCCAAATCCTGGAGCAATGAGTAGTATCTTCCCCAGTCAAATACCAGTAGTGAAGTTAATGAATCTTCCTATTTCAATAGTGACTTGTACAGATGCCTTGTACAGATGTGCCTAAGTGTAGCCAAATGCACGTGGTTTATTCCTCTATTTGTAAGGATCTCACCTGTTGCCCAAAGCGCTATATGAACACGCTGGTTCTCACAGGCTTCTCCCTGGAACTCATATTACGAAGAAGAACATGTGAAGTACTTTTCAGTCATACTCAGTGATTGCCTTTATGACTGGAAGCAAGAGGTCCCATATTCTGACAATGATTTTACTGTGTATAGTCACTGAAGGTTTATTTTCAAAATATTCTTATGTTAGGGCCAAGGGCTGGATGCTGTAGAAGTCTGAGAGCACTTGGTTGTCACCAGGGTCTAGGTAGGGTGGCATACTATTATTTTCTGATTTGTCCTAAGTACAAAGCTGACCTCTGTGGAGCTCCTGAGCAATCCCAGATTAGGACTGGAATCTTGACTTCACCAGACTTCTCAGGCACAAATGTGAAATGCTTTGGGGCAAAAAGCCACCGAATTCCTCAGTGCAGATGTATTTACAATCAGTGATTTGTGTCAGCCCATCAGTATTTTCTGTGGTGAAATAGCAATTTGGGAGGCATTATAGTTCTGAACAAGGAGTCTAACAATTATTTACCTTGGATATTTGCTTGGCATTTTTCTGGTAGCCGTATGAGAAGTGGATGCTAGCACGTGTTTAGATTGTTTATACTTCAGTAGAGACTAAAGAGGTTGTACCACTATGTACCAGGGTCAAGTTTTAGTTCCTTGTTGAACTCTTAGATTCTTCTTTGAAGATGGAGACAAATTCTGCCCAAGACAGGGATAGTTTTCAGGAAGGCTGTGTGTATAGTTCCTGTCTTACAGATTGACACAACCTTTTTGATTTCTAAGTAAAACATACCACTTTACGGTCTTCTAAAATGTAAATGCTTCCTATGACTTTGATTGCTACAGTTTAATTGCAGTTGTTGTTCACATGACTTGTTTAATATGACTAATGTCATAACAATTCTCTGGACATTCTTCAGTTCTTTACCTTGACAGTGGAACAACAATGGTGACAAAGTGCAGATTAGGGTATAATGGATCTATCTTTTTTTTAAGGAATTACCTAAGAGTGCTTACAAAGATTTCAGCCTTGGCATTCACTTACTGGATAGTCTGCAGATAGTCTTATTGGATAACTTTATTCATCTTTATTTCCTACAGGATATTTCAATTTCATTCTAGAACTGTGAGAAATGTTGCTTCTGAAATAAACTGTGCTAGCACATCTTCTGTATAAAAAACTAGACATCCAAAGGGGAGAAAGAAGTATAGAATATATAATGACTGTAGGCATACAGTAGGTCAGAATAAATGGGAAGGTTAAACATTTATATGTAACAGGGATATATTAAAAAGCCTGAGAGCACAATATGCATTGAGGCCAGGACACTGAAGTGAAGTCACCTTAGTAACATTGAGGGACAATTTCTCCTTGCCAATACATAGAAAACAGCCACCCATGTTCATCCTCCTAGACCTTTCTCTAACATTTTACAGTCTGGACCTGAAGATACTCCTATTTCACTTGAGAGTGTTAACAGGGTGCTAGTGTAATGCACTAAACAACCAGGTCTCTCTTGAAGCGATGCCAGTGAGATGTAGAAAGCTACTTTTCTGCTTTTGGAAGACAACAACACTAATCCTGTACCCCAAGGATCAATTTTCTCTCTTCTTCTGTTCAGTATCTTCCTACCAGTCTGATGACATGCACTCTCGGCACACTCAGATGGATCTGAGCCATCTTCTTGTACGGTCCTACGGTTTGGCTAATGTGACCAAGGTGACTTTATCTGGATGAGAGCAATATATAGATTAAAGCTATTTTCTGAAAGTTAAAACCAGTCATGACCCAGAAGATACTGAATGAATAAAGTGTTTCTGAAGAGCTGGCATGAGATACGCTCCTCTTGGTGGGAGGCACAAACCAGAGTTAGTCAGCCTCTCCCATGGACTAAGGGCGCTCTTGTGTTCCTGGTTGTTTCCAGAACCATAGGGACCACCGAACCAAAAGATACCAACTTTGTGATTTGACTGGTAGAGAGGAATACACAATATTGTTGACCATCACAGTACGTAGTTCTAGCTATCCTTGCCAGCTTTTGTTTAACTGCCTTGGCATTTGAAATTTTTCATTTTGTCTTTGCAAAACATGCCACACTGCAATTTCAGCTCACATTTTCTCATTCCATCTGCAATGGACAGAAAGGACTTTCATTTTTACTCTTTTCTTTGCAGCTGCATTTGATATGTTTGAAAAGTATTATCACATCTTCCCTCTGGACTAAACATGCCCATCTTTTTGTCATTCGTTCTCTATAAGTCATGTTGCCTAAACCTCTAGTTATTCATTATTTTTCTCAGTTTGTCCAAGCCTTATGAAATGTCTCTTCAATATGGGCACAGTTCTTTAGCAGATGCTTCCTAGGTGCTGAGCAGAGTGAAAGGATTTCCTTGAGTCTTAAATAAAACATTTCCTTTTAAAAATCCCAATAATTTAATGATTTTTTTTTTTTGCATTATGTAGTACCATAAAATTGACTCACCCTTAATGTGTGGTCCCCCACATTCTTCAGTTCATTTTTGGAAGAACTGTTGGCTATTCAGTTCTTCCCCACATTTGCATTTTGACAGCTGAGAATGTCTTTCTAGCTGTAGTACTTTAGTCCTTACCAATAACAGTACTTTAAATACCACTTGTTCAGTGTGTAAAGATCTTTTGAATTCTAATCTAACCTCCCAAATGTTTCCAGCACCTTCCAAGAAGTGAGAAATCTTCTCTGATATTTTCCAGGTTTTTAATAAAAATGTTGACCCAAGATGTACCCCCTGTGGAACTGCAGTCAAAGAAACTTTCCAGTCTGGCAATGAGCTTGTTCCAGCTACTTGCTGAATAAAGTTTTCCAAGTCAGGTTGAGTACCTGCCTTAGAACAGTTTTGACTAGCTAATTCTTTTTTATTACTTCCTTAGGAAACTGTCACATGAGACAGTGTCAAAAGCCTTGATAGCACTCAGATATGTGACATCTGCTCACAAAGAACCATATCCTGCTACAGATTAAAATTAAGTTAGACTTAACAGAGCTAGTGTTTGTTTGACAAAACCATGTTCCTGTAATCCTATTACCTCCCAAGCATTTTGACTATCATCTGATCTTCTGGCTATATAAATGGCTATACTATACTATATATGCATAGCATCATGTTCTATTATTTTTCTGGAAATAAAAATAAAGAAGACAGGCCATTGTTCATGGACTTCTCGTTATTAAGGGGAAAAAAGGTATTATATGTCCTTTTTGCAAGTACTCTACAACTTCTTTCATCTATCTGGGGTTTGCAGGTCGTTAAGACTGACTCTAAATTTGTTGGAGTGAATTTCATCAGCTGATACCCATTTGACAATATCTAAGCCCATGACAGGTAGCAATCTGGCATTTCCACTTTACCACTGACTAATGGTGTGCTAAAAACTTTTCACCACTGAGTTTTATGCTAGTGGTGTTAACTACATTCACATTTACTCACAGTTGATTCTTTTTAGTGAAGACTGAAATAAAAAAGAAACAAATTGGATCAATATATT
Source organism: Pitta sordida (assembly GCA_013390025.1). NCBI lineage: Eukaryota > Metazoa > Chordata > Aves > Passeriformes > Pittidae > Pitta > Pitta sordida. The sequence goes on from WEKX01001263.1 coordinate 85,541, forward strand.
GCAGAATAATGTCTCATTATTTTACATTCCTTGGAAGTTGTGCTTTGCCTTAACATTTTTGATTTTCTCTCTATGGCAAGTGATGCTGCTTATAGATATCCTCAGTAATGTGCTGTGTATTTTACTTTGGTTTTTATTCTTGTATATAGGGCTATTGAAAATGTCTGGCAAGAGTAATGACCAGTTCTATCTGGAGCTGGTTAAAATATTCCTCCCACTTTGACAGTCATTGGTTTGGCTCCAGGAATTCATGCCTGTGCCATTTCCTGGCCAGGCTACAGCAATATAAAAAGCCTTCAGTGAATCAACGTGTGCAGAAAATGGTCTGGTGTTTTCTCAACAGAAGATTCTATTCCAGATTGTTCATATTTGTCCTCTACTCGCTTGAATGACATCTCATCAGGATTGGGGTCTAATTTGTGGTCTTGTTAGCTGTCTCCATGTCCTCTTTGCATGAGTCAAGAATTTAAAAATCTTGCATCTAAGCTCTAGGACAAAAGCTATGGTCAGATGTCCTTTACTTGAACAGAACCCTTGATAATAAAGAGAAAGATGTCTGTACAGAAAGCAGGGACTTTTCAGGCCTTGACCAGTAGCAGGGAATTAAATTATATCTCCAAAAGCTGAACTTACTGCCCTACACTGTTGGTATCGGTGACACTTTCTGTATTGCATCTGTGTTTGTGTGTATTTCTGTATTACCTTCCCCTGAGCACTTTCCCTCCTGGAAGAAGGAGATGTTTCTTAATGTACCACTGCAAGAAGCTCAGATACTCCCATGACAAATGTAATCTTGAAGTGTCTACAGAATCAAATCAAATAAATAGGCCTTAACCCCAGCATTTTATTATGAGTATGACTTTGTTTTGTTATGCACAGCAATTGTCACATTGTGAATAATTTCGGGAAAGTGGAAAAATTCTCAGATTAGTAGTTTAATCGTGGTACTTTGCCAAAAGACTGATGGGAATTTGGAGGGTTTGTTCTGGGAATGGGAATGGTGGACAGGCGTAGGAGGGTATTATGAGGAATCAAGGCCTTATTGGGTGAAAAAACAGAGATTAAGATTAGAGTTTTATGACACATGATGAAACTTAAACATGTTTCAATTTCTCTAGTTTTCTTCTTGTCATTCTCAATATGACAAGAGCACCAAGAGCTTCATTATGTGATTGTCAAGATCTTCAGATGGTTGCAACAGGGCTTGTGCAGAGGGTTACTGTAGATCCTCACTGGTTTCTGTGTCTGCAAGGATCCATCTGTCTGAGATGCTGAGGCAAAGCATGTAGCTTTACTGTCATTCCTAAACGTGTATTAGCAGCTACAAACACCAGCCAGCAGCCTGGCCACCCAGCTCCATGTGGATGACAGGCCTGAGGACCACTGGCACCTTGGGGAATGCACTGAACTCATAGTGTCAACTGCACACCACATTGCTGAGATCTTGCGTAGTGTCCTCCAAGCTAGTACTTCTATCTGAAGACCTCCCCAGAAAAAAGGGAGGACTAGTAACATCTCCTTTGTTTTCACTGCTGACAGTTGAAAGAGCAGCAGCTCCAAAGATTTTCAAGGCACTTATTTTTTGGAGTCTAAGCCGGACACAGGACCCAAGTAATCATCCTTAGAGATTTACGTCATCCTCTGGTGTTCTGCCCATCAAAATAGAGCCTGCTTCAAAGAAATGACATAGCCCCCTCGATGGCAAAGTGCATGCACTGGGAGAGAGCTCTTGGATTTCTGACTGCTTCACAGCACAAGTCCTTGCCTTGGAGAAATTCAAGTTTACCAGAAGCCCTCCAATTATTTTTTTGTTTCATTTTCCCAGTGCCCACAAGATTAGAACACAGCTTGGCAATGTCACTAGAAGAAACAGAGAAAGAAAAGAAAACAACAGAAAACCAGCTGCCAATGTTTGACTACAAACGCTATTGGAAGGGTTTGTGAAACTTGCCATAAAAGTATTTCAGACAGAAATATTCTTTTCTTTGTATGATTTTTGGGAAGTTTCAAATTTCAGCTGGTATTGCATGCAAAAACAACAGGTCTATGCAAATACATCTGGGTCAAGATTGACAGGTGGGGAAAGCTTACAAGATCCCGTCAAGAGATTTCTGCTGCGTGTGTGCCAATGGAAGAACTCCTTCTCTTGCTTGACAAAGATAAAGGTCTTTTATAGTAAAATGAAAACAAGAAATCAAAGGGTAAGAATCAGTCTTCTAGTATCTCATCCTGTGTCTTGATCCAGGGATATTTGTGACTCCCAAGCATCACCGACAGGATGAGAAGGGAACATGTGGGTTGCTAGTTTATTCCCTTGCTGCCCCCTGTAAGAATGAAATGAACTTTCATGGATATTCACGATTGAACAGAAAATGGTGCTAGGCATCACGATATTTCTAACCTCAAATGTCGACATTCTCTTACACGTCAGGAGATTTTTAAGTATTGTTAGAATCGTGACGTTTCCCTGCACCCGGATGCAGTCGCCCATAGGCACAATGTTTCCAAGATCACCATTGCAAACATGAAGATGGGAAAGTTGGAATTGTCATACAATTCTGTGAGGCACAGCTATAAGAACTCGAGACAGAATCTAACTGGAGCTTTGATTTTACTGGAAGAATAGACAGCACATTTTCAGTAATGTTTATACTTGCTCTACATTGAACACAGATACAGTAATCCCTTGTCACTTCACGGTTCGCTATTTGCAGGTTCAATGCACTGTAGTTTTTTCCCCCCCATCTTTACCATCTTTATCATATTTACTGTATTTACCGTATTTACGACTATTTTGCAGATTTCACTTATTACAGCATCTTTTTAGACACAACTCCCTGTGACATTTAAGGGATTACAGTATCTAGGTCTATATATTTATGTATATTTCTAACTGTTCCTAGTTGCTCTTGTTCTAAAGCCCATTGTAAAACTTAAATACATGGGAAAATTTATGTCAAACAAAGTTCTTAGATCTTTTTGGTTGCTCTTTCTTAACAGTAGTTATTTGCATCAAATGGCTGTAATGTTATGTCCTGTGCATAACATTGTGCCTACAGCTTGCCAGTGATTTTTACCTGAAGAAAGACCAGCAGAAGGACTGCGTGATGCCATTTTGAAATCTCTGGAATTTCAGGTGAGAAGCATCCAAGTGACGCTTGTTCAAACGCAGTATATGATTAAATGTTCTTTGATGTGTTCTTTGATTTCCAGACAGAAACATGTATTCATGTCTGCTTGGGCTCTGAGATGATAATTTCCTTCTATTTCTGTTCTAGCTCTGGGTCTCCATCATCCCCCACCCCTTGTTCCTGCCCATCTGTAAAACTCATAAAGCCAGATTTAAACACAGTAATGTACATAGGAAAATGATGACTTGGAAGTGCTTGAAGGAAGGGATGTACTTCATGACTCAAGTGTTTGTGTTCTCCTCAGCAGAAAACACTGACAATGAGAGTCTTACACATGGGAAAAAAGCTGTCAGCTTTTCCACAGAAAATTGCAATCTCTTGTGTTATCACCCTTAGAAAAAAAATGTAGAAAACCTTGGGGACATTTCACCTCAGTGACTGTGCTGTATTTAAAAATGAAAGTCTGAATTTGCTTATAAAAGATGTTAAACACTGAATTTGCTTATAAAAGATGTTAAGTAAGATGTTAGTGAGCTTTCAGTCAAAATGGGGCAAACAGCATAATCTGTAGCACAGTGAACTTCACAAATACCACATCAAGCCTTAGGATCTTCTCTAAACACTAAGCAGTTCTGCTGAATAGAACCTGCTACAGTCCAGTCTTTCTCTCCCCCTCCTCCTCTCCCATATGAATTCCATGAAGTTACAAAAAAAAATCATGAAGGATATCCTTGGTGAGTGCTTGTTCTCCTGTGCAGGTACCTATTTGAAAGCTGAGTGCCTAAAACAGGTGCTATCCTCACTGCAAATGAAAATACAGCACTTAAAGGAAGACCCTGTGAGTAAGTACAGTCAACTAGAGATGCAGGGCTATGCAAGTCTCATAGCTTTCCAATTCAAATGTCTTCATGGTTATACCTGGGAAGATAGAGATGGATTTTATTTGTCTATACTTAGAGTATTTATTACCACTGTGAAATCTGAGGAGTAATGCAGCTTTTCTGGGAATATCCAAAGGAATTCTTCCCTAGCTATGCAAATGACATAGTTACTTGTTCAATCCAGCAAGACTGGGACCAAATCATCATGGGAGGTAGAAGAAAAATACTGTCAGGAGAGGAAAGGCTGGTGAAATGGAAACATGAGAAACTTTCATTTGATATTTAATGAAACATCTGTTGGTGAACATTTTCATAATTTCTTATTTGTATAACCAGAGAGGGACCTAAATTAGTAGGAAAGTTTATCTACTTTCATAGTATAGAAGCGAGAAGGAAAAAGGGATGCTTGCTCAGTGATTATGGAGCTAAGCTGAGGCAGCAAAACTAGGATTCAGTGCTTGATACAAGCAATACTCAACATAAAAATGCCTAACTAGCCAGAATGATGGCTCCAAAAAATGATTCTACTGCTATAGTCATTGCCATCACATTTTCTGAAAAAGGACTGTTTTCAGAAAATAGCCCCCATATAACAGTTTAACATAGGATCTTTTAAAAAATGCATAAAGTTTCTAAAGGTGAACAGCTTAAATCATCATTGTTTTTTAAGTATTTTTTCTGACTAGCTGAGGCAGGTCATACATGCCTCATACAGATTCTGTAGGTATCTCTGGGCTATGGATCCTCCCAGGTTGTAGGATGCCTAAAAAGCCAGTGGATTCCTAAAAAGTCAGTGGATTCTTAGCCATCAGCTAAGCCACCAGCCACCTTGTTGGTGTCTCCCAACAAGGCTATTATTAGATCCATGGCATTTGACTATTCAGCAGTAAATACAGGTCTTGCATTTCACAGTTAGTGCTGGGAGTCCTGTTCCTTGATTCAAGGCTCTTCATCTTGTCACAGTTTCAATTTGGTAAAGGATGACCTGCACCTTCTGGGGAGAACAAAAGCAGGGATATACAGCCTGTAACCACAATCCTAATTTTTTAAAAAAATATTATTCTGAGTAGCTTAATCCTCACCAAGAACTTTGGGAACATAATTCAATAACCCATCATCTTCCTCACAGTCAGTATGGCCCCTACCAGCTACACCAGGCATCACTAGGCTGAGATGTACATGTAAAGTATACAGCAGGAGCATCAAGCCAGTAGCTACAAGAAGACACAGTTTTCAATCCCTGTGAGGAAGAAAGGTAATTTGTGGTGGTTCATATTCTTGTGACACACAGGGGTTGTTGTTGGCTTTCTGATACAACTTGATACAACAGCAGCTCTTTGCAGGGAGTAAAGCAAGTATTATGATGGGGGTCATTCAGGAGATCTTGAAAGACTTTGCGAGGAGCACGTTTTCTGATACTGGTACAAATATATTTTTTCCTCTTTCCGAATAGCAATTAGGTTGGCAGATCAACTCTTTCTGGGTGAACTGGTGTGTTGGTTCAGGATGCTGGACCATATGATCTTTGCCACCGCTGCTTTCTGCTATCAGTATTTTTGGTGGGCTTTGTAATGGTAATGGACAATATTGCCTAACCTAGTCAAAGACAGGCAGAGTTCACTTCATCTTTTTCAGGTTTCCAGTAAGGCCTCAGTGATTCACAAGGGAATAGCCACACAAGAAGTGTGTCTGAGGACAATGGCCTCCAAAATTCACAAATCAGGGAAACCGCCTTAGAGTTGGTGGATGATAAATTGTGCTCATTTGTGCATTTTGGGATGACAGAGAAGCTAATTACATGGACGTCAGGGAATACCCTGATGTATGGCAGAAAGCGTTGTCCAGAAGAGGAGTCAGATGCTGCCTCCATACTCGACTCCTCAGACAAAGAGTGAAATTGCTGCTAACAACAGCACACTTGGATATTAAAACCCCTCCTGGTCAAAGCGTAAGGATATACGTAGTCACCCCAGCTAGGACACCAAAATTCGCAGCCCACTGGGAAGTATCTGTCTCCGGCATAAGAGAGCTGTTTACTTACACCGGGGGCAGGGGAGGAGGGGTGAGAAAAGAGCCCGGGGGGCGGTGGGGGGAGGGCTGAAAATAATAAATAACCATATGAGCTGTTGCAGAAACAGCAGAATAGAACAGGGAGGAGAGTCGGGGCGGGGGCATCCAACCGAGCGCCTGGTTTTCAGCGGCCGCCTGGTTCCCGTGTGCCCCGGGCTCAGGGGGCCGCAGGGACACGGGCAACACGAGGTGCAGGAGGCGCGGGCGATGCCGGTGGGTCTGGGAGAGCGGCCGCCGGCCCCGCCGCGCTGCTTGTTGTTGTTGGTCCGATGCAGGAACTTGGCAGGGGAGCGCAGCCGGTCCCCGCTCCGGGTCCCACAGGCAGGAAAAGTCTCCCAGCCTGCGGAGGAGACAGCCTGGCTGAAAGAGCCCCGCCAGCTCTGCTGCAGATAAGTTAATGTACACAGAAGGGACGTAAATTACCACGACCCTCCACAGCAGGACATTGGCCAGGGCCTGTCAGGAGGAGGACAAGCGCCGGCAAGCTCCGCGCCTCGCTGACATTTACCTCCAGATAGAGCCACCGCTGCCCGGCGAGGAAGGACCTGGTGGAGCCAGGGCTTCCTTGAAAACAGCTGCCTGTCCCTGACACCTACAAACTAATGCGGTTTTAATCAGGAGAATTAACGGAGGGCGGTGCACTGTTTTCCCAAACGATTTGCATGGGGCCGGCAGCCTGTTTTCCCTTCTTCCCTCCGCCGCCTCCTCTGTGGCTCCACTGCCATTTCCCTTATGTTTCTTTATCTGAGCTGATTTTTTTTTTCCTGCTCCCCCCTTCGGGCAGCCAGACGTGCCTTCATCTCCACCCCCTGAGCCCTGACGACGCTCACCTCCCTGTTTACACACTGACATCACACTGCAGTCTCCCTCCTGCCCAGAAATAACCCCTGGGAATAAAGCAGACAGGAAAAGGCCGCTGCTGTTGCCTCCTTCGCAGCTACAGCCACATCACCCGCTTCAGGGGCTGTACCTGCACGGAGCAATGCATGGGCAGTGGCATCATGGGGGACCCTCTCTCCAGTCCTGTGTCACTATTATGACATGAAATCACTCCATTTGTCAGATGCATGGAGCCGAGATGGGATGACTGAAAGAGTCAATGGGAAGGCCAAGGCTGGATATCAAGTCTTCCAGGCTTCTACTTCAGCCATGACACCATACTCCTCCACATAAATATGCCTACCTCTTTCTCCCTCCCCGCGTTTCATTTCCTTCATGAAGAGATGTAGTTAAAGCCAGGTGTAGTGAATGGATGATGGGAACAACAATGGGAAAATGTCTGCAAGGTCACTCATTTACTCCAAATACTAGCATCTTTTAATCCACACACAGCCCATTAATTTCAGCAGGACTCCTTGTGTGGTAAGCTCCTACCCAAGATGTGTGTGGGAGGCTCATTTGGGCCCATGGAGATTTCATTATTATTGTAAGCTTCAGCATTAGAAGGCTCCGGGGCACAGTGCTTTGCTCTCCCTCTTAGGAAAAAGCCTGGCTTAGTCCGGCTAACTTCTGTGTCTTAGCATACTGCTTGCCCTTGCTTCCATGAGCTCTGCTTTCTTGTGTTTGTTACTTACCCTGGACACGTGGCAGCAGCCCACTACCATGAGTGTGCACACTAGAATTATGCTGGATTGTTTATGTTGCAAAAGTGTCCCTAAATGCATAAGTTATTTTCTCTGGCAATTATATTTCAGCAAGGAATGGGTAACTTCATGGAGGCCAGAGAGCAGGTGCTGTGCCCAGAAAGAACTTTTTGCTCTTCAGTTTCCCTCTGGAGACGCTGGATACAGCATGATATTTGGGGACCAGACCTGTCTAAATCCATAATGGTTTTATGCAGTTGGTTTCACAGACATCTGGATATGGAGTAGGAGAGAGTGAGCACAGAGAGCTCTTGCTCAAAGCCCTATTACTTGTGTTAGAGACAACAAGTATGTACAAAGGTCACACAAAATCACTGTTATTCTGTTAAGGTTTTTTAAAAATATATATTTTTAAATACTGTATGGGTAGGATTTCCTGTGGCTTCCCATAAGTACTACCATTCCCATCTACGTTTTGAAAGGCAGAGTCTGTGCGTGATCATGGATGTGTCCTAATGGATGACATGGCAACTTTGCTGGGACATCCATTTCCTCAGACCAAGAGAAGGTGCAGTCTCTCCCGCTCTGCCACCCTAATCCTGCTAACATGCCACAACCTCTTGATGACACAGCATGGGACATAAACTCTCCAAGCTAAAGCAATACCCTTTCTTGTGGCCCTCTGCCATTGCCTTTTCTCTTCTGGCAAGGGGTGACAGGAAAGCTGTAGCCCTCTGTGTTCTTTCTGATTCCCTCCAAAAAGACCTATGAAAAACATAAAGGACTGCCCGGGTAGGGCTAATGGCAGACAAATACATGGACAGTGGAACTCATGTTGCTAGCCCTTTACTATTTGACTGGCTTTGGGATACTCTGGGATGAAAGAGGCTGTGTAAGTAGACTGATAGTAAAAGATGCAAGTGATGTGCCTACCATTCTGAGTCAGAATATCCTCTGAACTGGTTACTTGCTGCCGTGTGTATCTTCACAGTTTGAAAAAAGTTATGGCTTTTAACTAAGAAACTAGTCAGACAACTGATTCTCTTCTCTGTAAGTTCGGTGAAGGTGCCCTGTGACCCAGAAGATGGTATCTCTTGGAAAAGAATACTGCTCCAGTAACAAAGTAGACACACATTTCCTTTTTTTGTTTGTTTATTTTTGTTTTGGTGTGTAGTGGTTTGGAGTTCTTTTGTTTGGTTTGTGGGTTTTCTTCTGCATTGTAAATAAAAGGAAAAGTAGCAATAAGACAAAGAAGTAAATTGATATCCAGGTATACATTTAACAGAGAGCAATGACCTCTCTTCCTTTCCAACTTACACACGGTGGGCAAGGGGTAGAAATATTCTTGGCCTTGATGGAATTATTCCAGCATCACATGTTATAATGGCTTTTCTAGGGTTGTTATAGGGTCAAAGTGTGAACAGTGTGTCAGGGTTTGGTTGTGGCAACACCCTTTCTGCTCAGGAGAAGATGAAGGTAGGCTCCCATGGGAGTCCCAGTGGCTGGATGGCCACATCTTCTCCTGCCGCCAGGAAATGTTAAACATCCACCCCTGCAAAAGAGAAGGGGCTAGGGGCTGTCTTCTGATGCATGCCTTCAGCTCCTAGAGGACAAAGGAATATGTACTGCTCTGCTGCAAGGCAAAGAAACAAATAATAACTGCGTGTGTGCCAAGGACAGGACTCTCCAGTGCCTCCATCTCTCCATCTGAAGCTGTGGCTTCCCTAGAATGCTGGTGTGTGTGTGCTGTGGCACTGGCAGGCTCTGCAGGCTGATGCATGTTTCCATCTCTTCCTGCACAGAATGCCCCCCCATGTTTTCTTCCAAAATACATCCACGTTCTTGGCACTGGGAATCTTTTATCTTTATGTGTTGTTTTGAGCACACCCACTGCTTCCTGACTTAAAGCAGTTACAGCACAGATGGACATTTACTGACATCAGATAGTGGTTTTCTTAAGGCTGCTTTGAGCCAGATTGTTCTTTTGGTGGACATGACACAACTGGCCTTCATTTGGATGGAAAATAAAGATCAGTTTTCCCAAAGTGAATATGTTTGGAGCAGGAAATCATACTATGAATGAATGTATCTTGACTGCTGAAAGGCTAGTGGGAAGGACTAGAGGAATTGTGGCTCAAGCAAATGCTGGTTTTGTTCCAGAGAACCTAAAATCTGATTCTAATTTGAGTGAAAATGCCTAGTTTCATGGCAGGTGCCAGCAGCTTCAAACCAGGACTATAACAATGAAAAATATGTGCAGAAATAGCTCCAAATGGCACTTTGTCAGTCCATGTGTAACATCAGAAGCAAGGAGGAGGATGGATAGTATGGAAGAAGTTTCCTTTTGGGCCCCGATCCTGCAGCTGCTGGACCCATTCTCTCATGCTCAGTCACTGGCTGGATGCAGCAGAGGACCATCCCCCCCATACACTGCAGCCCAGCAGGACTCCTGCAGGCTGCAGAATCCAGCCTCACATATTTTTGTGATCTGTTGCTGTGTTCATACCTTTTCAGTGCACTTAATTTCAAAACTCTGGTCTTTCTTGGTTTCAAATGGGACTTGTGTAGTGAGTCATCCCTAAAATACCCAGTGGTATGTAAACATGCCCAAGCTCTCTTGAAAGAAGGAATCCCACTTTTTAATGATGCAACAGACACCCTGATGAGATGCTGGCCCATCTGTATGTATAAACGCCCAGGCATGTTGCTTCAGGATGCTGAGGCCAGGGTTTTTTCACTAATGTAAATGGAGATTTTGACACATAGGTGCTGAGGGATTTGGGGTGGTATCTCTGATTCAGAAAAAAAATGTTGTTTGACTGCACATAGATGGCCTCTGGTTTCCTTCAGGGATGCTCCCCCTTTCCCCCAGCCTCGCATTTTGAATGAGTATCCAGAGGCTTGGAAGTTTATCCAGACTTATCCAAATCTCTTTGAAGCAATGGATTAAGGCAGGAACTCTGGGACCCAGGCCAAGAAACCTCAACAGCACAAGTCAGTGAGAAACCAAGAGTCTGTCCAGGGGAGCTGGCTAAGGGAAAATGAAGAATCCATCCCAGGGAGGTGACAGAAAAGGATCACCTCTCTGGGGAAGACGGGCTCCATGGGGAGCTGAATGAGAGGGATGAGCAAGAGGGAAAGGCACAAGCCAGACTGGGAGGGCACTGTGGTAAGGCACACTGTGGTAAGCTCAGGCCCCAGTTGCCTTAAGTCAAGCCCATGTTGTGGGTCTGTGACCCTGGCTGCAAATCTTGTGCAAAGGAATTATGATGGGAGACTTCTGGTACTCTCTGGCAATGGCTGCATCAGCAACACTGGTGGAACAGTCTTTTATTAAAATTCCCATCAACAAAGGGGATGGGATTGTCTGAGGGTTGGTTATAGTTTTTGCTGCTTTTTTTTTTTTTCTGGGTGGATCAAAATACTTTAAGAAGTAGAACAATGTTTGCAGTGAGAAAGGGAGATTGAACAACCTTAAGGAAGGGCAGAGGGAAGGCAGCAGGAAATGGGGCTGGTGGTTGCGTCTGCTGTCCTTTGGTCCAACAGCCACATGTCCTGGGACCCTTGTCCTGCTGTGGGCTGAGACAGGGCCTTGACCACCCAGAATGACTCCTGGAGCAAGAGTTACCCTTTTCCAGACACCTAGTTTGTTGTTGATGTTTGCTTGTCCTTGTTTTTATCTTAGCTGTTTCATTCATCTTTTCTTTTGGTGGTTTATTTTTGCTACTCAAATTAACCAAACAACAGGCAATTAGGCTGTTTTACTGGGTATTATATAGGGATATCCCATGTTCTGAGCTTCCAGAAGTGGGCGGGAGCAGAAGTAACATTATTGATGTATAGATTTTTTTTTAACAATTGATGTTGTGGCTGAGGTTGGCGACTACCCTGAAGCAGAAAAACTGAAGTAATTTCAGAGCAGATTTGCAGGTCACAAGTGTGTCTCATGACAGAGTTATCATTTTTCATGAGGATGATTTATCATTTATCATGAAGATGATAAATTGATACACAGGTACAATAGATACTCAGCTTTGAAGGCAAAGACTATTTTTCATTTTTCAATACTTTCTTAACTAATACGAAGACTTTTCAACCACCGAGCTGCACAGCACCATTCTCTACCTGAGCTGACTCACACTGTAGGATAAATTCCAAATTCTTGAGAACAGTGGTTGTACCTGAGTGAAGCTTGTGGGTCATGGAAGAAAAAGACATCTGCTAAAATCAATCCCTCAAATGCATGCAGTGTTTTTGAAGTTTGGGCAATCCCTCACACTGTTCGCCTGTTTGTCTATTACTTTTTTAACTTCTTCACTCCCCACATGCAACAAGAAGTGAAAGAGGGAACACAGAGCGTACAAATTTTTAATGGAAAGCTAATCAGGCAAGAGCTAGCAGCCAGCTCAAAGACCTGTGTGATTTGTTGTAGGTGAAGAGGAGTCCATCATGTGGCAGTACAGTGCTTACTGCACCAACCAAGTACTGGGAACAGAAGCACAACAGTAATACGGGGAGAGGGAGGGTGGTAAGAGGGGAAGTGACAAGTTACTTCCAAATATGAAGGAAAAAACATTCAAAATGTTTGTCTTAGAACTATTTTTCTGGTTAATGTTTAACCTTTCACTTTTCTAAAGTAATGTTCTTGTTATCAGTTCCATTGCTGAAGGTCACATATAGAATAAAAGTCATATCTTAGACGTGAATAAATAACACAAGCAGAAATTAATTGAGTGTAAGTGACTCATGCGGCATTTAAAGTTTTCTTTACCTACCAATGTAAGCAAATGGTGTAAGCATGTCCCTTTTTGTCCCATGAGCTGAAAAGAAAGCAAGTGAGCCAGAAATGACCTATTGTGCCACAAATGCACTCGAGCTCCATTAGGAAGGCTCTCATCCTCAGCCCTAGCTATTCTAGGAAGCAAGCAACGGCAGGATGAGGGGGATATCAGTGCCCTGGCAGGGGACATGCTTGGAGGGTAGAGTAATGGAGAGCACTGGGCAGTCTCTTGCGTTGCGCTGTGCAGTAGTGAATGACAGCCGTGATTTTGACTGATGTTGGGAGCATTCTGATAAGAATCCAGGGTATGAAAACAAATGTTTTTGAGGAATTTGTAACCAATAAATCAATCATTTCATTAAAGCAAACAAGCACAATGCCTATGGTTTACCTCCTGTGTCTTGGAGTTTCAAAAGTTTTAGATGCATGGGTGTTCATCCACTAAGGGGATTAGTTTCTGAGACGGGGAAGTTAACTGGAATCAGCGAAGAGTGTCTTTCATATTTCCTTTATGGTAAATCCCTATCAGTGCCTATTTATGGTAGCCATACTGTTTCATAAGGGAGAAACAGGGATTGAAAAGAAGCAAATCCTGATACATGAGGATTTAAAGTCACCTGGCTCACTGTTGTGGTCCATAAATACATGTTTGTATTGCACAATCCAAAAGCACGAAATATTGAGAAATTCTTCTTTCATTGCAGAGATATTAATTTCTCATCCAAGATCCAGGCACTAGAAAGGAAAGCCCTGCTTTTTAATGCCTAGGGTGTAATTCTCCTGATTTTATCAATTAATCATGCATTCCACGGGAAAAAATTGAGCAAGTCCTCTGTTGCTGAGCAGTTGTTTCCTGTAGAAGGCATAGAAACAGTGATCACTTGTCTTGTAGATTTCAGTGGATCTAAACCATTTCTGAGATTACTGCTGAGACAATTCTAGAGATAAGATTTGGACAGGATTTATTTATCTAGGTCCTTCGGTACGTTTTATTGTGCTCTACTCTGTTGACAAAACCAGAAAGTTTTAGGAAAAAAACTAATGCAGAAAGCAGTATTATCAAGCTGTCTGCTTTCTAGATGATTTATGAACTACTGTCCTCATTATACAATAGAATCATAGAATCATTTAGGTTGGAAAAGACCTCTAAGACCAGTAGCTGTCACAAACAAATTAAAAAAAAATTACTGGCAAACAGACAAATGCATTGCTCTATTCCTCCTAATTGAGTCAAGTTTAATTTTTAAGCTGATAATAATAGTACTAGTGGAAAGTCTCAGAAACATAAACTACAAAGAAATAAGAACACTTTCTTCAGTGAGACATCTCACCATGTCACAGCCAACATTTAGACCTCTGCAATAAACTTGCAGGTTGGAGGAGTGGATAGATGGGCTCCTTTGCGTTTCTGAAACCAATACTAAGCCTGTGATAATGGAGACCATGGAGAATCCCCCTCACCAGCATAGCAGTATTTCTCTTTCTGAACAAGAAATTCAGTTTGTTTGGGGTTTTATTGCCTACCCCAGCTCTCATACAATTTTTATTCCCCCCCTCTTCCAAGAAATGCATCTCGGTTTTCTAGATCAGTATCTAGAAACACAGCTTCTTTTGGCATAGCCTCTGATTTCTGAAGAGAAAGGGGCTCTTCAGAGCAGATGTTGTGGTCCAAGTCACTGTCTATCACACTTCCCTGCTCTATTTTCACTTTTCTCATGTAACATCACATCATCTCAGTTAATACATTTGTTTCTGATTACAAGCTGTGTATAATGGCCCAGCACAATGCCTTACAGTATGCTATGGCTTCATGCCATGGGAAAACATATTCGTAATTTTTATGACCCCAGTGCAGCAATGATGCATTTTTTAAAAAACAGAAGAACATATAAAGGAATTATTTTGCAGCAGGATTAAGCATCATTACTCACAGCAGACATACACATTGGAACTCATTAAGCCTGTGCTTTGTTATTTTTGGTATTTCAGAACATTTGCCCTAAGTGTCTCTTGGTTCTTTCCAATTCTGCTATATAAAATCCCTTAAAATTAGGCAGGACTAGGCCATAAAGCTCTTGATCTCAGATGTTGGGGCCAGATTTTTCCCTCCCTGTCAATTCAGAGTGAATCTGTAGGCAAGGGATTTTTTTTTTTTCAGCTTCAAATGGTCCAAAAAAATGCTGAAGGAATGATAAGAAGGGTGGCAAGGAACAGAAGAATAGGTGTGTTACAGCAAATGAGTACACACAGCCTACAGGTCACATTTGCCATTCCACACTATGAAAAAAAACCCCAAACCTAAAAAATAAAATTGAGAAGAGCCTGGGTGGACAGAGGGATGGGGTGGGGCAGAAAATGTCAGAGCAAGCCCCTGGCTATTTCTCATTTCATTTCACTCAGTGGCAATATGTCAAACACAAGGAGAAGAGAAGAAAAGGGATCATTGAAATTTGAGGGAGAGGGAGTATGTGTGTGAAAAATTCCATAAAATACAGTTCCATTTTAAACTCTTCTATGAAGAAACAACTGCAACATTTTCATAGGTTCTTCCCCTTATTTTTCAGTCCTTCTCTGTGCTCTTAGAGGAAAGAGACTGAGAGCAAAAGTGTGCAAATATCTCTCAGAGTTGTGCTACCCAATGTCTAACTCCAGAAAACCTGCTGGCAATGAGACACAGTGATCAACATCATCCTCGATGTAACTTCACTGACATCACTGTGACTGAACTACGGCAGAAGTTATTCCTCTGAGAGGAAGTTCTCTAGTTTAAGATTAAAAAGACAGAGAAGCAAAACGGGAAGCAGAATCCAGTGAATGGCCCCATTCATGGAGGTGGAAAGTTTTGGTAGGGTGGACTGAACCCTGAACTGTCGTTGCTGCTTTTTCTCCTTGGCCTGACTTGGAGTGGTTTTGGAAGAAGAGGTCATTCCACATGCACAGCTAATTCCCTACTCAACATACCAGTGGCATTACCCGCCTCTGGCCTCCCACACGCTGTCATACCCTTATCAGGACACTCACACACATGATAGTGCCAGGACCCTTTGGTAGCTTCATAAAAAAGCAAAGCCAGTCCTATGAGTCAGGATCTGGTAATGCTAAGTACTGGAGAAAATGTGCACAGACAGATAAACATGAGGCTAAGGATAGTGCCTGCCTTTTGGGACTGCCTCTGCTTTAATGTCATACAGAAAAGTTGAGAACTTGAAGATCTCTGTGGGCTCCTATTACTGGTCTGCAATTCCCTAGGGTTTTATAGGATGACTGAGATGGAAGCGTTGAACCCAAACTGTCTAGCAGATCTCCCCCATATTTCTTAAAACACATTCATATTAAGAGTGTCAAAGCTTTTTTACATATGAGTTGACTTTCGGTTGCTCAAAAACCCATTCACTGAAAGCCGTGTTTCCCATGTGAGGGGAAATCAGATGTGTTCAACTACATTTCTGTTCCATCAGCCTTTTCCTGACCCTCACTTTATCGTGTAACCATACATAACTCAGCTGTTCCAGCACTCTGTTTTTTCACATATCCCAGATCCCAACTGCTCTGTGGGTAGGGGTTTTCAGGTAAAAACTGTAAGTGCAAATTGGAAAGTTAGCTCTGGAAATATAGCCTAGGAAGAGAGATTCTGTCCTGACTGAGCTGGCTTAACTGGAATGAGGAATGTTTCTTCTACATTCTTGTCTGACAGAACAGTTTTTCCCGAGAATGAAGTCCTCTGCAGAGGTTCACACAGTGAATGCGATTTGGGCAGACAAATAATATTCTGATAAAATCATTGCCTCTTGTGGCCTAAAAAATGAAAATACTGGATAAGATCCCACCTCCTGGCTTTGCACTTGTCAAGAATAGGATCTATTAGTGTTTAAAAGAAATAATAATAATACATAGTAGCCAAGGAGAGCTATGTGAACTGGCATCTAATCAGTGTTTCATGGAGAGTTTTTGGGTTTTTTCCACTTCATTTTTTTTTAGTTCTCAGAACTGTCATTAACAAACAAGATTTTACTGCTCCAAGCTTTCCTCACCTTCTCATGCAAGGACGCTCCAGTTTTCTGGATGGATTTTCTTTCTTGCTTTTAGGACAACAGTCTGTATCATACTGAAAACACATTCCTTGAGCATCAGTGTGCAAGAACTCTGAAGCCTTCTTGCCAGCCTTAGAGAGTTGAGATAGGCAGACCCCCTCTGATTTTTTGTCTTTAAAATCAGCTCTCTGCATTCTCCAACTCCTCTTACAAATGTGTGACATGCTCCACCTTCATCAGCACCACCAGGTACTACCCCTCAGTTGCATCACAGCTTGCGCAGTCATTTTGCAATACTGTCAGGTGGTTTACATCTGTTCCCCCCTGTTTGCAGCACTGTTAGCTTCTACATGAGGTAATGAGCAAGTTCGGATTTCTGTGATTTTCAGTTATGACTTGAATGGTTCTAGACTATTCCTTAACTTTATAGCTTGAGTCTCAGAAAACCATGCTCCCCCTCCCCCCCTCCCAGGTTCATTTATTCTCAGCCCAAATTTGGGGTATAAGGCATTCCTGCATGGCACACCTTTAACAATGTTTAAGTAATTTCATTTAACTAGTGTAACATGGCAGCAAAGAGGCTGCCAAAGTGCCTCGGGGAAGCACCAGCTGTATACAGAGTGTTGCGGTCATGGGCTGGTCCTAATAGCCTGATTGACTCTCTTGTGCTGGGAGTAGATATGGCTGGTACCTCACCCTCCTCTCTGGGCCCTCTGCTATTTCCCACATCAGGACTGGAAATTTGTTATGAGTGCCGCCTCTTGCACCAGGGCTAGCCCAATACCCTTCCAACCCAACATATCTGCAGCCAAACCCTGAAGACCTACTTAATTTGTAAAGCCTCTTAGGGCTGGAGTTGTGTTATGATATGTGAAACGAAAGTGTCACTGTCAACGCACAACTCCTCAGAGAAACAACAATCAGTTTTTTCCTGGGGAAGAGCCATGTTTCTGACTATTTTTCTCTTTTTATTTGTGTGTGCCTAATTTTCTTGCTGTTGCTGATGCAAATTTTTAGGTTTTGGTAGATAATACTTCACCTGAAATCCAAAAAAAATTATGTTACTTTAATAGTGGGAAATACCACCTCTTCCTATAGTACAATATGTATTCCAAGGAATACATTGCATTAGAGCCCCAAAAGCTCATTCTGTTTGTCCAGAAGCAGCTGATGCAGCTATTTCCCGTCCACATGATCTAAGGGCATCTGCTGGATTATTGGAAATGAAAACACAAAAGACTACAGCAGAAAAGCTAACTGCCCCTTCAAGTCTTCACACATATCGGCTCGAGAAAAGAGTATGAGGATTAATTTGTGTGCCTATACGCACGTATCCTACATGTTTATGCAAGTGTTCTACATATTTATATATATGTGTGTGTGTTGCATCTGTACATAACAGAAAAATAGACATGTTAATATGTGTATATGTATGTGTGAGAGGGAAGAGGAAAGAACAGAGGAGCTCCAGTGCTTGTCCTCCATTAACCAGATCATCTTTCAGACAAGAAAAAATGCTATGACCAAGCCAAGGCTCCTATTCAATGAATTAATGCAAAGCCAGAAAATTATGGCTATAACTGCTGTCTGAGCATGACCAGAATTTGAACTGCTTAATATTTGTGCATTGCTGTACACTTGATTTCCAAATAAGCTGCATTTATAGTCATGGGTATTGCTGCGGAGAAGCGGGTTGCTTAAAGTCCTGAGCTGTCAAGTTACTTTTCCTCCATCCTTCACTAAAACCAGTGATAAATATCTGGAAGATAAAAGCAGCAACGCAAAAAATGTCTTCATGTTCTTTCAGTGCAGAAATTATCATATGACATCAGAATGTAGTTCACATGGTGAAGAGTAATGAGACAAAGAAACCAGTAAGAAGATGGCAAAATATCACACTTAATCAATGATTTTAAAAGAAATAGAATATCACTGGGTAAATCCTAAGCACAGAGTCCCTTAAATGGTTGCTTGGAGGCAGCAGCTGTTTCTGGAGAGAGCAGACACAAATTATTCCAGATCCTTGCATGTGCAGTGGCTGAGCCCATATCTGGTCTCCATGTGAGGTCCTTCTGAAATAATAATTACAGACATAATAATAGCAATCATCATCATCTTCAAGTTCTCCACACTGAGCTGCTGAAGTCTTGTACATCTCATTCTTCCATCACATTTCCAAAACCCCGTATCTCCTTCAGCAGCAGCAGATGTTCCATTACTTTTTTCGTGCTCCATGATCCCTAAGCTAGACTTTTTGCTGAGGTTGTGCCTGATGTGTCCTCCCCAAAGTGCCTTCCAAAAGGTCTTTCCCCATGCTCAGAGAAGAATGGCTAGATGGCTCAGCTGTGGATACGGCATGCTCATATGGCCTAGCTATGTCGTTCCCCACTAGTCCAACTTGTTTCATGGGGTCTTCTACAGGAGGAAATCAGGGAATAGAGAAAATTCATGGTATGGAAGCAAAGACTTTTTTTCCCTGATGTGCTGCCATACCCCTCTTCCTGATTCTTCCTGAGCTGTTCTCCAGCATTTTTGTTAAGCATTAATCTTCCATCTTCAACACTTGTCAAAGAACTCCAGTTACTTTCCTTTGATACTTCATACCTACATGACTCCTCAGAATTGAACTTTAATAATCTTCAATCTTCAATACTCATACTGAAAATATAGTTTGTAACTCTTTTGATATCCTTCTCCCAGACCTACATCTCATTGGCTGGCTGTTGATCTTCTCTATCAGCTGGCTAGTACTGGTGGTATTGTTTGTTAGTTAGCTGCTCAAGTTAAGCATCTTTATATATTTGCAAGTAGACTGGTCAGAAAATAACCACCCTGTCCCATTTGATTATTAAGTGTTCAAATATACTATTCCAAACAAGGAAGAATGAGATGGAAACTCCATGTTATGACATGCCAAACTCCTCGCTCAGATCCTGTGGTAATAAATTGTCCAATAGTGTTTTTGAAAGAAGATTGCAGGGTTGAAGCACTGAACACATGACTCAAGCATCGAACAGACCTCTGGAAGAAAACAGAAACATTGGGTACTAAAATGACAACTGCAGACACTGAAATCTCAATATGTACTCCTCAGGAATCAGTATCTTGTGAATGGAAAAAAACCCTCTTCCCTGGGTCCTTTATGAAGAACATCTTTTGTTGTTAGCTAAAACCAACTTCACTTCAGTACTGTTTGAGTGGAAAAATATTTACCAGCGCTATGAAAAAAGTAATGCTTCTCTCCAAACAGTTTTTGAGGAGACAGATATATGTAAACTCAAGTACCAAGTATAACAGAAGGCAACAAATGGCCTGTAAGAGGTCCAGGACTTTTGGATGGAGGAAATGGAGAAAAAAGAGGCACAGATTTGGAAGTGTTTTTTTTTTTATTTTTAAACTCTGGGTCAAACCAAGAACGTGGAGATCTCAAGGCCAAATTCTTGAATGATATAAAAGCAGTGTAAGCCACATGTCAGGCTTGAGTAGATCAGAGAGTTGGCCTGACTCTACTTTCCTTGCACTGATATGAAACAGGACTAACTACCCTGTAGCCAGTAAATAGGTTTAGAAGAGTGTCAGAGCAGCGTCTGCAGATTGGAGAGTGTTTAAGGGAGTGTCTTGGAGCAATTTTGGCTCTGGTAGCTGTGCAGCATGATGGTAGCCTGCATGTCAAAGGGACAAAAGGAAGGGTGTACCAAGAAAGCAATTAACGGCAGGGAATAAAATAAAGTAATGGGAGGATCAGCTTCATTCTGCGCTCTCCTTTTGTCCACGTTCTAGACAAGTTACACTTGCTTTTCCTTTTCAGTGACTGCTGTGTTATTGTACGTAACATCAGCAGTGGTACATGAACTTGTAACATCAGTAGTGGCGTAAGCATTGTTTTCTTTGGCCTAAATTACAGGACATGAAAAGCAAAGTGAAAAGGAAGGACTGTTCTTTTTTTTTAATGCAGTATTAATTGCATCCCCCCAGGATGTTCTAGAGAGTCCCTCTTGAAAAGCCCAGGATTAAATTTCATGTTCACAGTTGTCCTAAACCAAGATACTACCCTTCGACTTTTATAGTTTTTGTTCTTGCTGGAAATATCAAAGCATTTTGATCAGGGCAAGTCACTGAACTGAGAAGTGCCAAAGTAAATAGAAAAATTTAAATTACTGCAGCAAAGGGGCCAAAATTTCAGCCAGGACCCGACTTGTGGGGATTTCCAAGCTATTCTGTAGGGCTCCAGTATATAAATTTTCTAGATTTGACTTACCCATCAATTTTCATTATCCCGCTGATTTATTTCTGATTTCCAAGGTCATCTCTACATTCTCTACATTCAAAATGCAATTTATCTTGTCAGAAATGTTACTGATGGAGTTTTTCAGAGACTCAGGCCAGCCTCCACCTCTCAACATTTTGGAGCTGCTGGCAGGAAGCCCACTGGCCCCTGCCACACCAAGTAAATACCCGAGGTTCCACAGGGACCATGGATGCAGGCAAAAACTCTGCTGGCTCAAGGTACCTCACAGGCTGGTGGCTGCTAGAAATTGGTGGTGGCAGCCCTTGCTATGTACCCTGTAACTCCCTGAAATGAGCCTGGAGGTGAAAGCAATGCTGAATCCATCTTGTGGGATGGCAACACTTTTCTCATCCTGTCCCTAGCATGCAGAGCTATGTGATACAGACTTGCATATTATTCCCTCCTGATTAGCCAAGAGGTTCTGTTCTTGCACCAAAACATGCATTACATGATGTAAAATAGTCTAGGTTTAGCTTATTTCTTCCTTCACACTTCAGGCAACAGACTCTTTATCTGAATATGTTCATTATCCGAGCTAATAAATATTTTTAACATAAAGTATTACCTCCTTTGGATTTTTGGAAATCAACCAAAACCTAAACACATCCGTTTCCTATTGTTGGTTTGGAGATATTTTAGGGCCCCATCTTTATTTTTAACCCTGACTTTTTTCCCCTTATCCAGTAGTGGAAAAAAATTAGAAGTCAACAAGAAAGCACAAGCAACAGCATATTTCATTTTTCTCTAGGTGGAAAATTTCAAATAAACAAATAAAGTCCAGACCAAAGCATTTACTTGTTAAATAAAAGAAAATCTCAAACAGCAAAGAAAAAGATCAGATGAACTTTTCAAAATCGAAGTGTTTTCTAAAAAACTTCAGTAAGAAAGGCTGAAAATCTTGGGGGCAGAAGGGTTTAGAAAAAAAGATGTCCCAAGATTCAGAAAAAAAATTATGGGTTTGGGGTTTACTGCCAGAGTTTTGCCAGCACATAAAGGTCATGGAGACACTTCATCAGACACATCTCCAGTTCATAAATGCACCTGCAGGTACAGGGGCAAAGACTGAATTGTGCTCTACACAAAACCCAGTCACTCTCTGAAGAGTTGAGGTCATTCCCATGGGACAGAGGAAGAATACCTGAACTGGGCAAACCAGGAATTGCCAGCTGGTGCAACAGGGAAAACTCCCATATGAAATATCAGCCAAAGTCTTATGAGGCGTGTTAACAACAAGCTGAACTGCAGGTAGGCATGAAGAGGAGCAAGCACTTGTTAGTGAGGGACAGAGGAACAATTGTTGTGGAAGAAGAGAATGAAACAGGAGCCATAGTCCCTGATGTGATCTTGATCTCTTGCACTGGGAGAGCCAACAAACCTGATCCAAACTATGATACTCAAGTAAATGAGAGGGAGAGCTTTTTATCCCTCTCTTATTCCTCAGGAACATCATTCAGAGAAATGCAAAATGCCTGTTGGGCTGCAGAGATAGCTCTCAACAAGTCTGAAAACACCCTTAGGAAATGCATGGTAAGGAATGGACAGAATAAGGGTTATTTGTTCTGATAATTAGTTGTGTCCCCATTTGCCCAGTTGCAGCCCAGTTTGTGGGTTTGGCAAGATCGTTGTAGGGCTGGCTCTTAACTCTGCCTGAATAAAAGGGATTTTCCCTGGTTTTAGGAAGAAGACTTGACTTTAAAACTTTGAAGTGGTTTGAAGTATTCGTTTGAATAGCCAATACTTTAAAACTGCTGGTTTTTTTTTTCTTCTAATATGGTGTGTGTTCCTTCTCTGCTTTCTGTTCTTTGAATGTCTGTGGAACAAGCCAGAAGGAGTTACTGCGAACACTCCCAGTAAAGGTTTAAGGACATGGGCCCTGCAGTTTGCACAATTTCACACTTCGTGTTTAGAGAGAAGGGACTGATCTCCGAGTCCAGCTTCTTCACCGGGATTTCCAATAGCCTCTCAGGACCTTCACCCCCAGAAGAACTAAGGGACTTGAGCCCATGAATGATTCTGGCCCTTGTATGGCATGAAATGGCCCATTTTAGGATCACGAGAAGAACATGAAGACTGAAGGGAAACTGAGATGATAAACTCAATATTTTGTTTCATTGGGAAATTAGGATGCAATGCCCCTGTCAGTACAAGGCAATACCTCTTCATGCCTCCATTTAGAGTGTCAAAGAGCAAGAGAGATCAAGTGAGTAGGCAAGTGAGAGAGAGATTAACGAAAACAATATACAGGAGCCTAAATTGAAACATCATTTTTCACAGGAAGAAGGCTTTGGCAGGGCTCATGCTGTTTCTGATGTAGTGTCTCCAGCCGGCCCCAGGAAAAGTTGGCTGCAGTTTCTCAGAACCTGCCTTTTGAGACTCAGTGACTGCTTTTCTTCCCACAGATCTGATTAAGCTAATTGCACATTTTCTTTAATTAGAAGAACAGAGGTCATTTATCTGCAAATGGCCTGAAAAAAATGGATGTTGTTTTAATGTGGCTTCCCCCTCCCCCTTAATCCTTGCTTTTACTAAGGTGTTTGGCTTCTTTTCACTCTGCTGCTCTCAGCTACCCCATTTTGCAAGGGCTAGGCTCGCCAGACCTGGCATCCCGACAAATTCTTAGGGAGCTTATGAGACTGTTTTATGAGATCCAGTCACAGGGATTTATACTGTGAGGAAAACCTAGAACTGAAGAGATCCTCCTCCAGCTGCAGTCTGAACCAAAGTGTAAGTGAACTGAGACTGTATTTGTGCGTTGTTTTAATTCTCTGCTAAGCCCATCCTACTTAACAAAGCACACAAGTGCCATGTCAGAGAGGGCTTGTAGGATAAAAAAAGGGTGGTGGGGACCTAGATTAGGAGTGCCCTTCAGGCTGCAGGGACTTCGAGGTCCCAAATTAAAAACAATAGGGAGAATTTTATTACCACTACGTATTTGACATGGTAAAGCCTTCCCAAAACAAGGTAAATGACAGCACCTTCAAACTCTTTCAAACATCTCATGCCAAAGGTGTATGCTTCCAAATTTTACCTAAAGACAAACTGCGATACCCAGATGTTTTGCAGAGTTGGATGTGGCAATCACAGAGCTATGTATGAGCCAGAAGCAGGAGCAGGGGAAAAAAGGAATGTACATTTCAGTGATTCCTCAACTTCTGTGCTGCCAAAATATCAATCTCAAGAAGGCTGTCAAGAGCATATCTTCCATCATACTATCCCTATATGTTCTGTAAACCAAATAAAGAGGGCACACTGGACATTCAGGGCAAAAAGTCCGTCTCATCATTCAAGTCAGTGTAAATTGCTCAAAAAAGGCAAGGAATTAATGTCGTGGGGTGAGATGGGTGAGAAGGAAAGCTGCTAGAAATGTGGTTTGGAGGATTTCCTTGAGCCGGGGACGACTCATCTGATCTCTGCAATGTCTGGTATGTGCTCCATCTCCTGAAAACTGCAGTGACTTTGAAGACCTGAACAAGGGGGAGCAATCAGTGCCACCGTGTGCTAGTACCACCATGGCACTATACTTGCTGCTGCTGAACAGCCCAGAGTACTTATTTAGAGTTCAAACCACCACATTATCCCGGGTTCATTGGCTCTCTATCTCACTCACTGAGTTGTCAATGTGGGAAGGAAGAAGCACAACAAAGACTTTTCATTTTGTCTTGGATGGCAGCAATGCATGCTTTGTTAGTTGTTCTTCCCTCCTTGCCTGGAGATGGTTATTACTGGCTAGTTGCCCAGGAAGCCATCAAGGTCAAGACCCCTCCAGACTCAGGGATATTAAAAAGGAGGGATGAGGAAGTCAATATGTATGGCCATAGAAGTGGAAACACATCTGGCTGCCCTTATCTCCCCGCTCACTGCCAGGGACATTTGGGCCTCTGTACATCTGTCCCCCCTTTCCTCTTTCCAAAGAAGATGTTGGGATTTTAATACTCCAATGTGATACTAAACAGCTGAAGAAATGGTCTTTATCATACCGGGGTTTGCCAAAATGGTCTTTATCATACTGTGTTTGCCACAAAGAACAGTGGTGACATCTGTCAACACTCTCTGGCCACTGCTGCATCTGGTGCCTCCCAGTTCAACAGCAGCAGCTGTCCCACAGCAAGATGCCATGCTCAGCTGGACCTGGAAAATTCTAGCCTTGGCCACCAGGATTAATTCACAAAAGTTCATTCACCCTTTGGTGACGTCTTGCCTGGTGCCATGTGTATATGCTGTAAGGAGTGTGATACAGACATGGCCACAGCCTGGCTGCGTCTACCCTCTGTTTTCACATGGATAGTGCATCACTCACTCTCTTTGCACCATCCACAGCCTATCCATAATCTCTGTGCCCCTTGTGCCTCATGTCAGCTTTCGTCAGGCTGAGATATACTGTGAGCTTGTCTCTACAATTGCATTTTCATACATATCTGACTGGACACCAGCAGCAATCTAAGCACACACATCTGCACCTATCCCTGGTCATAGTGTCCTCTCTCCCCTTTGTCCCTCTCTGTGACCTCCCACAGAGACATCCCATACGCTTTTCTGACCAGCCTTTGTAAAGGTGCTCAACAAAATTAATGGAAAATTAATGGCAGGGCAGAGTCAGCATTCTACAGTGCCCAAATTTTCCAGATGAGGCAAGTTTTGCAAGAAGGCAGGGAGGTGAAGCTGTGCTGGCACTTTTTCTTCATGCCTGGTGTGTGCAATGGGCACTGAGCCCCTCTGGATGCATCCTGTTGGGAAGGCAGACATGGCAGAGCGGAATGGCAGAGGGCTCTGTGGTTAACCTCTTCCCAACGGGCTGGGAAGAGGTTAATGACAGAGCAGGGCAGAAGAGGCCATTGGGCAAAGTTGTTGCTAGCTCACGTCTGGATGTTTTAGTGTAGAGCTGTCGTGAAGCCTTGCAGAGCTGAAGGGTTCCTCAGTGGTTCCTATGGCTTTAAAGTGCCCAGGATGATTTAGTGGAGGGGAGGGATTCCTGATCAGAGAAGTGCCTTTTTTTTCCTTTTTTTTTTTTTAAACATGTCACTGATCAAAGCGGTGCCAGGGAGGCTAGGAAGAGCAGGATCCTAATGGATCAGCTGTGTAAAACATGTCAGCAGACAAGCCCCAGTTCTCAATGTGTCTCTCAGGGAACAGCTCACAGATTAGAAAGAAAACACACACACACACACACACACACACATGCACGAACCCTCCCGCTGACCTCGTGTCAAGGAGTTAAGTGTTATTTGGAAGTGATAGTAATAAGCTTTTTTTTTTTTATTATAAAACCCAAAAAGTATTTTTCCCAAATGTCCAACAATAATTCAAGAAACGATGGAAAGATTTATACAAGTTAGACAATTACTTATTTGAGGCAAACTAAAAACATTTGGTAGAAAAGGGCAGTGGACTCTATTGTTATCCAAGTGAATCACACCCCGCACTTACAGACCGGCTTCTCTCCCTACTACCCTTACAGACATGCTGGATTTACATGACCCTGTCACTGCTTCATTTTGTACAACTTTCAGAAAGGTGTAGAAAAAATACTTCTTTTTCTTTTTTTTTTTTTTAGTAGGGAATCTGTTAAAAAGGCAACCTCTTGTTTTACAGGGGAAAAATAAAGGGAAAATTGCATTAAAATCAGAGAAAGAGGTACTTTTGAATTAGTGGGACAGTAAGTAGCGATTAGAGGTATATACACATGAAAGGTGGTTTTACATAAATGTTGATAAAAATGGTGTAAGATTGCCCTGATAGTGCTTGATAATCTCTTGTTTAAAATAGGCTGCAGAGTTCTACAGGAATTGTACTTGTTGCATAGAAAAATTAGACTCTAATTCTCTAAGACTTTCCCTTGTAACCTGAATGGAAAGGACATGTGTGTTAGCTATGTGGGCAGCATGACCCAGGAATGCTTACTACACTCAGAATTTATCTTCTGTTGGTTTGGCCCATGGCACTCATCTCATCTTAATTATGGATTCACATTGGGCTGAATCCAGTAGGGTTGTGAATAGAGCAGGACAGAACAATCTGCATAGAGAGCAAGCTTGAGAGACTGGACAGTGTTTTGGATCACCTTCAGCAACACTGGTGTTCTACTTGGTACTCACAGGTCCTCCTTTCTAGTGCCTAAGTGACGTAATGACAATGGAAAGCAAAGTCTCCTCCTCAGTAACTGCAAAAGTGTGGAAGTAAAAACTCCTGACCACTTCAGGGCTGACCAAAAACTGCAGCATATTATTAAAGGAATTGTCTTTTCAGAGAGAAAGCATTGTACAAATGTGAGTCTTAACGATCACCTTTCCCCTTCCTCATTTTTTGGAGATTTATCCCACAGACCAATACCACAGTTTGCCGCCTCTAGAGACATGAACCCTCCCAGCTGATCTACTATCCCCTTAACCATGTGTTTATTGTATCGTTCTGACCATAACTAGAGGTGTGGAACAAAGCTAAGGTTTTCTGCTAGCCAGAAAATAGCAAGAGGTAATTATTCCATAAAGTAGCTGAAAACCTGGAGTTATGTAAACAAAGAGTTCACTTCACACAAATATCAACATTTCCTCTAGAATAAATCTGTGATGCTAGCTTTAATCACAGGCTAAGAAAAAACAAACAAACCAAAATAGCCTGTAGAAACATACAATTATATATAATTATTTGCTTCATATTTTGTACACATTTATTATAGCAAGATTTCTTATTAGGTGTATATTGATTTATGGTTACGTCTTTCAGTGTATCTTGTCTCTGTATACAGTTTCTAGGTTTCTTTTACATATTACAGCTTTCCTGTAATTTCATATATTTTTATGAGCTATGAACCCAGTTTTATCTGAGGAATGTCTCCAAGGAGTACAAGAAGCAAATATCCTCCTCTGCCTGGATGAGCTGGGTGCAGCAGCTGGGACAATGTGCCAGGTGGCTATGCAGAACAAATTGGCTCTTGAGGACAGAGCATGGCACAGGGGCTGCTTGGATGCTAGGCTGTCCGAGACTGAATCTCCTCCCCAGAGCATGGTATTTCATGGTGGATGTAAGTTCAGGGCTGGGGTCCCATGCCTGTGTCCTGCAGTGAAACATCTTGTCTGTCCTGCTCTCAGGGGTACAGGGACAGTGTGAGAGGTGAGAGGCCACTTTGCTGTGGTTACTCCTTCCCACAAATGTGCTCCAGCCACCTGTCACAAAAGTGAAGTGGTGTCAGAGGGTTTTCCACTTTGGCATGGAACTACAGTGACTTAAGGCCTGGAAGAGGGAGGGAAGGAGGGAGAGGGAGGGCAGAGTTATGTGGAGCAGAGAAGACTCCTCTGGAGCATCAGTCTTCAGCAGCAAGGCCTTGGCTGTAACGTGAGGGTCTGCATCCCTGAGCAAACACCAGAGGTGGGGGTGGCTGATGCACCTGCGTGTGCTGGTGTCTCTTTGGGGGCCAGTTTTGGCCATGTCACAGGGAGAGATGATGGCCTGATGGTGAGCCTGTCACCAGGTACCGGGGCCACCCTTCAACATGAACTTGAGGGGATGAGATGGGTAAATCTTGGGAAGCTTGAGCAGCATGGGGGTAAGGATGCAGCTTGACCAACAGGCTTGTGCTTTAGTCTTTGGATCGTTTGGAGTTTGATCTTTTGGAAAGTTTACATGTGGAGCTGGGCAATGGAGACCACCTAAGGCTCAAGGCAGTGATTGATCAGATCTGTTCTACCTCTGCCTCTCTCCTCCACTGTTGGGTGTTTGGGCTTTCTGCTAAAGAGATGAAATCCTATAAAAGTGTTTGTTTGGGTTTGGTTTTTTTTTCCCCAACAGAAGAGATTTTCCTGTCATTCTGATAATCTACTTTTGGTGTGATAGTGAACATCGTGTGCTATGAGTGTACTCTTAACAATAACTGGAGATCAACTCATCAACTCATCAAATACAAATCTCTACTTAAAATGCAGCTTTATCATCACAGCAAAAATACTGACTATAAGTTAACACCATGAACAAATGGAGAAGACAGATGATCTCTGCTTCATCTCTTTCCACTCCTGTTTACACTTTAACCAGTTTGCCACTTGATCTTCAACCTTGGAATAACCGTGCTAACCTCAGTGTTTCCTACTTAGCTAAAAATAAAGCTACATGTCTTTCTAGTGCATATAATATTAATGATTGCTTTTTGCATTCAGATAAAGCATTTGCTTGCTCAAAGCATGTTTGCCAAAACTTCTTCCATTTATCAAAAGGCTGGCAAAATCCATTGCTCCAATGAAAGGTGACATGATGGCCCTTCTTCCTAGTAGGAGCTAGCAAAGAGCAAGTCTGTAAAGTTCTTTGAGTTTGATTTGGTGAGTTTGAATAACAGAATCCTCTAGATTTGAAAAGACCTCTAAGATCATCAAGTCTGACTGTTAACCCCACACTGCCAAGTTCACCACTAAACCGTATCCTCAAGTGCCACATCTATTAAATACCCCTAGAGATGGTGACTCAACCACTCCCCTGGGCAGCATGTTCCAGTGCTTGACAAGATGATGAGGGGAAAGTTCTAATGAGGAGTTGGCTTTGACGTTGGCCTCTGGAGATGGCGCAATTAGCTTGGAGGTTCAGGCCCACTGCTTCTGCAGCATATCCCCTGCTTCTGGGAAATGGCCTTTTGTTTCTGAGGTGACCATAGTGATTGCAGCAGAGGTAGTGGTGATTTACAGCAGCCTGTGTGAGAAGAGAACAAGGATATGCATCTGCAAATAAACGCTAATGAGATGTTAAGATTATGAAAAGCCAGGAAATTCCAGAAGCTGAGGCTGCTAGAGCATCATTAGCTCTCCTGCAGCAGCTGTCCTTATCCAGCAGGAAGGGGGCCTGGGGAGTGCCACCAAGCTAGAGGCTGGCTGCCTCCATGGTTGATTATGTCCCTGGAATTGAAGAAATTACCCCTGTGCTGGGCAAAATAATACCTCTCACAGGATGAAACCATGCTGGGGAAGTGGAGGCTGTGCATCACCCCAGAGGCAGTGCCAGGAAGACATGTGACTTGCCAGCAGCTGGGGGATGTGCTAAACAGCAGCCTTTGCCTCATCTTCAAAAGGCTGTAATCAAAGTCTCACTGACTGTGATCCCTATCATTGCAGAATTGCATCAGCAACCAAAATATCATTGCTTTCAGCATGTGATCCCTTGGGGTTGGAAGTATGAGGGAAGAGGAAGGTCTATCTGCCGTCAGTGACCAGTGCAAAGAAAGAACATACTGGCTCCGTGGATTTGTGCCACAGTGGGCAGGGGCAGACAAGGCACATGCCACACTCAGTGGCACTGTTTTGGTGCTGAAGAGTGATGAAACTGTTCTGGGACGTGTAAGGATGAGACACAGAGAAGTGGTGACTGACTTGGTCAAGAGCTTCCTTAATTCCTTACCTCATGTAATGGGACTGGATGTACTTGGGTGTCAGGTTTTACAGCCGAGCACTTTCTGTGGCCTGTGCAAACCTGGGAAGTTTTTGGTTTCAGAATCTACCCAAAGCTGAATGGCAGTAGCCTTGGTGAGTGGTCTAATGCTCAGTCTTGGCCAATTGTCCCGCCAGCAGACAGTGTGGCCTGTGCAAAGATGCAGCCTCAGGATGTAACCTCCTTCTCCTCTGGTTCCACATAGTCTCTTAGAGAAGAATTATTGCATCCTACAAGACCTTCTCCTGACTTTCTGTTAACCTGTTACCCTGGCTTGGTTGAAGACCAACTTAATGTCCAAGAAGAGAAATGGCTCAGCAGCCAGAGGGGTGTCTGTTCTCTGTGAAACACTGAATGGAAATATTTGACTTAACCTGACCCACAAACTGAAAGAGCATCCTGAAAACAAAAGCTGAACTAAAAATATGCAATCCCATTGATGCACTATTTTTTTCCCTGTACAGAAGAAATTGTTTTCATCCTGAGCTGTTGCTTTTTGAGTTGGGATATTTTGTCTATAGAGGTAGGGGCAGGAGCATGTTCGTGTAATAAATTTCCCACCCCAACCCCACTTTCTTTTTTTTTTTTTTTTGTGGATAAACATTAATGGCAGCTGAAGGACTGAAGGACATATGTAAGAATATTTCTATTGGCAGAGATTACTGACACATTGCAGAGCTGGATATTTTACAATGTTTGTTCAAACCAGTTCAGTCCCTGGTGTGAGCTAACTTCACTCCACAGACAGGGACAGGACTGCACCCCAACTGGGGAAGCGTTACCTCCACTAGTGCTCCAGGTTCAGAGCACTAGGGATGACTCTCAGAAAGACCTCAGAAATACCTGCTTTAAACCACCAAACACAATTCTCTGGGATACATAAGCACTGTTCCTTATTAAGCACTTGACCCGCAGCACACCAGACAGTAAACTGCCCATCAAAACATCACATGCATGGCATGCAGGGATGCAACTGGTATTTTGAAGGGTATGTATGGCTCCTGTACAGCTAAAATGATACTTACAGTTTTTATTGATGTGGCAGTAAGCACAGGACTTGGTTTTAGGGTGATCTGGCCTCCTAGTCCTAGTAAATGTTGCAGCAGCATAGGTGAAGGTACAGAAACAGTGAGAGCCTGAAAGTGTATTAAACTACCACTCAGACATATAATGGGATCACAAGAGCTATTAAGGTTGCACAAAGAAACAAAATCCAAACAGAAGCTAATCTTATATTGTAGCAGAAACCTGATGAAGTGTTTCTCTTAAGATATTAAGAGATTAATATTAATTAAGAAGGAATATCTTAATAGAATGGTCAAAGAAGATTTAAGCCAGTACAAATTATTTAAGAATTCATGATGTAATGTTGTTAGGAACAAGAAAGTGGAATTTGCAGAAGCTGCAGTGAGGAGCTGTAGGGAAGACAAGACTTATAGACCTCTTTTTCATGGGGTTTTGGGCCGGGAAGGGGCCCCACTCCACATACGAGTGACCAGGGAGTGGTGAGGGATTTCTAAATCAAATACTAAGCTAAGTCCCCTGCAAAGTGGGGAGCTCAGGTATCCCAGCAGGTCTAGGAGGACCAGACTGAGTAGAGGAGAAGGGAACTTTGTGTGCGTGGAAATGCTGAGGAACAAGCCTTCAGATAAACCTTCACCCCTCCATAACCTACCCAACACCTCCCCCACCATCCCCCATCTGTCCCTGAGTTATTCACGTCCAACAAGGCGAAAAGGCTCTGTTTGGCTGTGGCTCAGCAGATTATCACTACATTTAATAGCTGTCTTTGGTATGACTCCGTTCACCTTATCTCCTTTCTCCTTTGACTCGGCCTTTGAACACTAATCCACCTTCTAGTGCAGCCTGCACCCCGCTTGATCTTTGTTTGCTATGAATGCGTACAGTTCCAAGGATTTGAGGAATGGTATCTTTGCTGCTTGGGCCCACGTTGTTGCAGCACTGAAGGCACATGTGGATCTGCTAGCTCCCATAGCTTACTCTTGGGTTTACCCATTAAATGAGTCAGAGTTTTTGTTTTAAGAGCCAAGTCCTGGTCTTGAGCTTTAAGACCTTTTTCTTTTTTTCTTTTTTCTTTTCCTTTCCCTTTTCCTTTCCTTTTCCCTTTTATTTCTTTTGCTTTCTTTTTTCTTCTTCTTTCTTTTTTTCCCCTTCTTTTATTTTTTGCATTTGAATTTATTTATAAGCCTAGATGGTGTGAAAATCCATGCATCCCCCCTACACATACATATTTACTTTTCCCTTGCACATGCACACACACACACACACACAGGAGCACAGTTCAACAGCCCAGTCCTATCACTTGTCAAAACAATTTGCCCTCTTTTAAACCTTTAAATAAAATTTGGTGGGGGTGGGGGTGTGTGGTTGGATTTTTTTCCTTTACCCCACTTCTTAGGAAGGAAAGCAAATGTCTCTGGCACTCTGCTTCTGGATTGCTTGCATATTTGCTTGAGGAAAAAAAATTATAAAAGATGTTTGGCATAGTTTTCATTCAAAAAGGAATCCAGTGCCAGATCCAAGCATTGAAAACAAATGTGTGGCTTAACTGTCATTTACTCCAGGATCATGGGAACGGCTGCCTGGTTTTCCAAATGAGCAGCCGCTAACTCTGCCGTGGTATATGAAGCACGCTGACTTGACTGGCTTGGTGCAACTTGAATATCACTGCTGTGCCTCAGGGTGACAGCCTGGGCTCTGATGTCAGCAGAGCCACATCTCCACTCCCGTGCCTGCTGATGAGCTGTCACACACGTCTCATGCTGGTGAGAAATCCTTCCCTCGCCTTTTGATGTGTTGTGACCAGACAATGTGTATTTGTCCTAATAATGTGAAGTTTCAATGTGAAGAGCTCCCCTGGCCGATGGCACTGATGGAGCGTCATCCTAGTGCTTCAAGCATTTGTCCAGCACATCATTTTCAGGGTGACATAAGTGATAAGAAACACTTCATGTCACCCAAATCCCTACCTCCCTGTGGTGCGCAGATGCTCTCACCGCAGGTCAGGCCTTTGCTGCCATCACTGCTGGCCCCAAGAAACTTCATGGTTAAAGAGGAGGACCCTAACCCTGTACCCTCCTCTCTGATATCTTCCTCAGCCCCTTGGAATAACACATCTTGTGGTGGAGGGGGGACCTCACCCCAGTCCATACCTGAGGAGCAATAAAAGACAATTTTAGGGTGTCTGAAGCTGGAATGAGGCGGTGCATCTACCTTTATCGATAAAATTTGTCCAGGATCAGCTCGAAGCTCTGATTCTCAGGGTTAACTGCAGGGACCCTGTCCCCAGACTCCCAATGCAGCATCACTCCCAGAGGTACAGTCACAGAGGCATCTGGCCACGTGCATCCTGTGGCTCAGTGTCTGCATGCTGCACTTGAATCAAAGAAGGTTAACTTGGATTTCACCATCATCTTTGTGAAAGGAGAATTCGGTCTGCAAGATGTGCTTGTAGTGCTTTGGCAGCCATGAGCTCTGCTGAAATGCCTGACTTTTACTGTACAGCACTCAGCAAGGACCTGAACTCTTATCCAAAGGCAGTGAAGCAGGAGCTAGCTTTAGAGACATGGTGATAAAATAGAAAATTATGTACAAAGTAAAAGGGTCAAAACCCTAATCTGAAGTGTTCTAGTCAGTTTGCCATGCTGGGTGTTCCTCCCAGATTGGAGATAACCCCATTTCCAAAGACTTTGGGAGAAGTTGTTTAGCAGAGAGGAAAAAAACGCTAAAAAATACTCTAAAAAAAACCCCAAACTAAACCCAACCCATAAAAACAAAACCAGAGTCAATTACTCCAGAAAAGAGCTCTTACTCTGTCTGTTCTAGTCTGAAATAAAGTCATCCCTCTTAATTCCCAGCGCATATTGTTCCTACCAAAAAGCAAAACCTTAGGAGGAAATCACATCAGTGAAGGGAACGCCAGCTCCTTTGTACTATTTTTCAACCCTGCCTTGGGAGCCAATAATCTGTCATCCCTTGAATAAACAAGCACCTTATCATATCACAAACATTTATTTAACCCTTTTCTCCTGAGCTTTTACCAGCCAAGCAAAGTGGCTGGGGAGGGGTGTGGGTAGCCCTACCCCTAGACTGCTCTGGCAGAAAGGACAAATTTCCTGTGTATTACACCCAATCTGTAAAGTGTCAGGCTGCCCTTCTTCAGCCTCCATGAAAAGCAGCAGCTTGAATCCCCTGCATTTCACATAGCACAACCAAATTTTCCTGTCCCCCCCCCCCACTCCATCCCTCCCCCGGTACATTAACGCCTCCCTCCCTGGAGACATACTCTTGATTCCATCTGAGGGTCCATCCAAATGGAGCCAGATTTAATTTCTTGGAGGCTGGGGGGAAGAAGGGGGTGGAAAGGAGAATGTTTACATTTCTTCTTTTAACAAGAGACTGTGATGAACAGAACTTTTGATTCCAAGTTGCAGAGGGTTTTTTTTAAGAGATATTCTTTGACTCTGACATCATCAGAAAATGGAATCAGCAAAGTATGTGCATTTCCTCAGCTCCCACAATATCCATTTTCTCTCAGTGGATGTTTCTTGTTTTCCTTTTCCAGTGTTGCTCCCACACAATGGGGCCAATTTTTGTTCAGGACAAAGAAAATATAAACAGAGCATGGATTTGGAATATGAGCAAGGCGTCCAAGCTTTCAGAAATCTCAGCCATGAGGAAGGACTATGCTATGTTAACCATCTGCCAACAAAGCCTGGCTAACAAAGTACTGGCCAGCGTCTACAGTCACTTTGCTGGTGCCTTCAGAAGACTGAAAATGCTGATGGGCAAGACTGGTGCTACCAATGAAATTCCTGATTTAGACTCTGTGGAGTCCCTGAGCATTTGAAGAGCACACATTCCAGGTGAGGCTGGCTGACTAGAGCAGGTGAGCAGGCAAAGCCTTTTCTTCTCTCTGCTGTAGAGTATCATAAACATTGAGTTCACCAGCCAAAGTCCAGCCATCAGAGGAGAATAGCCCCACATGAAAGGGAGTTGATTACTGGGGAGCCAAACGGTCCTCCCCAAAGGGCTTGGCACGTTTGCCTTTCTAGTAGCTTGTGAACTAGTATGTGACATTAAAAAGTTACTCCTCTCAGTGAGTCATCTTCTACCTTAAAGCAAAGATTAATACATGTATCTAGAGTTCAGTCATGGAGTAAAACTCACTCTTCCAAACAGCTTGGAAACCCATACCTTGAAAGGCAGGTACATATTATATTATATTATTTTAGCTATGCTTGTGTCTTGTGGGTAAACAACAGCATGTGAAAGTGCCCCCTCATGCAGCTCCACAAGTGACTTGCTCATACTGGACAGGACATCAGCTAGTCCCTGGAAGAGAGGGGCAGCTCACTAGGGGATGCCAGAGCTGAGCTCTGCTCCAAGCATCCTTGGGACAGGGCCAGAAGCAGGTCCCTATGGACCCAGGACATCTGCATTCTCATGAGTGAGTCCCTGTGACAGCAAGGCATCCAGGTCTGCATACACGATAGCACTAAGCTGTGACAAACTGATTTACACTAGAAGAGTTGATTTATGATGGGTGATATAAACAAACTACAACAAGGGCCTCATATCTCTGGGCTCACTGACTGCAGCTCAGAAGCTGGTGGGAAATGCCCTGTGAAATACTTATCTAGATAAAATAATGTTCAGCCGTCAACAGATGAACTTCCTTGACACCCTCTGAATCCACGGCCTGACAGACCTTGTACTGAGGAGCAGAGATACAAGTTGGCTTGTTAGGAGGCTGAAGTCTACAGACAAACCCTGCCCCCACTAAAATTACTAGGACCGTCATTCAGTTGGTCTGCTCTGGATCTTTTCCGAAACGTATTACAACCTTGTCTGCTGAGATCAACAGGTTGGCATGAGAACTAACCCAAGAGAAAAGGAATAAATACTTATAAACAATCAATAACTCAACTTCCAAAGGCTGCTTTAATTAACAATATTAAAAGGGTATCTTTTCCCATTACCTAACAACGAGGACAAGGATGAACTATTTGAAAGTTTTAATTTTGTCTGGAAATTTTTGATTCAGATATTTCCATTAGTTAGCAAAATGGCCAACTCATAATGTTCTGTGATTCTGTGATTCTGTGAATATCCTTGCAGTCAAGCAAGACCCACAGGAACCTTCAGCAGAGAGGGCACACGAAAGCTTCACTTGGATGAAGCTGAGTGACTGCTTACAGAATGGATCCAGAGGTTCCAAGACTGTTTTCCATGATTTTAGCACCATAGAAGCATTTATAATTTCTTTTGAATTAGCTGGCCCGAATATCTGACTGGCAAATGCAAACACTGAGAGAAAGTCTTGAAATATATCCTGTGAGGTCAGCAGATGACACTAAAAATCAGAACTATAGAAAAGAAATAAAGCCTAGGATGGAGTGAGGGTTTAGGCCTGGAGACGAAATGGCAGACAGAAGCTGCAGAAGACTGGGTGGAGTCTTTGAAACCTGGGTTATGCTCCTGAAATGCTGGCAATTTAAAGGAGAGCTATGTTCCTTTTTTCAAAGGCTACTGCTCAGCTCTCAAAATTCCAGAGTGGCTTGTGATCACTAAACACTGCCACAGAATCACTTCCAGAGCCAAATTCATGCTTAGCAAAATGCAAATTAACTTAACCTTATACTCTTAGGAATAAAGTCAGCACTTATCGGAGGCTGAAGAGATGTATTGGCTTGTCAAAGTCCTTCCCCCACTTGCAGCAGGGTGACACCAGGGAAAAAGTTTTGATGCTAAAAGGCAGAGGGGAGCATCTGGTTGGCAGACTGTGGTTTTGCTTCAATTCTCACAGCCGTGCCTG
Organism: Pitta sordida; assembly: GCA_013390025.1. Lineage (NCBI taxonomy): Eukaryota > Metazoa > Chordata > Aves > Passeriformes > Pittidae > Pitta > Pitta sordida. Next base: position 122,545 of record WEKX01001263.1, read on the forward strand.
CAGAGCCCCAGGATACACAGCACAGCTTCTTGCAACCATGGGGAGAAAGGATAAATGGATTATTTTGGAGTGATATGCATGTAGAACTCATGCCACTGGAGAATGCAGCCAGGCTATTTTTAATATGCTGGTTCATTTTGCACCTGCTATCACTACAGAGTTGGTTTTGTTTCCATTAGAGCCACTTGTCTTGAAGAGTTTATAACTCCTATGAAATGCGTAGTTCTGGGCTTGATGCTTGTTCTTAGTTAAGGAACAAAGATTTTTATCATTTAAAAAACATAAGAAGTTTAGTGTTACAGCATTAAGAATGTATGGAGGGGAATTTTGAATAATTTTATGGGGTTTTCATAATTTTTATTAAATTTAACATAGCTTCCTTTATTCATACTGAAATTGAGAACACAGGCTACAAGGACCTGCCCCTGAGGAGCTTGCAAAACCAAAATTGCATGAAGAATCATTTTCAAGTACTTAATCAGCCACAATATTTCAATAAAATTAGGAAATAAGAGATAGTTTTCCTCACTCCCACCGTGCAGAGGGCCAAGTGGAGCTCAGCGTCTCTTTGGTGCCTGGCACGGAGCTGCATTGCCTTAGATCACACACTCCCAAATACCATCCCGGTGCAGTATCAGGGAGGAAACTCGCTTCAGTAGTCTGCCAGGGCCTGCGAGGAAGCCTGATGTAAAAACACCACTCTGTTTGCTGCTTGTCTTCTGCCACTATGACAAACACCAAAAGTGTTACGGTTTAATTGTGCTTATATTGCAGCATGATCTCACTGAGAACACCTGTGGACCTCGATGTCTGCAGCCTTTCATAGTGTCTCCTCAGCAAATGCCAAGGTAAAGGCTCTGCAAAATGCTCCCTGTGGCCTGCTCCTGTGCCACAAGTGCTCCTGTGTTTGAACAACAGCCATCTGAGCAGAGCCATGCTCTCTGCACAAAGCATAGAGAGCAGTAAGAGGATTATTTGCAGGTGTTTTTATTCTGTCATAGAAAGCTGGTGCACTGGTTTTGAGACATGGGATACTTTGCTATGCCAGCACTGATCAGTCTGAAGACAATGGCCACCACCTACAAGTCACCTGCTGCACTGCAGAGCACCCATCAAACCTCTTGGATATCTGCTTTTCAGACTGGGCTCCCTAGACACCCTTCTCAGCCTGAACCTTGGCAACGCTGTCCTGCACAAGACCATTTGCCCACTTTCCTTTCCTGATCAATCCCTTGATCGGGTCGTTTTGCAGTCAGAACAATAATGGTGAAGGTCTTCTACATCACCTCCATTATTAATAGTCCTTATGAAGTCTCCCCATCCCACACATTCTTGTGTAAAACCAGGAACCAGGGAAGGCATAAATCAGGGTAGCAGTTTGGAGTATCTGCTCAGCCCTACACAACTGGCATCAGAGGGGAATCACACCCTGGGTTCGCATGAAAACAAAGTCTGTGGGTGTTTTTTGCTCTGTGAGGCAAAGGAGAAGTCAGAAATAATAGCGCAAAACTTCAGTGTTATATATATTCAAGATGACTGGCCCAATGTCTTCATAAATCAAGCCAAATCCCTAAATTCAAAGTTTTCTGAATTCAAGTTGTGGGTTTGGGTCCTTTATCTATATTCACTTGGACAATAAAAATGCATTATTTCCTCCTTGAATATTAATTAATTAATTCAGACTCTTAGACCAAATTTATTTTGACAGGTTTTGCACGCTTTCTCCTTGGCTTTCTGCAAATTCCTTATCACTGACTTTGCCAGCAGTCATCTTGCCTGGACCAGAAGCATAAGTGCTTAACCAACTAATTGTAACTATTTCTGTCAGGAAATCACAATTAATTACACAGGCAGTTGCAAGTTTGCACACATTGGAAGTTTGCAAACATTTAATCCATAAAGTGTTAACCTAAGGAGATGCCACGGACGCCTGCCAAAGGGGGCTGCAGGCTCTGCTCCCACTGTATCCTAGTAAGGGAATCCTCACACTGCAGCAGTCCCACTGGGAGGATCAGACTCGGGCCACTGAGTCCTTCTTATCACGGCTGCCTGCCAAAGTCTTCTTAGGAATAAGTGTCACTTTGTGGTACCTCTATTTGCCTTCCCAATAAAATAATAATTTGGCAGTGCCTGAGATGATGATAGTAAATCAGTGTAAGACAGCAGAGGTTACCGATAAAATTCAACCTATTTATCAAGCCACGTCATTTAACTATGTTAGCTGCAAGCGGACATAGGCTACTGTGCTCTGAAAGTAGTTTGCTTCAGGAAATGAAGTAGGTAATGTTCTCTGAAAAACAGGGAAACATGACCTCTCTTCATCTCAGGAGGGAATTACTGAGGGCTGACCTGTTTCTGTTGTGTTAGCATTGCACATTGGGGCTGAAACACGGCTACCTTGCCTTGTGTACCAGGACCAGCTGCAGAATACAGCAGATAAAGCAAACACCCTCCCCACTCTTTCCATTATATGCACCCCTTTGACATGATCTGTTGCCCAGCACCTTCGGGCATTTCAAGTCTTTCAGAATTTCAGGGACAAACCATCATCAAGACCAGAGAGTCCTGCCCAGGAGCATCTTGCAGGTTTGCACTGGCAGCTGGTTTCCCTGCTGTGCTACCATCCCTTCCAACTCACAGAATAACCTGTGAACCTGTGAAACTGTGACTGTGAGGATAAGTGTCTCCAAGGGTCTTGATCTCCACCTCCTTTTGTCCTGCAGTGATATCCACTTGGTTGCTGCTGATCCCCCAGCTTCATCATGGGATTGCAACACCTTGATGAAGATCCTATTAAAATAATTAAAATCCCCTCTGTATGGATTTTGCAGTGGGAGAAAGCATGATTCTCCTTGAACTTGGGATTACATTTTAATATGTATCCCTCCACTTCCATTTTTATCTTTCTTTTACTTTTCCTTGCATTTTTCTACTGAATTGCAGTGCTTTTCAAATAGGGAACTTACGGGTTATCTTAAGAACAGACCACAGACTTGCAATATGCCCTCTGTTTTCATAAAAGAGAAAAATTTTCAAGGAGGATAATCATATTCGGAAATGATGTGACTAAATGTTATCAGGTTGTCATGGTGACTGCAGTATTTTAAAAAATGTCTGTATTGTGGTTCACTAATGAGCAATATATTAACTAAGCCAAACACTATTTGTCTTTTTCAGTATTATTCATATGCACTACTGAATTAAATATCTTTTTTTTCCCCCCTGCTTTTAGAATACTGTTCTTTGTCTTATAAACACTGGATCTGAATTCATGCAATCAACAAGGGCAGAGATAACTTCATCACCTTTGCTATATTTCATACCATTGTGTCAAGCTGAGCCTCACATTAGCCAGTCTGCAGTAGCAGCTACTGAGCATCACGTTACCAGCAAAATTACTTGTGTAAGGTAGAACTTCAGACTTGTTGTTTCTGCCAGTTGAGATTTAGTCAGTGTCAATTCCAGTGTAATTCCCACCACACATCTCGCAGTTGATAGCCTTTATGTCTGTGTGACATGCAGAAGACAAGCTAGAACACTGAAACAATTCACGAGTCAGAATGGTTCTGAGTTCAGCCCATCCCTACTAGCTCAAGCCTTTAAAATTCACCTTTCAAGTTCCCTAGACTTCATGAGGAATTTGAAGCCACTCTCCTACCTCTAAATGGACATGGGAATGGTAGAGGCAAAGGTACCTTTCAGCATTCATGTACATGTCAAGGCATGGTTTGCATTTCAGAAACTTTCTGGACTTTAGAGGTCTTCCCAGAAGCTCCACTAAAACCTCTCACTGAATGAATCTGCTTCAGTCCAGGAGGACATGGTGGTTTTAGAGGGTCTGCGAGATCACACCAGACAGGAGAAGATGGATGAAGATACCATAAGAGAAACAGTGAGAACCTTTGAGAGTCTGGAGACCTTCTAATCCTGAAACTGCGCCTTCCCATGTTCAGGGTTGATCAAGACCTTCACTACTACTCTTTGAGTATTCTCCAAACCCTATTGGATGTAGCTCCAAATGACACACAGCATTAGACAGAGCTGAGTCCTGTCAAAATGAACATCAGTCATAAATCACATCACAGGTGGTGCTCAGTTATTTTACTGAAATGAAAGCAGTTTTTATGGTCCTGATTATTTTGACATAAGCTAAGATAAAAATCTCTAGCCCTTCAGTCTTCTCTAGAGCCTGTTCCTGCCCAATATCTGCAGGAAATCCGTGATTTTGGCTGTGTCCCCTTGCAAAGCAAGTTTGTCCTGGGGATGAGAGAGCTGAAACCACATTGTTCAGATGTTTCATGTTCTGTGGGGAAAAGCTGACACTATTGTGCACACTTAGCCCTTACATGACATGCTTTTCCTCTGTAATTCACATTAAGGTCCCATTGGCATCCCATTAGTTTTTCAAGCCTGCTAGAGGAAGCCACATGAGTGGAAAATAATGCCTAGCAATTGAATTAGTTAAGTCTTCCAAGGCATTTTGCAACTTTTGTTTATAGAGTTGTTTTATATGACTCATTTGCTTTATTTTTGTTCAATGAGTAATATTTGGTACTTACACGTGTTTTCGTAACATGCACATCTTTGTAAGGCATCTTTTGAACACAGAATCTCCCTTGTTTCAATTTCACTTAACAAAATCTCAACACATAAACCCTGCTATTAAAACTCATCATTAATTAATTATGTCTAACTACACTCAACAGGTTTTGTGTGCCAAAAGAGTATTCCTGGCTCTCCCCCTCCCTGCCATATTTCCCCTCCTTCCCCTCACCACTGAAAGGCTATATTTAGTTGGAGATTTCAGTTAATCTACAATTCCCACTGCAAATTCCTTTCCATCAGCAACTACAGCCAGAAGGTCTGAATAAGGGAAAGGTTTGCACTTCAAGAGGCTTCCTGTTTCCCTGGATTTTCAGGTTTGCTACTGTTTGTAGAATGAGGCTGGTACTAGGCTTTTCAGATTAAGTGGCTGCTAACTCATCCCTGTTCTGGCACTGGCGTCAGACTCGGGTGCAAAGCATTGCCTAGTTGATGGACCCTCCAGAAATATAGGCAGCAAAAGCAAGGCAAGCATGTCTGATCCTGAAATATTTCCAGAGCAAAGTGTCAGAGAGGATAATGCTGACAGGACTGGCAATCTCCCCGAGAAGAAGAATGAAGTAGAGGAGAGCAGTTTGTAAATCACTGCAGAGGGAAGTACAGCATGGGAAGAGCTCTGCGAGTAAAGAACTGAAACACTCAAACCTGCTTCAAATGCAGGAGGTGAAAACAGGAAGAAAAATATGCACTGCATACTTGTGCTAGGTTTTCTCTAAGTTTTCCAATAGTTCTTTTTCCATAATTCTTGCTCTCCTGGCCTTGGTCGTGTCCTACCCTTCAAGCTCCTTCTCCCTTGGCTTTAACCTAAAGTAAAAAGAAGCAATGACACACAGCCTTTGCTTCTTCCAGGATCTGGCATTGCCCAGTCTAGGATGAGAGTCTTGCTTGGGAGGCTTGGAGATCAGGGTTCAACCACAAACATCCTGTGCAAAACCTGCCACCTGCACGTCTTTTATTCACCTACCTCTCAGGCATGTTGAGAGGATAAATAGTTTAAAGCTCATGAGATGCGGAAACATTATGATCCAGGGAAGCTTGTAGTATTGGAGATTATTTGGGTTTGCTACTGTGTTCCTCTCCTAAGATTTCCATTTTGCTAGCTATTTCACTGCAATTCACATTCATGTTTTTGCCCACTGTCAAAAAAATAACCAGTCTGGATACTTTCAGTTTCAGCTATGTTTTCATATTTCTTAAAATGAAGCCAAACACTTGCCTACCTAGTTTGGATGGTGTCAATGTATGTGTAAAATGAATATGATAAGGAGTGTAATATGGTGTATATCCAATAGTTGGGGGTTTTTTGGCAACCAACAAAAACAAAATGATGGCATAAAAAAGTTATCCCTAGAAGAAAAATCAAGGTGAGGTGCAGCGAAAAGATTAGCTGTACTTGTTGCCCTGCAAAACCTTGCTCTGTGGTATTACATTCTTGTCAGTAATTGTAATAATGACTGTAAGCCTGAACAGAAGCCAGACAATGATGATAAAGTCCTTCACGGAATTCAGTAGACTCAGAAACACACTCTACACTTATAATATTTTGTCTTTGCCTAACATTTGTCAGCTTGAGGCCAAACTTCTCAGGTGTTTATCGCAAGAAGCCAAATTTTCCATCAATGCCTCCAAAGAATATCCACACTACTGACCCAAAGGGCTCCCATTCTACAGACCCAAGCAGGAAGAGCCCTTTGAAATGATGACCCCATGTGTCAGACCTATCTTTTATTTTCACAATGTGTGCTGAGTAAAGAGGGCTGCCACTGGCTTCCATCTCTCTCCCTATTTTGTATTTCTTTCTCATTTCTGCTGTCTCTTGGGTCACCTGAAGTTGCAGAGTCTACAGTTTATACCTCAGTGCTGTGGAGTGGTGTTGCCAAAAAGATAGAGAATCGCCCTCACCTCGCAATGTTGCTAATAAACATACCTACTCCAAAACTCTTTGGAGTCTTGGGGTTTGTTCTGTAAATCGGTAGATGGATGGATGGATGGATGGATAGATAGATAGATAGATAGATAGATAGATAGATAGATAGATAGATACACAGAACACATATTTGCTGTCACATTCAGTATACAAAAGAAAGTTTTGAGTGAGATTTTCGTTTTAATTATATACTCGCAAATATCAAGAAATATTTTGTCAAATGTCTTGTAATTGCAAGTATAGCTAATTGCCTTTGCTCTTGTTCTTGCCCCAAACTTCCTGCATATAGCAGAATGTATTAATAGCAACTACGTAATAAGGACACTGTGCTGATGGAAATGTGGGATGTGTTTCAGTTATTGTTTATGCTTTACTATTTCTTCTTTCTTTATAAATTAGTGACTCTGGAAAGTGTCGGAGGTTCATCCTGATGCAGCTAGAGTGACTTCCTAATGTTCAATTCTCTTTTTATTATGTCTATATCTGCTGTTAAGGTTAAAAGTTCTAGTGGCAGTGACAGGCCCTTTCCAAAATGATAGAGTAAATCACTTCAAATGATGGAGAAATTTGGACCAGATTCAAACTTCACAGCTTGGACTTGTCTCCACACAAAACTGAACCATGACCTGAGATAGAAACAGCCTTAAACTCAGATCCCAGACAAGGATGCCATGTTCAAATTCTTCCCTTAAAGCTCAGATTCATGATCTTTTTAAAAAGGGGCTTTCCTAAATTTAGATGTTACTGCCTATCTCTTCTTCGCAAGTGCCTTTGGGTGGGAGATTGCCACATCCTCAGCTGAGCCAAGTGAGCTGATTTGTTCTAATCAGCTTCAGTGCAAGGTCAGCAAAGTCACTTTGAGCTGCTGCAGAAGGTTAGTTGAGCCAAGCTGGTGGTTTTCCCGGATATGTTTTCCAGTTGCTCAACCGGATACTGATGCAGAAAGGGCAACCCCCAGTGCTGGGGCAGAGGATAAGGGCTTGTTTCGTTGATTTCTTCAGCTACACCTACAAGAATGCCTCTGCCTCCACGGTGCTCAAAACTATGCCATTGACTTACTCCAAAGCAGAATTTTCTCCCGTCTGTGACTGATTGACAAAGTCCAGTCTATTTGTACCCCTAACTATATTTGCATGGTTCCTTTGTGGATACTTTTTACATGAGTCAGTTTCTGCAAAAGGAAAAACACTGGTTTCACCAGGAAAACACAAAAGTTTGTTTTCAATATCATAAAATGTCTCTCCACTTAATTATTTCTGAAGAGCTAAGACTTACGAATAAAGAGCCTAATAAGGAACTGCCATAGCTGGTGGGTCCCTGGGACCGCTCTTTATTAAGTGGGTAGAATCTGGATATGACCTGATGGTATGACGGCTAGCATTCCTGCAAATTCCAGTTGCAATTTCTCTTTCACTCGTAACATTGTTTTTCCCAAAGATGCCTGTCTGGTGTTTTATTTTTGTGTTTGGGCAGACTAGGGTGTTGTCTCTGGCTTTGGGAGGAATGCTGAGGGGAAACAGACAGAACATCAGCTCTAGGGGAAAAAGAAATGGTCACTGCTTTGCTGTAAGCCTCCTGCCTTTTGTCAGCTAGCGTCCTACCTCGGGTAAAGGGGCGTTTTTTCCCACCCACTTTGGTCTTGATGGAAGCTGAAGGAAAACAAAATAAATTGGTATATACCTGGTCTGTAGATCATTGTGTCCTTCCCCTACTTAGTAAATGTTTCTTTAATTGGCTTAGTTAGCCCCTCTCACCTTTCAGCACTTCAGGAATGACTCTTTGAAGAGAGCCATGTACAGAGATTTAGTTGACATTTAGTGACACTCAGTTCTGCAGTCTCCAAAATATGACTGATGTCACTCGTTATTTTCCCTTGGGTCTCTGGGGACAGAGTCACTCTTACCCTGAAGCATGCATTGACAATCTCAAGATAACACTTCTTTGACAGAGTCAGGGGGCCTGTTCCAGGGTCTAATGTAATCTCTAGAAAGTTTCCAATCTGGGTATTGTTTTTTATTTATATTTCATATCTGGGATTTGTGTTTGACTTTATGTGATTTTAGTATGAAAGCTCCTATTAAGAATAAAAATTCATACCTTTTTCTGCTGGACAAGTGTGCTGGCAGGTCTACGGAAGAAACCTTGCTCAAGGTGAAAAAATTCAAATAAACCAAGGAAAAGTAATCCCAGTCTATATTCTTAGTCTGCAAACAAAGCCACAGGCACTGAGAAAGCTGGGGCTGAAGTGTGAATGAAATTGAATTTTATTCTAACTAAATTAATTTATTAAGCCCACCTGCTTATGTGGATACGCATCCTAGGACCAGGAGAGGAGTTTGTAAGCAGACCATGACGTGCTTTGGTTTGTTCCTTCACCCCGAGGGGAGAACTGGCTTTATCGCCGCTTTATTTTGCCTTTAACCTTTACTACCTTTATTTTCCTTGCCCAGACACAAAGCAACAGAGCGAGAGGCCGATGCAGAGAAAGGGCTTTGACGGCAACCTCGCCCCGTCGGAAGAGCCGGCCGGCGGCTCCTGGCTCGGACTGGCCTCTCGGGAAGAACGCCCGAAAGCGCCGGGGCCCGGCGGGGAGTGGCAGGGCCGCCGGCACACGAGGGCGCTCGGAGCAGGGCCCGGCACCGCACGGTATCGCCCAGCATCACCCGGCATCCCACGGCTCCGCTCCGGCCACGGCACTGCTTGGTATGGCCCAGCATCGCCCGGCATCCCACGGCTCCCCCGCCCGACCCGCCGCGCTCCTCTGCCAGCGACCGCTTCGGTCTTGTGTTTGCAAAGAGGACTGAAATAATAGTCTGACTCTTGAAGACCAAAGGCTAAAGCAACTGATAGAATTCGGCTGCTCTCCGGGATAAATGCAGCTGGGACTGCCAAAGCAAGCCTGACCTTCCTCCCTGCCCTTGCGCGCCAAAGGGCTCCACCGGGAACTGCGCTCAGGCAAGGAGGGAATGTGCAATGAGGAAACTGTACTCCAACAACTGGTCCATCTTTACTGCTTTAGTGCACTCTTTCAAATATTAATTTAATCATCGAGGTTAATAATTTATTGGTGGCAGTGAGAACTGGAAGAGAAAACACTATAGAACTTTTTATTCTTTTTTTTTTTCCCCCTGTTCTACCTTTGATGGAACTGCAGGTTTGTAACGGCCACACCCTGTCACACTCTCCCCTGTACCACGGTCCTTTGTGCTCCCTAGATAATGAGGAGTAATTACTACCCTAAAACCACCGACCTCGCGCGAAAACACCTGGTGGTCATTGGGAATCCACATAGCAGAAACCTGAAATTCCCTCTCTCTCTCTGAGGTTTTTCAAACAAAGAAAATGTTGTTGGAGCAGCCTGGGATGGGACGAGGGGGTTATGTAGAAAAGGAAGGCATTGAACAAAGTGACTCCCTGCCTCTTTCAGAAGAGACAGGTTAAAATTGGTTCTGTCTAAGATTTGAAATGACCCTACTTTTTGTTTCTTGTACAGGAGCCCAGAATCTGCTTAAATCAGAATCTGAAGTACTCTGGTTAATCTGGGTAATCTGGAGTAGCACTGGCAACTGAAAGCATGTACTAAAAATGGTTCTTGTGTCTGATGCCCAAGGGACTCAGGTGGGCTACTGTAAGGCAGGGTGTTTGGGCCATTGCTGTGAAGGGACCACAGCATCATCTGATCAGACATCTGTCCAGGTGACTATCAGTCATACCTGGGTATGGCAATAAAGGCTTTCTGTGTGAGCACAGACTGTTCACATATGCTTGCTCCTCTCCTCCAGGAGATTTTGGGAAAGACAGGAGCAACTTGCTTCTGCCACCTTTTCTTGGATGTTCCTCAGATCCAGACACCAACTTGGGCAAGAAGCCTGTGCTTTACCATATGCTCAAGGTAAGGTCAATGTTTCCAAAGCATGTTGGGTCTACAGCACATGGGCAGGCTGTTGTACTGTTAATGGGGTGAAAGTTTAGACAGGATCTCTGCCCTCTCCTGCCATTAGCTATGGAAAAGTCCTGATCTAAAGTCCTTTATCAGATGTGAAAAGTAAGTGATGTACACTGGATCACATGAAAATAAAGGGAATCGGTGCAAATTCAGGGGCGCTACAGTATCTGTCCTATTTACACTAGAGTCATGAATCAGAGCTCAGTGTTACTGTGTAAAAAAGGAGGTACACATGCATGCAATAAGGAGATTTTGGAACAGATGTGAGTGTGGACCTGAGCAAAGAGTAAAATGAAGCAAGAAGCAGGACCTGAGAATGTAACGAGGTTTACTTAGTCAGAGATGGCGTCTCTCCCATCCTGAATTTCCAAGGAAAAAATTCTCCTGCGGCCTAAGCCTGGTCAGCTGCTTGCATAGGACATCCCTCTTTTCCACCCTGTGAAACAGAAATAGAAGGAGGAGGATGGCTACTGTGACTGGGTGCACTGGGTGAAAATACAGAAATTACCATCAATTTCTTAGAGTTTTTGTAGGATGGCTTTTGCATGTCACCTGAAATGGAGCAAGACAAGGGACATAAGGGTCATCAAAGCATCTAAGGGATTCAGACACTCGCAGGATTTGACAACAGCTGGGATCTCTGTTGAGGTACCAGGGTATTGTCCACAGTTACTGAAGAGGCAGGTGGGTGTCTCAGTACTGTTGGAAATCAAGGTTTTAACTTCCCAGATAAGGATTCCAGTAATAATTCTGTCACAGAAGTAGCTCATATCCACTTAGAACAAGTCTGTGTGCCTAGTATGACTTAATTCTTGGGATTGCCCTGGCTGTCCATTTCCTGCCAGTTCACAAGCACTAGATTTGCACCTCCTTTCTTCCCAAAGCACCCAGGCTCAACATCTGGAGCTGACATTGCACATGCATATACATAACTGGCCATGGGTAGGTGAAAGTCCCTTTATTCTATACAAATGTGAGACCTTTGTGTGCATGAGATGGACAGAAAATCCAGGCAATGAAAATTTAATAGTTGCTTGGAGGAAAAGGAATTCCCACTGCAAAATCAGACTTGTTTCACAAGGAATTCCGGGTTGCCTCTCCCAGAGATAAATGCATAAACTGTGAACATTCTTTCACTTGCCTATTGCCACATCAAAGAAGTAGCAGGAATGAATACCTAGTTTAGCTCAAGTTAAATTAAATACATTTCAGTAACGTGTCTCTGTGTGTAGTTTTTATTTTTAAGTTGCAGTGTTCCCACTGTTACTGGAAAGACACTTCACTCATAAATATACAAATTCCCAGCCTTGGTCCATTGCTTTTTATGGACAAACTGCCAGAGATTGCATTTCTGTCAGAAACACTCCTTATTACACTCTGTGGTTGTTTCTGAAGAAATCTGTTACTCATAGCATGTTGACCTTGGAAGGATTCTTCACATTTTCTGGTAAACATAGCACATCATTCTTATATGATCCTGCAATTAATGTTTGTAAATTGTTTGGGAGACAAACCAAGCTGTCATTTTTAAGTGTTGTCACAATAACAATCTATAATGTCAAAACACTGTCACTCTCTCATCATGTACAAAGGGAAACTATGGATTAGTATTGATCTAAAACTGTTTGCTGAGCAGACCACTGTCTACCTAGATAGTTCATGAAGGGATGGTTGAAAGAAGCCTTTTAACGTTGATTTTTACAATATGGGATGAACCAGGAGGACTTACATCCAGGGCTGAAGCAGCAGAGTGATCAGTTGTCCTCAGAGCCATGTCTAGAACATGACAGCAGGATGCGTTGGGTGGTCTGGAAGCCATATATTTATTCAGGATATAAAGGCTGAGTGAGGTCATGATCAGTTACCACCACTCATGCTGAAGGGAAGAAATAGGGTGCTGAAGGGCCAGAAGTCAGGAGAACAGAGCTGTTGGCTATTGCTGATGACTTTTCTGTTTGTAAAGTCTACCATACACAGGAGATGAATGGGCAGTCCCAGAAGTGAGGAGAAGCACAACTCATTTCATACCAAGAGGTTCAGCTGAGACTCAAGCACTCAGAATATCTGGACTTAACAATGACTCTGAAGTTGACTCTATCATGTTGGTCTAGTATGAAATACTTGGGAGCTGGTCCTGCTGCAGGGAAAGCCATCAGGAATAGCATTATCACTTATTCTAAACAGGCGTTCCTCTTTAATGGTACTTACCTCATGCATTTATATATAGATGTTCCTCCTCTTGGAGTTCTGCTGAGCATCTAAATAGGCTCTTTCAGTCTTCCCTCAGAAGAAATATTCTCTATTCCCTGATTGTCCTCCTCACCTTTGATTACCTTCCTTATTTTAAGTTCATCTTTCTGGCCCAGGAGAGGCAAAACACATAGAAAGGACTTTTCATTGAAGTCCTACAAATGGCTTGTTCAGTAACAGGCAAAAGTTAATTTTAGTTAATACTTTACTATCTTGACTTGAAATATGTCCTAAATTGCAATCTAGAGGGGCAGTTGATATTTTCACATCTCCACCACAATGTCAATGCACCATCAGCCCAGAAAAATCCACCAGTATGGGCACTACATCTGCTTATGTATCCTTTGCCTTGATGCATGGACTTCATGCAGATCCAAGACTTCTCAGAAATTCAGTTTAATCCTGAATACATCTTGTCATGATGCAAAAGTTATCAGAGAATAGGTGAATTTATATCATTTTCCACCATTTCCATAATTTCCTATTTTCTATGAATATCAAATTGTGATGCTCAGCAAGGATTTTGTTAACTCTCTGGCTAGCATTTCTTCCTCTTATATAACTACCTGGCCAGGCCACCAGATCCTTCAAAAAGGAAATTTTAACATCTAGGATCAAAGCACTGGTGCATCACCCTGGAAAAGCTGATAGAGCATATTCCATTTCAAGATGCACCCATTCACTGGTACACATGGTAGAGATACCATGTTCAGGATGGCTCAAAATTACTCATGGATTCAGTACCCACCTCTAGTGAACGGTGAGGAAAGATGAGTATGAGCATATTAACCCGATTTATGTTTTGTTAAGCAAAGCCTCTTGGAGGTGGTGACTATCTAGAGGAAAATTCATTAAGGAAATTGTGGGCAGATGAAACCACACTGAGGGTCCATAATCTGATGTCCAAAGCAGCCTGTGGGACTTATAAACATAATGCTAGTGAATTTCTGAATATGTAAACAAGGATCTTTCATAGACTGGAGAACCAGAGATGACACTAGTGGAAAACAGAAACAGGTAATTTCTGATTTCCAGAACCATGAGTCCCAAGTGCTGATTTCTAGGACATACATACTTTGTTTTCTCACATCCATTAATTTTTAGTCTTGAAAACTCTGAAGTAAAATTGCCTCATGACACACCACTAAAACAGTCCCTTAGATGCGGCATTTGAAAGGCAACCCTTACATACACTATGAGGAAAACCATCAGTTTGGTTCGACATCTAGTGCTGAAGATGCAGAAGTCCTGTTTCTCTCTCTGTCCTTGTGGAGGAGGAGAGAATGAACATGAAAGCATTGGAGAAAGGAAGAGAGGTGAGCAGAAAACAGGAAAGTTTCAGTAAACTTCTGAAATGTCTGCCTTACTGCAGGAAACTCACTGTGCATTGTCAGAATGAAAACATCAAAAGTGTTGGTAACTCACCTGTCTTCTTTGTTCTCCATGCTGTGGAATTACATATATACGAAGTTGCAGCCACAGGTCCAGATAGCCAGTCTATGACAAGAGGGAAAGGTAGTGAGGTAGTGAGTACTTCTGGGTACTGTCCCCTGCAGCAAGCAAATCTCTTCAGGTGTTAACTCTATATTGAATGGAGGACCGACCACAGTCACTTTCTAAATATATGGTGGTGACAAGATTTTATTTTCAGTGTCTTATCTGCGAGTAATTCACATTCTGTGTCGTGGAAAAAGCATATTATTAGTGAGGGAGTGAATCACAGGGCACCAGACTAGAGCCAAGTTTGGAATACCAGCAGTCTAGTCTCTGCTTGTAGTTTCTCCTCTACCCCAACATAGTCATGCAGGCAGGGGTATCACCGAAGAGTGATGCTGACAGCTAGCTAAGGGGCACTGAAAAGTGTCAGCTGTAGAAGTGGTGAGGGTAGACCTCAGCAGGAGCCAGAGCTTGTCATAACCTCTTGCTTTTCATTCTTGTTGCTGTCTGTAGCCCAGGTCCACTCCCTGTCACTGCATTTTGCTGAGCTTTAGCAGCAGTTGAGGACTAGGATGTGAAGCCTAATGGAGTTAAGCTGTTTGAGAAAGGGGTAATTCCATCCCTAATTCCTCAGGAAGACTTGGGGTTTCTCTTTTGCAAACTTTGAAAGTTGGTGATTTCTTAGTATAATCTTGAAGACTCAGAATTCTAGGGATGGTTGACCTTGATGTTGCGCATGAGCTTAGAAACTCAGCAAGCTTACAAGATGGACACATTCTGGCAGTTTATTCTGCCAATTATAGCTGGTGTGAATGCATAAAACTGTATCCTCCAGATAGGGAGGAGTTTCAAAATGATATGAGGATACTGGTCGACTGGTTGATGACAAAAAGGCTGTGGATGTTGTGTACTTGGACATTAGCAAAGCCTTTGACACGGTTTCCCACAATAAGCTTCAGGAGAAACT
>WEKX01001263.1:137801-391830 GCA_013390025.1 Pitta sordida
TGACGACACCAGAACGAGAGGGCACGGCCTCAAGCTACGCCAGGGGAGGTTCAATCTTAACGTTAGGAAGCGGTTTTTCACAGAGAGAGTGATTGCGTATTGGAATGGGCTGCCCGGGGAGGTGGTGGAGTTGCCGTCCCTGGAGGTGTTCAAGAGAAGACTGGATGAGGAGCTTAGTGACATGGTCTAGCTGGGGGGTGTAGGGCTGGATGACCCTGGGTCCCTTCCGGCTCGGAGTGGCCTGCTAGACTGTGAGGGATCTAGGTGGTGTTACGCTCTGGGATGTGCTCTCGGTCTCTGTACGGGTGTTAGGTGGTGAGTTGGACTAGATGATCCTTGTGGGTCCCTTCCAACTCATAATATTCTGTGATTCTGTGATTCTGTGATATATATTTCTCCTAATGTGTTTTTAGTCATTAAAGTCTTGGCAAATGGAAGATTGTTTGCCTGACAAACTGCCACATCTGTGACATCAGCAGGACCAAAGATATTCAATGAACTTGTCTATCAAAACACATTTATGGAGATTCAAATAACATTCTATATATTACTTGGCAGTTTAGGAAGCAGAGTACAAAAACATGGGGGAGTGTCAGCTCTTGAGGAAAAGCAACCAATGAGCAGGAGCCAGGAGAGACCTCCATATGTGAGATAAGATTAGCTCAGTCTCAGGAGCAAGAAGCAGAGCCCATTGAGAACCCAAGCAAGAGCTTAGGACTCAGTGAAGAATTGCTCCATTAGGAGCTATGCATACAAAACTTCAGATTCAGAAATCTTTGAAAAGCACCCAGGAAAGGAGGGTGGAGTCATCAAATTTCAATGCAGTTTTAAGCTGGAAGAAGAAGCAACTGAAACAAGGAAGAATTCCTGTTAACTGAATGGTTAACCAGATGCTAAGCTCCAGGTGTCCTGAGAGTTCTTCAAAATCTCTGGTTTCTTTGGTTGTGGTTTCTTTGTTGTTTTGGTTTGGGTTTGGTTTATTTTTTTACACCTTGGAAACATAGATATGGTTCATTCTAAGGCTCCAAAACACTAAATTAAAAGCTCATTATATTCTTCAGGTAACGATCATGGCTGTAGAGGGGAAGAGAAGATGTGGGAGAATGTGCATCATGATATTTTTTTGTAATTTAGAGCTGACAGTCTTGACATTGAGACAGGAGTTGCAGGTGAATGAAAATTAGCAAAGCTTTTCAAATGCATACTAAAAAAAGATTGGGTTCATTTGAGTCATCAGGCAGCTAAACTTTCAGGTCAAAAAAATACGAGGAGCATAAGCCATCTGGGAATTTCAGATTTGGGGTCAGAACTGCATGAACCGTGGTGTGTTTGTTGGGAATTTCTAGCTCAGCAAACTATCTGGAGCCTGGAGGGAGAATCGAGGCCGGCAGCAGAGAGGGTGTGAGGAGAGCGTGAGTCATCTGGGATTGCAGACAGGAGAGGGCAGCTGCCAAGTGAGTGGGTGCCCCTGGGGAGGTTTGCATTTTGGAGGTCTCCCACAGCTGAACTCAGCGGTGCTTGGTACAAGCAAGAGCACTTTCCTCTGCCTGAATGTTAATATTTCCCAGACACACAATGGGAACTGCACAGAAAAGCTCCCCACCTTGCCAGTTCTTAGGGCTTCATCCAGCAAACATTTATATTGAAGTCACTATTTGCTGAGGCCACTGGGATTAATAAAGCTACTCCCTTGTCCATAGGAGGTGAATTCTCCCAGCAAATCACATTCGTTCCTGGTGGACTGCACTGGCTTCATGGCTGTTTAAATCAGAGATAAATGTTGCCTCTCTCTTCTCTGCTGAAAGATACTTGTGATCATCCAGAACAACTGCATCTATTAAAAATGGCATAAGAAGCCTCAGCTTTGAATATTTTTGCTCTATTTTGTATTTTAGTACTTGATCATTTTTCCATGGCTGTCAGCATGCTAACAGTATACCAGTTTATTCAGTAAATATATTTTCATTTTCCCGATGAGCACTTATGACTAGCAGAAAACCTTTGCCTCCAATGGCAAAAGGAGAATGTCTCCTTGTTTAATTACTATGTATAGTTAGCTGCATGGTGATTGGGATAAAATAATTTACTTTCTAGTCCCAGAAGAGTTTTCCTAAGTGCCTTAGGAGGTGAGGGGGAGGCTGGCAGATGAGTGTAATCTCAAGAAGCACACTGTAGTGGAATCCAACACTAGGAGCCAGATGGCAAGTTTGCACTGAATAGCACTTTTTTTTTTAATAGCTGTGAAAGTTCTCTGTCTGCACATGGCTTTGCTGAATGACAGCAGAGAGCACTTCTAATTTATCTAGTGTTACACTTAGGTTATTCCTTCAGCAGTTTCCCCCTCTTTTTCACGTAAGATTAGGGCCCAGTTTCAGTACCAAAGCTGATGTTTAAGTATCTATGAGAGTTCAGAAAGCAAAGAGAGCAAAGCTGTAGGAGCAGAAACACTAAAACACATGAAAAGAGAGAAATGGATTTAGGAGAGTGCTAACAGCAAGCACCACCCCAGCCTTGTTCTGTGCAGCCCTCTGTGACATGGCTCCACTCTGTAGGTCTCATGCAACGTCCACTGTGTGTGTTGGGATCTCCACACACATTTCAAAGGATGGGAATAAGAACCCAAGATAGTCCATAATTTCCCACCATGCTTTAAAATATAATAGCAGTCATAAATGCTGTATAAAGAATGTTGTCCTAGCAGCATACACATATGGACATTATGTTGTCATGGTTCTGAGAGCTTCATTATAGTATTAGATTCCACTTGAGGTCTAAAATATATTTTCCATCCATGAAATGATGACTTTGAGTTCTATGACTCCATTCAGACGTATCTCTCAAATCTCCCATGAATTAACATGCTTTGTGCAAGTACAGTACACCTGCAAATGCCCCTTTGAGTATGTAGAATCAACTGTGGTGATAAATGGAAGGTAAGACAAACCCTGCCACTGTCTTCAGGCAACCTCCTAACTGGTAATCCTCTTCTGGGAAGAAGGGATGGCAGAATTTGTAAAGATCATGGAGAAAACATACAATTTGAGATGCATGGGACAGTCCTGTGGGCTTTTGCAATGTGCTTAAAGCAGCAAAGAAGGACTAGACTGAGACTTCCTTAAAATCAACAGACACATTAAGTCTTCCCCGGTGTGGACGTATGTCACAGAATGATCACAGAATCACAGAATATTATGAGTTGGAAGGGACCCACAAGGATCATCGAGTCCAACTCTTAACACTGTCTCCCTGGTGGGAATTGAACCCAGGTCTCCCACACGTCAGGTGGGGACACTCACCACTGTACTAAAGTGGATCATCTTGTGTGTCACACACCTCTGGCAGCTTGGCCTATTGTGATAGTTGTGCATTGCTCTGAATGCTTCTGGTATCCATGGTGAGTTCCTCTGCCTGAAGTCAAAATCCCAATGCAGCTCCTGTGCCTTGGACCACAAAAGTCTGGCCCACTACTTTCAGCAGAGCAGAACCCTGGGTTCTGTCTTGCTCACGCAACCTCTCTTCACTTGGGACACATAGATGTGAGTCCACCTTCGACAGTTGATGTGCTTGGAGTACTAGTAACAAAGGTGTGACTCTAAACCAATCTCTTACCATGTGCCAAACGCATTTGTCAATGTGAACTACTAAGACTGTGAGAATTCAGAAACTTCTGGAATACAGTTTTGGAGTTACACCAACTAAAACAAAGTTGCTGTGTTGTCTATTGTCTAACTCGGCGGCTTTTTATTTTCTCATTGAATACTAACTTCTCTTTTGTTACAGAGAGTGACACTAAAAGCAAATTACATTCTTCTACACTGTACACATATTTAGAACTGTAAAAATGTAAAGGCCACTAAAAACCTGCAAGCAAAGCTTTGTCTAGTTGGTGTAGTTGTTACTGTATCTAGCCCAATGGGCCTCCCTCAAATCAAATCTATTATATGAATTCAAAAATAGGAAAGAGCACCTTCAGACATAGCACTTCTGCTAAGCTGACACTACAATGTCTGGCTCATCTCAGATAGGGACACCTGCATCTATTTAAACAATATAATTCATCCTTTGCAGAATGCTGCCTTCAAAATAGGACTTGTTGTGTCTTATCTGAGCCCCAGACATTGCTTTGGCTTTCTGCATGGGGGTCAATCCTACAAAGTCATTGCTAGAACAGGCCGAAATATTTTTGCATTGTTTTTGCAGAATAATGCCTATGGATAATTGGGGTAAAAGATTTATTTCTTCTAATATTTCAGGGTATTTTTCAATGACACAAATCACTTCTGTTACTCTTTTCAGGGTTTTTTTTCAGTTTCTGTATAGTGTTCACATTTTTGCTTCCCATCTTTATACATTTCCCATGGGAGTGTGGATGAAAGAGTTAAATAAAAAGCAGAATTTGCTTTCTGTGATCTTTCCAGTAGTCCTTTTCCTTAACTGAGTCAACATTTTATTTTCCAGGATAATATTTAATTCTTCTAAGATGGGAATGCATAATTTTCCTCAAAAATAAAACAACTTTAACAACAACAGAAGAGATAATTGAATCAGCTGAGTGCAGAGACACACAGTGAAAGCCAGACTGATGATGATTTAAAAACAACTTCCTACTCTTCTGTTTGGAGACTGTGTTCTCAAATCATACTTCACTGACAATCAATACATGAATTTTTTACTACTGTCAGCACTGCCGAGTCAATGCAGCACTGAGAAAGCGAGCTGATAGCGGTACCAACTCAGACACTCTTCAGACAACACTCAATTCATTTTTTGGCCCCAGACCATTCTATTACACTGAAAGATGAAATAAGGAGCCCCACTAACCTGCTTTCACAGACTGTCATCATGTTTTCAGGTTTCTTGTCAACCATTACCAATTCGGATGTACAAATAACAAGCTGAGCTCAATAACGTCTCTTGTCTGACATAAAACCTTCCTGAAAGACGTCCAGCCTTGATCTGATGACATAAGCTTTGGAGTACTCACCCTTTCCCAGAGTAAAGCGTTCCCAGTGACTAATCATCCATGCTTTTGATAATTTGTTTCACTAACTCAGAGTAATTTTGAAGTATATTTTTCTTCTGATTCCCCAGCCTAGCACAAAACCAAGCCAAATTGTATGAAATAGCCCAGCTCTATCTGAAGGTGCATTTCTGAGGCCTGACTTGAATTTTCTCTTGCACATGTATTTGAGGCACAATTTATAATTTATAAATTAGCTAGTTGATTACACCTACAGCTCAGCTCTAATTGACTCTATTTTTGTTCAGAGGCACAAAAAATTGCATCAAGATAAGTAGCTTGGAAAATGTTTAAATGATCCTAATGTGTATGGCCCGAGCTGCCTCACTTGGACATAGAGATAATCTAGCTGTCATGGACTAATGAACTGTAACCTGGAATTCTGGTTGATCCTGTCACCCTTGGCCAAAATTATCCAAGGAGGGACTTGACGCATGTTGAAATCTTGTTTTGGGAACTGGACATTCGGATATCTTCCAGGCCTGCTCTCAAGGTTGTGATGTACTCACAAGAAAATTGTTTGGAAGAATTTAGAAAAACTTAATGATGGAGGACTATTGCCTGGGCCCTGCGGTGAAAAAAAAAAAACCCAAACAACCCCATCCTAACTGCAGAGGCTCTTCATATCCTTTGCAAAGAATCCACTTGAGCCTGAGCTTCATTTGCTACAGTGGGAGATACCCTGTGGTTTTACAGTTTACAGCCTTCTACGGGACTACTTTTTTGCCTAAAATTAAGTATATAGTTTTGTTTCATTTCCTTTTTCTATTGTCTGTATAACTGAACATGGCAGATTTTAGTGTTTGTTTGCCTGAAAATGCTGTTTGTTTTTTAAAGAAGCCGTGTCTATTTATTGTAGTATTTCTTCCCCAGGCAAACAGTATTTGAAACCACCCAGGAAATAATATTTTAACAAGCATTAAGTTGCCATCATTGACACCACAGAGGGAAGCTGATGCAGGAGGGAGAGCTGGAGAGGAGCTGCTGTGTGCCATCCCCTAGTGCGGTTTGTAACAACATGAATTCTGTCCTCCCTTAAAGAGTAATTCTTGTGCTTCTCCAAGCATGAGATGAGTTCAAAACAAACAGTCATTAAAATCACTGTAAGTAACTGAAAATTAGTTGAAAACTACGTTTAAGTCTAAATTCCTACTAGTCTGTTCTGGCACAACACACAGTGAAGCAGCAGTGTACCATGCTTCCATCAGACCTCGCTTTTTGCCAGGCAAAATGTGCAACGTCGTCGTTGGCATCTGAAAATCATGCTGTGAAGCAGAGGGAGGAGCTTTCGGTTTGGTAGGAAACAACCTCCGAGTCATTTCTGAGTCACTTTGCTGCCTTGTGTGGCTGTAGGTTCTGTCTACTGGCCTTGTCAGGGTAGCTCTAGAGCAGGAGATATCACCTCTGAGTATAGCTGGCATACGATATTTACTTGCTTTCCATGAAGGCGTGAAAATGTTTTAGGCAGTTAAAATACTAAAAATAGCTTTAGGTGTGGGGCAAATCTACAGGAAAAAAATTGATGAGCTTGGGAGAAGGATGCCATGCTCCATGCACTGGCATTTGCAGCTAGCAGCCCAGATAACAACTAGGAGAGTAATCTCATTAGGAGCAGTTTCAGTGAGTAATTTACCATTTCTGGCAGGGCAGCTAAACCGAAAGTCGCAGGTCTTCAAGCAGCAATGGCGCCCAGGTTGGAGCAGCACTAGGAGCAGTGTTGTCTGGGGCTGTTGTGGAAATGTGAACCATGGCACACAGAGAGTATCAGCCAGCAGCTATTTCATAGTATCATAGTATCATAGTATTGATAAGGTTGGAAAAGACCTTGAAGATCATCAAGTCCAACCTATAATCCAACTAAACCCTAACATCTATAACATTTATATCATGACCCTCAGCACCTCATCCAGTCTACCCTTAAACACCTCCAGGGACAGCAATTCAACCACCCCTGTGGCCAACGCATTCCAATGCCAAATCACTCTTTCAGTGAAAACCCTTTTCCTAATGTCAAGTCTACACCTCCCTTGTTGGAGCTTAAGACAATGACGTCTTGTTCTATCTCCAATGGCCAGAGAGAAAAGACCAACACCTGCCTGTCTACAACCTCCTTTTAGGTAGTTATAGACAGTGATAAGGTCACCCCTGAGCCTCCTCTTTTCCAGACTAAACAGACCCAGCTCCCTAAGTCGCTCCTCATAGAGCTTGTCTTCCAGCCCCTTTATCATCCTTGTTGCCCATCTCTGAAAGTGTTCCAGCATCTTGACATCTTTCTTAAATTGAGGGTCTAGGTGTTGAGAGCTGCCTGCCCTGAAAAGTACCAATTATCTCCATTTAACAGGGAAATCTGGGGTGTCTAAAAAATGCTGCACCAGTGACTAGGTCTTGCCAGACATTTCAAACTATAATGCCCAGACCAGAGCCCAAAGGACTGACTTCATACAATGCTGTCAGCAATCCCAAATACATAATGATTGCCCCCACAAATGTGAAAATAAAAGCAATTTTTTGCCACCTCTAAAGTGTGCAGGAATTTTGTCATCACCAACAGTGGTACCACCGTTTTATATGTATTTCTATTCTGAGCCTGATGAGTCTGACACCAGAGCACAGAGTCATTTAGGGACAAGACTAAGTGTAAATGGTAACACAAAGAAAATTGTATTTAGAAATTACAGCAAAGAAGTGAATTCATCAATTCACCAAAAAGTCAAACTAAAGTTAATGCCTGAGCATGCTTCTCAGCATCTTTTGACAGTCGGAGCAAGTAAGGACATCGACCTTTGAGGAAAATGTTCCCATATGTGGGATATGTTCTCCCCAGAGAGCTCCTGAGTACAAACTATGTGGCTGTCATTTCAACGGATCTGTGTGGAACAGAGAGCTTCCCCACTTTCCGAGTGGGACTGGCTGTACACCTGCAGGATGAAACACAGAGAAAATCTCTTAGCCAAATCTGCAAAGGTACCAGTACACACTAGTATTGTGGGTGCTGTTTTCTCCTTCTTACAGAACATATCTTATCTCAGCTGCTGCTCTGAGGTGTTTGTAGGCAGATCTGGAAAGTACAGTTTTTCTCTCCCTACCATTTGTGGGTTTTTATCTTACGAATGAGATATCCTGCATCACATTTCTAAGATTTGCTTTCGATATCTGCTCAGTAAATATAATGCAATGATGTTATGTATTTCAACAGTATAAGGGGTCATTATTGCCGGTGATGATTGCATATAATGACGTTGTTATGTATCAATGTCTTTCTATGTGGGTTCTGCGGTCTTTAAATTCTATACATAGTTTGAATTGCATTCTCCCCTTCCCTGTTGGTTAGGAAATGCTCCTGGAGCCTTCAGAGCATTCATTTCCTAGCAACTTTTGGCTGCACCTCAGCATTTGTTGAGTCAGGTCTTCAGTCCTGTGACATCTGTACCTCACATGACACATATAGGTCTATGGTTTTGCCACAGCACTGCTCAAGGGAAGCGTGGTGCTGTTCTGGGCTCCCTCTGCCAGCTCCACAGCCACAGGATACACAGTAATGGGCACCCTGGCCTGGAGGCACCCAACATCTGGGTGCCAGGCAATGCAGATGCAAGGGGACATAAAAACCTTCGGCATCCTCAGACATCATGATACCAGGGACCCCTGGCATCCAGGGCCATGCAAAAGGCAGAGATTTGCTGTCCATTAACGAGTGTTTCCACTGATCTTGCCATGCAAAGCAAGTTGTTAAACGGTGTATCATTTGGCTTTCTGGGATAGAGCAAAGGAGCTAGTAGAACTGAGACTGCATATGGACAGAAACCACTTGAAGAAACACAAAGGAAGAAGAAGGAGGTGGGGTCACAGTTTAGGTACAGCTGGCAATGGTGGGAATGCTCAGCAGATCATCTTAACAAAGCTTAGTCAAGTCATTGGATTGTTTACATGGTAAAAGTGGGGTTTTGTTGGGTTACTGTGAAACACTCCCAACAATATGAATAGCAGTTCTAAGCCAGCAGTTGTATTGACTGGCTTTGTTGCAAGAAGAAATAACTTGAAACTGTTTATATAGTTGCAATTAGGAAACATTGAAATAAAATGTACAAACAACAAACCTCAAGGTAGCTGGTGATTTTGTGATTAGTACCAAAGAATATAAAGGGGAAACAGTAAGACAGCCCCTCTGCATCTGACATTGATCTAAAGAAATGTGTTACTGGAAGGCAACTCGCTAAATGCGAATTTCTAATTTTTCACACATGTATTGAAAAGTTTATTGTATTTAATATTTGACATATGTTCATATAATTTTGAAAAAAAATCACATCTAAAATGTTCCATTTTAGTTTTTGATTGTCCCATAATTTTTGTGTTCCATAAGCTATGTGCTGATAGCTAGTCTTGGGAAAAGCCTTCTTAGTTCTTTACAATTTGCTTTGTGGCCAGCACAATAAGTCTGCCCACAAGACTTTCCACTGCCTGAGGAGCTCACACTAGTGATCCTTTCAGGAGAAACAGCCAGGGGTTCCTAATCTAAGGACAGAAATGATAGATGATCTGCCTGATGAGCCCTGTTCAATCACAATTTACTATTCTGGAATTCACAATATTGTACAAAATTCAGAGGAGAAAAAAGAATGCATTTCTGTGAACTCTTTTTCCAAACCTCTGGAGATGAAGATCCAAGAAATCTGTGGTTGTTCACTTTAAAAATACTGGTTGAGGAGGAGAAAGACAAGAACTAGATCCAAGCAAGGAATTCATTGCAAATACAATTTTTCTAGAGGGCCTGGCCAGTAATGCTTGTGAGTTTTGAGATTTTTTAAGAATTATTTTCTGTATGGTTTTAAGAAACTTCAGCCCATACAAATATTAACAGCAACTTATATGTGAGATATAATGCAGATCTGAGATTAGATCTATTAGTTCTGGGTAGAAATTTGCAGCTGATTTCACTGAGCCCAGGTTAGAAAAAACTAAACTCTGTCTTGTTTTCATGTGACGGTCAGCATGGAATCGTCTTTCCATCAATAGTATCTTTAAAAAATTACTGTTTCAGCTTCTACTAATTAACTATTTGTTAAGCTATTAACATTGATTAAATGTGGAAAGCACAAAAAAAAGGTGAACAGTGCTTATTTGCTCAAGATCATTTTTAGGTATTCAGGCATCCCTGGTGATAAAAATGAGGGCACATTGTTTCTGTACGCTGTCATTCATGGATGACCGACACTGGAAAACTGACATCCTATCACATCTGTAAAGGCATTTGGGGTGTGGGATCACTCACTGGGCTGAACGTCTGACATCAACAGTGGGATGTGCAGTAGCCAGGTTAGTAAAGTCACTCTCCATGCCCTAGCAGGGAAGAAAACCACCTGGTCTTATAAAACAGATGTCTTAAAATCATACAATCTAGAAATTTCAGCATTATCTACACAATTAATGTAGTAGGGATGCTGCAATGATGGTATTTTTCCTTTAGGAAAACCTTACACCAAAGCAATCACAGGTTTGGCCACATGAGAACAGACCCTCCAAACTTGGAAAAGCGCATTTCCTCCTGGACATGTAGAGAACTACACTTTGAAATCTCCATCTCTTGGATAAATGTAATAGCATGAATTCAACAAAGACTTTGGGATTCATCACTTTGTTCTGCCTAATTGATGACTTTTTTTTCATATTTTATTTTTCTATGTGGATTGAAAGGCTCCAGCTTTTCACTGCTGGCTGACAAATGTGGATTCTGAACTCCTTCATTATTTGGTCATGGTTTGGGCTCCAGGGCTATTGCTCCTGCAACTGCAGTCACGTGGCATTCAAACAGTGAGGGCTAGATTCGCAGACACTGGAAAAATGATAACTTCATTTGACCTCTGACTTCTGACACCTATTAAGCAAAATGCTCTTCTTAGTTAGCCAGCTGACTCACTAAAATGAAGATCTTGAAGGCCATGAAATAACTCGAGATACATAGGTGGAGTTGAAAGCAAAACTCCTTTGCAGTAGTAGCCTGCTATCTCGTAGCCATGACTTTTCCACTTCACACAACCATATTATGTATGGAGACCTGTGAGAAACCTCTCACAACTTTCTCTTGATACAAATTACTTCAGTTTGCCTGGGAAAAGGCAGCATCTGAGATGAACAAAGCTCCCTGATTTAGCCCTCAGTGATTAATCACTGCAAGAGTGTGTGGGAGGAAGGAGCTGAGTTCTGACAAAACCCTACCCAGCTACTGAGACGATGAACTGGGGGAACTGGACAAGAAACAAGGGAACAAGGGGGTTTCTGCCCACACTCTCATCCTCCAGATTTATGGAGCGGAGATTTGAGGTATGAAAACACTGAAGGACAAATAGGAAAGATTACCAGTCTGAAAAATGGCTTTGCACTGTAAAACACGCCATGCATGCTCTTGGAAGGGGATCAGTTTTGCAGAAGGGAAGAGGCTGATGTTTGGTGTTTGCCAGCTCTGTCTTAGCAACTGAGCCAGCATCACTCAGCACAGTGGTCCAGAGGCAGGGCTGCCTGTTCCCACAGCAGGGCCAGGTGGGAACAAAAGAGTCCAGACCAGTGTCCATACACTTGGTCTCTGTGAATGGCCTTAATTACATGGGCTATGGCCATTCCAGTGGCTTGGTGAATAGACACCACTAGAAAGAGACAAAGGCAAATGTTACCGAAAGCAAATAGAGAAAGCCTGGGATTTGGGTGGATCTCTGGACCAAAACTGCCTTTGGGATGTAGGACTTAGCAAAATTGGCCGAAGCTCACCACAAAGGTTTTCAAGAACTCCTGCATGCTGTGAGGAGATTGCTGCCTTCTCCTGGTGAGTTGGGCAAAGCACAGCTGAATAAATGAGCCCAAGCCCAGCTGAGGGTCTTGTTTTGAAAGGCCTGGCTCTTTCAGACTTCTGTGCACTTAACATTATCCAGATTTACATTTTGTGTAAAAAAAAGGGACTAGTTACAAACCTGTAATGCTAAAATCAGTTGCAAGGCCTTCAAGGATTCTATTTTTACTCTACAGAGAATATCCCACCAAGTTTCCTCCTCTCCCGTAAAAAATAACTAAGGTGAGGGGAGCAAGTAATACCTATCAAGGCACCAAGGTAAGCAAAATGATCAAGGCTTTGGAAGGAGTGTGGACATCTGTTGGTTACTAAACTGCTGCTTTTCTGCTAGGGCAAACAGAAGGGGGAAGTGCATGAGAGAAGTTTCTCTGCTGGAGTTCCCTGCTTGCTACAACTGCTCCCGGAGATAAGAAGTGGATCAAGGGAGATAGCATGCCTGGCTCAGCTCCGGCTGGGATCTGCAGGGCTCTGCTCTGTTGTACAGAGCCCAGCCAAGATGAGTGCATGCACAGCTCCCCGTGTGGAGTAACCCCACTGGCAACTGGATGCCCCAGAGAATTTAAGAAAAAGAAAAAAAAATGTAGCGATTTTTCCCAGATATATTCTGGAGACAAGCTTTTTTCACAAACAGCCTTGCCTCACTCGGGCCATCTGGGCTCTTCTGGAGAGCTCTGTTAGGCCAAGTCCTATCGACTGTCCTGGCAGGAGCCTGTAACTGTGTCCCCGGGCAGTGCTGAGCCTCACACCTCCAGCTCATGGCACTGTGTCCATGGCGAGGCCACCGGAGCTGCCCTCACAGCGCACCCCCCCGGCTGCCAAGTGCCCTCTGGGAGACTCTCACCCTCTCCCGTCTCCAGTGGTATTCTTCTGCAGAGACTGTTTTCTGCTTTGTGAGAGATCAAAGGAGAATAAACATCTCCGGCTTCCCTCCGAACATATCCAGCCTAATATGCATGGTATTTTTATTGTGGAAGGGAGCGATTTGTAAGAAGAAATGAAAATCTCCAGCGTGTCAGCTCATAGGAGCTAATGATGTTTACATAGACATACCACACTGATGGAATAGTCCCAACATCCCCTTCTCTGGGAGGGGAGGAGGGGNGCTCCCCTCCCCCGGCTCTTTCCTGCGCAGCAACCTGTACTTGACCCTCCCGAGCCTGGCTCTGCTCAGCCTCCATCCCGCCCCGCCGGAGCCGCAGCGCTGATACCAGGCAGCTGATGCGCCGCCTCATCCAAAACACACACTTGGGGCAGGCGCACGCCCACGCCAAGCTCCGGGGGGGCTCCGGGGCCGGTGAGGGACGCGGGGAGCCGGCACCCACCTTCCCTGCTCCCGCCGGGCTGGGATGTGCTGGGCCGCCGCCGCTGTTTGCCAAGCACTACAAGTGGCGGGAGAAACGGGTCCACTTCAGGGTGGAAATATTTCAAATGCTTCGTAGGATGGAGATGGGGGAGAGGCTGCTTGGCCAAAATTTGCGGGAGGAGAGACAGCCTGCTCCCACTCGGCCCCCTCAGCCCCTCCCGGCCTGTCCCCCCACACCCTTCTGAAGTCCAAATTCATCCATATTTGGGTGAGCTGGCTGGCGCACCCTGGGGACCCGGCGCTCTGAGTGCCTCTGGTCCCTTTGCGTTCCCATCCTTTCAGCCCTCCATGCACCCATGGGTGCATTAGATCGTCTCTGCTGGGGGAATATCCCAGTGGCTGCCAGCTTCCTTGGGCAAGGAGCACAGGAAGGGATCCCTAGAAGACCATACGTGGTAATAAAAGGCAAAGGAAACAGAAGGTGAAAGGTCTTAGAGTAAAAAAAAAAAAAAAAAGTCCTTTATGAGTCAGATTTTTCACATTGTCAGTCTTACAGCCTTGCTAGTTCCAAATTGTTTCAGTGTTGTCTAATCCCTGCTATCCGTGCTTCTGCTGCTGCTCATGGGTGAAACCGGAGTGGCAGCAGCGGCTCTACCTGCCCTATGTGTTTTCCTCTGTCTTTGTGTTAGGGAAGAACTATGAAAATGCATTTCCATAAGTCACAAATTCCACTGTTAAATATTTCTTTTTAAATGCCTGTAATGTACACAGCTTTCTTGGGTTTTGTCACAGATTTCACAGAAAATCCTAATAACAAAGTCCTTCCTTCCTTCCTTCCTTCCTTCCTTCCTTCCTTCCTTCCTTCCTTCCTGCCTTCCTGCCTTCATGCCTTCCTTCCTGCCTTCCTTCCTGCCTTCTTTCCTGCCTGCCTGCCTGCCTTCCTGCCTTCCTGCCTTCTTTCCTGCCTGCCTTCCTTCCTGATTGTTTCCTGGAGTGCAGGCTTGCTTCTAGTAACAGACTGGGTTTCCCTGGGGTGACCTATTTCCCTCAGAGCTGATTCAAAGACCCTGTTTGGATCAGGCTTTGCACAAAACAGACAGGCTGCAGGGAAGCCAAAGTGATAATTTATTTTTAAAATAACACCGTAGGTAAAACTGTGGGGTAGCTCCTCAGCTGTGGAATTGCTAAACCCTCATACAGCTAAGGTAACATTGATCAATTTGTAAGCCTCTGTCACTGTTCCCTGGTGCACCTTTTGAATGGTGCTGCTGATAGAAAAAATTGATTCTAGCGCAGCTAGGGATTGGTGGGGATGTGTTTATACCCAAAGCCACGATGATTTTGTCTGGAATGACCCTTTTTTCTGAGCCTGCTCACAGAATGCATTGAGGTATAGGTGTGAGATGGCTGCTTCTCCACACTGAGAGCTAAGGTTGCCAGTCTCCTGAGCTTTGGAGCCGGGCATTAGTTAATTTTTCTTCTCTGTCAATTTCTATAGGAAACACAGATTTTAAACCCAGTCTCTATCTTGAGTTGCCTTGATGCATCCCTAAAGATAGAAAAAGTGAAGTATGATGGAACAAATGGTCAGAGAGGATTTTCCCTTGATGTACCCAGTCAGTCCTCTTGCATGGCCAGGTGCAAGTGGCTGTGAAAATAGCTATTGCGGGAAAATAGTATTGCCCAATTAACTTAGTTTTCAGGACAAGGCTGAATGATTTTATTTTCTCTGGAATGAAGAAACTGTTCTCAGCATTCAAGCTTGTGCTGTGTTTTTAAAACAGTGTTGCTGAAGGCTAGAAACCATATGTAATCACTTCATTCTGAAACATGACAGAGTCATGGGGTACTGAGTTTCAGCTATGTATGGGATGCAACCATGGCACCTGTGGTAAGCTGTCCAGTACTTTCTCTAATTTACCTGAGCCAGTGTCTCTTCACATATTTCCTAAGGAAAAGCCTCTGGACCCTGGCTAGGGACAAACCAGCAAACTCATCTCACACTGCAAAACAATGAAACTATCATGTTTCTATTTGGGAAATGTAAGCAAATGTGTGCCAAATACACAGTTCTGTCATTGTAACCATTATACTCGTGAATGCCCTTATAGAAATAATGTGGTTACTGGTGTCCAGACCTGTGCCTGTGATTTAGTGCCTGTAGGTGGGTTTTGAACTTCTCTACAGTTCCCCTTATCCATAAGCCTTCCAGTTTTTCAGATTTCTAAGCAAATACACTCCAGAGGAAACAAAAGTCAAGTAGTGCTATTTTGAAGGCAGCTATCAGTAAAACCCTAAAACATCAGGTAGTTTGAAGTGTTCTGATTTAAATCAGCTCCAAAGGCTCCTGATTCTCCCTTCCTTAGACACACCACAGAGCATCTGTTCATGTGCAGTGCCCTGGTGGTGTTCAGCCCACTGGTGAATAGCCTTGATTTTGTGCTCCACTTGGAAGCAGGTAAAATCACTGTACTTTTTTTCATGTAAGACAAAATCACCCTGAATAAGGTATAAGGAAATAACAGACAAAAATCTCCTTAGCAGAGAAAAATACTTACGTATCCAGTTTCTTTCCCACTTAAGACGTCGTTTTCAGTGCGTAACCTGATGCGGGATGCTGATCGGATTATTGTAATGGCTGCATGCAAGGTTGAGGAGTACCTTCTTTCTACCCTCCCTCTTCCCAAATTTTCCCCCATTTTTACCTTTGTCTTCTATTTCTTTCACTGTAAGTTCAGAAGCTGAGATGTAACTTACGCTGTTGACATTACATGTTTGCCAATTTTGGGTATTAGAGCACTCACGCAGCTCCAGTTTCATTCAGTTTTCCCTATGTGCTTTATCCCTTTTATCTTTGGCCCTATTAATGTGATTGCCCTGTGACAACAGTTGCTGGAAAACGTACAGGAGGGCTGGAGCAACCAATGTTTCCCAGTGTCTGCTGAATGAATGCTGCCTTCACATCAGTATCGTACCCCAGCAGGAGAGAGCAGGAGAGTCTGTGCAGCTCTGCTCCTGGCAGGGAGATGTGTGTCTTCCTTGGAGAACTCTGTTGGCCTCGCTAAGGATACCCCAAAGCAGCCCAGCAATGCAAATTTTTGCAGTTGGTTGAATAGCAAATGGGCAGGTTTTTCTTCTATTTATTTCTCCTTTTATCCTGCTAGCAAGGGATCATCAACATGCAGACAGTATCTAACACTCCCAGATAAACTGCATCTGTACAGACTCATTCAGACACGGGCTATAAATACCCTCCGCCTGTGCACAGACTGCCGCCACGCTCCCTGGGTGCCCCTTCCAGGGCAGACTTTCCAAAAGATTTTTGAAAGATCCTTGTGCAGTGTCCAGACAGTGCTGGGACAAGACCTGAGAGCTGTGATTAGCAGTGTGTGAATGCTGCAATGGTAGAGGCACCGATCACTTACCTTCTCAATTTTATACCTATACGGTGTCAGTGCTGTGATTTAAGTAGGTTCCCTGTCAGCTGGGACATAAATTACAACCAGCACTCTGGCGCAGGACTCTGGGAGCCATTCAGGGCATTTCCCTTTCCAGAGATTTTTTTTCCTCCAGAGCAACTTGCTAAAGTAATGCCTTCCTCTTTCCCACTGCCCTCGATTTCACATTCAAGACACTGTTTACCTGGTGCTGCCCTTCTCTTCAGCCGGACTCAGAAAAACGGAGCAGGACGCGAAGGAAGAGTTAAATAATTAATTTAGAGGTATCTAATTTTCCAAACCTTGCCTAATCCTGGTTTCCAGTTTAGCATTCATTTTCTCCACCCTTTGTATATACCAGTTTCAGCCCTTTATCTCTCCCACTTCTAAATATTTTACTGGAGTTTTGTTTTATACAGCTGAGAGGAATGCTGTTCTGATAAAACATGGCTATAATCTCCCCAGGCTGCCTTTTCTTAGTTCCCACTCTTCATCTGTAGCTTTTAAACAAAAAATCTTTACTAGATGAAAATAAAGACGGTGAATTTCAGTGGTACATTTAATAATTCATAAATCAAATGAAGT
Source organism: Pitta sordida (assembly GCA_013390025.1). NCBI lineage: Eukaryota > Metazoa > Chordata > Aves > Passeriformes > Pittidae > Pitta > Pitta sordida. The sequence goes on from WEKX01001263.1 coordinate 154,988, forward strand.
TCAAACAGGTTCAAAGTTTAAAAGTTTAAAAGTTTTGCTGAAGCTTTAAAGTTTAAACTGTCAGAGACTTTGACAAAAAACTTTTCCTGTCTGGAATATTTAAGATTGTTAAACCATATTACATGCATGACTATTGCTACATCTTTTCAACCATAAGTCGTCTTCTAAAAGAATATTAATTTTAAGTTTTCTTTAAACAACTAATATATATGCAATATAAAGCAGCATATTATTAGGGTAAAGAAAATCACAGCTATATAACCTGCATATTACATAAAGTTTTTTTGGGCTAACTTACTTTTGCCGGCAAGAAATCACTTGATTTATTAATGCTGCTACATGCTAGAGGGGTAGGAAAGGTCTCCTTTTAATGGCTTGGCCATTATAAAAGAAGAATTCAGGCGAGTGTACACAACTACACAGTCTGAAAAGCATTAAGTTTTATGCATTATGTCCTTCCAAACTTTGGAAAATATTGAGGACCTGTTTCTGTTCTTGCTTATACCAGTGTCAGTATCAAAGTCTGAAAGCCACCAAAACCAGAATGCCAGTGAATTTGTATGTGACAATGTCAATAATGTATTCAAGGATCCCTTTATTTGTATTTTCATATTTTTGTCATTCTCAAAGCATTTAAAGTATTTTCAGAAATACATTAATTTTATTCATTCCATTTCTGAATGCAATTGCAACTTTAAATGAGATTCTGTGAAAGAAATATGTTATAAATAGCACATTAAGCAGATGCTTGTACCTAAAAGGAGAAACAAATTTCCCTTGGCGAAAAACTGGCATGGCATCAGAGGAACCTCACCAGTGTCCAGTGACTGTGACCCAGGCTTCGCTCAGACATAAGCACCATCAGTAAACCTAGAATTTGACATCTTTCCTTCTGTAAAAATAACACATACTCTATCTGTCATTATTAGCCTCTAAAATTAATTTAGTTTTCATGAATGGGCTCATGAAGTAAGCGGTTTGTTATGGTAAAAGCAGAAACATTAATGGCTTTAAATGTTTTTAAATGAAAATAGTCTGATAGATGGGGCAAATGGAAATAGGCATCATGAGTCGCTCGTTTCTCAGGGAAGTCAGGACTGGCGAGAACAAAGTGAGGGAGAAAGGCAATCCATGGTTCTTGCTGTAGCATAAGGTGGCAGTAAGAAATGTATGTCTCAGAGTTATTTTTGACTCTCTAAAGACCAGTTGCAATGCTGAAAGTTCAGCAGAGAGCAGAGTCTTGTTCTTCCATCAGTCAGGAGTCCCTTACTCCTAATAAGTGCAGATTTTTTCCAGTGAGCAGCAGGGAATGTTATGCATATGTCACAAGACTTGTGTCCAGACTCTCGGACTGCCTTACCCTTGCTGAAGTTAACAGTGAATAAAGGACAGTTTGCCAGCATCCTACTACAGTGGATTTCCCCCGCCCCAGGCTCACTGGAATAGCATGTGAATTGTGGTATGAACGAACTGCAGTGGAGGCTTACAACAAGTTGTGTTGTTCTGCCTGCCAGGAGATCATTTACAAAAAGTCAGCAAAGGGGAGATAAAACCCCCACCAAACGAAGTTCTTGAAAAATGTGTGTTTGTGGTACAGTGTTCACTCAATGCAATTAAAAAATTTTAGCATGGACTGGGTGCCCACAAGTACGTGTAATGGGTAGTAGTAGCAGAACTCAGGATGCAGCATTAGGGGTTAAAACTGACCATATAATGAGGGAAAATGACTGGTACGTACTTCCAAAGTGCGGTCAAAAAATCCCTCTGTGCTGAGCTGGAAGATGCTAGTGAGCAGCAAGCACTTGCGCAAGGTGGATCCAAACCCCAATCCACCACCTCCACCCTATCTAGGGGGTTTAGGTATCTGACCTAAGGTCAGTGATAAAGTGCCACTATCCCCACAGGGACCTCTTGAAGCTGGGTGCCCGCATACTTTCAGCTATGGGTCTCTAGGATTACACAGCTGAATATATTGGATTATGCAGCTGAATATATATTTTCCATGTCACAATTTTGGGCTTAAAATCTTGAAATCCCTGTGTTCATTTTGGAGCTGTCACTTAAGCGTAATAACATGACTTGACAGTGTCTTGCCCATTATGAGTTTGATCTCATTTCCATGATTCCAGCTTGGTACTGGCTGACTTTGCTGTCGTAAATGCCAACGAATTGCTGAATGAATCTTTTATAACTTGCTACCTGGGATGAAGCAGTGGTCATCTTATGACAAGAGTATAAGTAAATCGCAAGTTATGATTTCTGTTACCTAAAGCAGTCAACATAAATAGGTTGCATGGAGCTTTTTATTTGAGGGACTGCTAACTCCTATGGCCACTGCCCCAGATGCTCCTTGTTGGTTGAGCCAAATGAAAAGTCTCTACAGGCCCTGCAGCAGGGGGAAATCCAGCAGCCATACAAACAAATAATGCTACAAGAGATCTTCTGCCTAATTTTCAGGCCACAGCCCTTTGGGGACTGCTCTGCGTTCTTCTGGTGCCTTGCCTCTTTAGAACCCTCCCTGCTCTGCTCATCTAGGGAGAAAAAGGGCCTGTTACTACACAAAAATGTGGGTAAGGCCACACCAGAAGGTGCATTTTCACCAAGGAGTACTAACATTTCTTCCCCTGGTGGAAAGAGGAAACCTTTTATCCCTTCCTCAGATGACAACTTATTTAGTTCTCATGTTTAAAATTTTAGGCATCTTGTGTCCAAGACTGAACCACTTAGTCCTGTGGTAGGTGCAGTGCTAGAAAGCACAGAAAGGATGAAAATAACTCTAACTCTGAAGAATGTTCTGACGCCATCCTTTGCAATTGTTACAAGCCTGGATGCGGCATTCAGAGACGTCAGGATCCGCTAAGTTTAGGTTTAACAGTTTACAGATGAGTACAGATGAGTAAAAGTCTGATACCTCCCCTTGTTACACAAATTACTTTCTGCCAGCGTGTTGGATAAGGAGACTAATCTGGTAGATCTTGGAAGGAGCAATCAGGGGAAATGCCTTCCTATGTGTTAGCCAGTACCCGAGTACGAGGCTACAGAAAAGAAAAAGTGAAGACCTGTTTGCTAGCCCTCAAGAACACTCAGTTTCCTCTGGGAGGTGTTTTCCAAAACCTGGAAGATCCTTCATCACATACTGCCCGCTTTGAATGCCGGTAGCATCCATCTAACAAGTGTGGTGCTTCAGAACAGGACCTAGCCCTCCTGCTGGGCTACTCTTCCCTGCCTATTTTCAAGGCACTGACAGATCCGACGGATTTCAGCAGACCCTTTGCCTACAAGCAGCAGTGGTTTTGCAATGCTGCCCAGAAGCAGGAAAGGAGGAAAGTGAGAGACCGAGGAGGCGAAGTGGCCCTTGAGTGGGTGTTTGTGAGGAATTCTCCTCAAAGCTACTCTACTCACAGTTGCCACCACTGGAGTGAGTCTGGGAATGTTCCCTGTGCCCAGGTAAGGAGCACGAGGAGCTCAGCTTCAGGCTTGCTGCTGGAAAACTTCACAGTACCCAACTTCCAGCTGACTCCTGGCATTTAAAAGAGTTTAAGGATGAGACAGTCCAAAACTAATGTGACTACTTGGGAAGTCCCATGAATGTGCCCCGTTACTCTAATGCTCTACCAGATATTGCCAATTAACTTTGGATTGTTACAGTCTTTTCTGCAACACATCAGGTCAGAGCTGTACCTTCTGACTGCTTTTAATGAAGAGAATATCTGAGGTCCTGTTTTGCAAATGCTGACCCTTTTTTAATAGAGAAGAGCTCTGGAGTTTGAAGACAAAAAGAGAGATTTCCTGGGAAGAGTTTTGATTTTACTGGTCTTCTTGAAAGAGTTAAAAAATGGAAAGGAAATAAAGGATATAAATCCTGCATTTTGTAACCACTAAACTTATGTGACAAAACTGAACACCTCAAAATATTGAGAAAAATCCATCAAATGTGAGACAAAGAAGAATGCACTGATGGAGTTTTCTGAATTTGGCCTTCAACCACAATAAAGCTTGGATTGCCTTATGGTACCAACTTATACCATTGTATTTTAGCAAGGAAATTTACTGTAATGACATTAGGTTAGGGAGGGTTTTTTATGGTATACTACTGCTACAATGGAACCCTACTCACACCCCAAGACCCCTGTGTCATGAGACATGGGATGAAGCTGAATTAAGGAGAAAAAACTTGCATAATACACACATCAAATACAAATAAGGGAGCTGCAGTTCCTGGCATGAGCGCTTTTGTGGCAATTTACTATCCAACATCCTTATAAATAATTAGGGCTATAACCACTATTTTTAGTCCAGCTAAAATGAGCTATAAGTTATTAGAGAGAGACATGTTGTGTAATACGTGACTAATGTACCATTTCACCAAGAATTTGTATTAGATTGCTGAAAATTGCAAGGAAATGACTTCTAGAGTATTCCAAGAGCTTTGGATGCTCTTTGAACCTAGAAAGCAATCTACAGCTTAGCTGGCCTGACTGGCTAATTATGTCAAAGCCTTCAGAATATTAAATTACTATAAAGTAAATTCAGTCTGCATATTGCAAGAAAGATGCAGCCAAATGTATTTCAGGTGTGACAAAATTGAAGTCATTGAAATTAATTGGGAGAAGAAGTGGAAAATGGAAACGAGAGAAGATTACCGAAGGCAGAATTGATGAAATAAGATGTTTCATTTAATGAGGTAATTTGCCTAGCCATTAAAGCCTGTCTGGGGCACGGTGTAGGAGAGTGTGTAGGTCACTAGAGATCCCCTGAGCATGTGAGGTTAGGGCAAAAGTGGAAGAAGCTGACACAAATGGTTGTGAGGGGGAGGCATCTGAAACCCATTCAGGTACTGCGAAAAAGCCACTGTCTCAGTGTACATTTGGTTTGTTCAAAGTAGGCTTTCATCTCTGCCGCTGCTGAGGTAGTTGAGTATCTTGCATTATTTGCTCCATATCTGCTCTTGCTTAGTTACACTGTCACACATTATTCAGCATCAAGTTCCCATCTTGGAAAACAGAGAACCAGAATCTCTGTGTATCTGACCCACTGTTTCAGTATCAGCTTCCCAGATATGTACCAAAAAAACACAACAAAAGCCCTATTTTCACACCCCCACATTATTTCCCCCAAGTAATAACCCCAAGCAACACCCTTCTTTTAAAAGAAGTAGTGTAAAACTTTTTTTTATTTTCTCTTCTCTTGAGTTGAGGCACATTCTTCCCTACATAATGATGTTGTTTTCTTGTCTGGCAATGTTGTACACACTGTCACAGCTATTTGCTGTGCAATTCAATTCATAAAAGTCAGCAACCTGTTGAAGTGATTAGCCATATTTGCTTAAGAGACGCCCAGTACTGGAATTGCAGGGAGAATGAATTACAGGTCAGAGTTACAATATTGACCAGGATCTGGGGGGAAGCTTGTACAATGACATTAGCCATTCCTATTTATGGCTCCTAAGCAGTTAACCTTAATACAGCTGCTCTTAAGAGATACAGATAGGAAGTAACTCTGTAAAAACTGCATACTGTATAAAGTTTATGTGCAATCAAGTTGAAGATGGAAAGATGGGGGAGTGGATCCTTGAGATCCAGATTACTTCAGCTGCTAGGCAAAAGCACGGGCATTGGCTGGAGCATCAAGTGTTCCAGCCCACACGTCGACATGTTCTTGAGAGAGTGCTCCAGCAAGCAGTGTAAGGTCACCAGCACTGGCTTGGTGCCTCGCTGCCTGAAGGATTTATTGTCTGTGCCTGGAGAGTTTTCATCTGCATCTTCTAGACACTTCCCAGCAAAGTGGCACAATGTGAAGCACGTTTGGCACAGATGTAAGAGGTAAGACAGGCAGGGAATCTGTGTGACTTTACCTTCACCAGAAAGTGAGACAAAGGTAAAAAGAGCAGGTATTCATTAGGGAAGAAAAAAAAAATCCCCTGTGATTGAGCACAGCCCTCAGAACACAAACTGGACAATGGAAACGGCAGTGGGATTTTTCAAAGCATGGAAGTAACTTAGCAACACGTATTTATTTCCTGTTTTAGAAAAGGTGCCGTGAAGGCATGAATTCCTAGGGGATGAATCATATATAAAAGACACACATTGTTTAGCTTTGAAATTGCATGTGGAATACCAGTGAGATAATTCAGCATATGTTGTCCTTCATTCATAAAGACTTGGCATGGTAATCACCTAGCAGGTGTGCATCCAGACCGAGGATGAAGCTGGAAAGTCCTTGTGCAAGAGCATTTTATGTCTTTCCCATCACATTCCTGTTAGTGGCACGACAAGTAAGAGGTACACATCCATCTCACAGAAAAGTAACTCCTGTCCGAGAGATTATTAGAAAACTGAAGCTAGAAAGTTCTTCAGTGTTCCTAGTTTAGTAAGCAATTATGCAGTAACTTCCTCCCAAGAGTTTAAAATCTTGTTACACTTCTGGTTTTGTTTGGGAAAGTGTAAAGTTCAATGATTCCGGATTTATGTTTCAGTGAAATCAGAAGAAAATCAAACTTGACTAAGAAAATTGCCAATTTTTTCTTTATTTGAAAATATTTCTGTTTTCGTGGTGACTTTCAATTTTCAAAGCTGGCAATATTTTTTCTGAGAATATCAGGTCTGAATGGGCAGTTTTACAAGCTGCATTGATGACATTTATTGTTCAGCTGTAAGTGTGAGATCTTTAATGGTCTTGAGCAAGCTAAACTCTATCCATAAGCTCTGTCCATAAGCATACAAATATTGTTCCACCCTTGCTGAAAGATATTTATTGACGCTTAGCAATTTATATGAGGTCATTGACCTTTAAAACAGGTCTCTTTTTGAAAATTTTATTGCCGTGGTACATTGCTTGACTAAAAATAATTAACTACATTGTTTGATGACACTGCCAAACTACGAACGAAAAGGTGAAACAGAAATGTGAGACCTTGGACAACTCTGCCTCCTGCTCACTGAGCGTTTTTTAAAAGAAAAAACAAACAGAAAAGCTTTTTTAAAAAAAATCAATCCTTGAAGTTTTAAAAACATCTTTATTCTATTCCTGAGGGATTTGCACGCTCTAGTAACTGAACCATCCACATCACCTCCTAATCTTTAATATATTAATACATTTATCCTTCTAATACCTTTTTAAGGTGGCCAAATGCCATTTTTTTCCATTCAGCATATGGTTATCTGAGACATGGAATAAATAGGAGTGGACATGACATAGGCATGGACTGAATCATGAAATGCTGCAGGCATTAGTATAGATAAACAGGAAAACATTCTGGAAAACAGTCCTTGCAACAAAATGTCCAGGTATATAGCTAGCTTTTCACCCCATAAGTAATAAAACTGATAATTACTTATTGCTGAGTATCTTGCTTTTCCTGTTGCAGTGATTATAAATAAAAATTCACCTGCCTACCCTTGCAGCTGTCCATAACTGGGAGTATTCAGGCACATGTTCCATCCTTTCACATGATGCTGTCAGTGGCATCATGATGGAAAAATTCCCCGTGGCAAGCACTTGCCAGAGATTTCCTGAAGAACTAGGCACTGCAGCCTAATGGAAAAGGATGGAAGGATGAAGCAGGATGAAGGACGGAAGCACAGCCAGCAATAAGACTGTGCTCCAGTATTTTAGCAATTGATAATAAATACGATACCTGACAGCAGAGTGAGGGTGTGGAATAATACTCTTTTCACTATCTCCCAGATAGTTCAGTCTTGTTAGCTGTCTTGAAATGCAAGTGTTTTCGTGTTCTCTCCTCTTCCTCAGAGATTTCTTCCATAAACATGTACTTAAAATGAAAATAGCAATTTGGTCTGTCTTTTATGTTTACCCTCTAACTTGCAGAACCAATAACCTGGTCTTATGTAACGAATATTCATCCATCCATCCCTGACATCTTCAAACTTCCAGTGGAAGTCCAGTGGAGGATGGGATACAGTTCAGCCCAGGGCAGAGCCACAAGCAAGGGCTTGGAAAGGAGGACAGAGAGTGTCTTTTCTTGCCCCAGAGTCCATGTCATATGTGCTGGTGGCTCTGTATCCGGTGAAAGAGCTCTGCAGCAATTTAGAAAATCAATTCCCAGGGTTTCTGGCTTGCTCAATTCTCTTCAAGTTAATGTACACACAATTTCACAGCTGATTTCAACCCAAGCCACTAATGATAGTAATAAATGTCTTCCAATTTTAGCAAGTCAGATGTAATTGGATATTTCAAAGAAACAAGTGGAAGGGGACAGATTAGATCTAAGAAAATATGAATTTAAATTCCTCTTTCCTATTGTGGCAGCCTTATTTGAGTATCAGAATTGGTGCCTGAGTACTACTGATTTAAGTATATCTATTTATCAGTAAATTGAATCCCTGTGCACATATATAATAGACGTCTGCTTTTAAGAGCAGAGTTTGCCTTGTTCTCTCTTGAAGGAAATGGGAATTCATCACTGTTAGCACATGTCCCAGAGGCAGTGGCAAACACTTTGCTTGGGAAGGATTTCTTGTTCTGACTGAGTTTAAGGGGAAGAAACTCCAACCATAGGCTTTGCACATGTTCACAGGAAATGGACAGCATTGGTCTGCCCATAAAGCATGCTCTGAGTGAAGGAGAAGACAGCATGTGTATGTTGTGGTGCATATTAATACTGACTTTTGAGCATTCTGGAGACACCCTGTGGCCCCCCTTCTACCTATGCCAGGAGTCTCTTCCCAGTGACTAAACACTAGCTACTGAATAAAGACCACAGAGCCCCCAAAGTATGCATGTCTCCAAGAGAATAAAGTATTATTGACGTGAAAAATGGGAACAAGAACAAATGCATATTAACATCTGGCTGACAAGCTTTTACCTCAAAGTTGCAGAGTCAACAGTCACAGAAGTAAAAGCATGAACCATTTAGAAGAAGCTAATGGAAGTATTTCCTTACAAGAGCCAAGGTGAGAGATGGGATTGAACATCGAAGGAGAGGACTAATATGACTGATTTAAGAAAGTATCGATGGCTCTGCAAAATGAATCCCACCCAGGTGTCAGAAAACGCCTGCATAGTGACTAATGCACACATGCATTTTAAGAAAGTCACATTTTAGATTCACAGAGTCATTACACAGGCTAGAAGGGAGCCCTGAAGACTACCTGGCCCAGTGTCCTGCCCAAAGCAGGGTCACTGCAGCATGGAGTTGTAGACAGCAGTCAAGATTTGACACATCGATACAGCTTATTCTACTGAGAGTCCTAGAAGAATTACTAGAAATGGAAACTATAGCATGATAATAAATTATATTATTTAAATTATTCTAAATAAATGAAAGTTGGAAGTTAATGAGCTTTGTTAGGCTGAAAAATAAATGGAGCAGTAAGGCTAGTGGTTTCTTAAACAAGGATACTGTGTGACAGTGTTGGGGATACTATATGCTCCTCCACACTGACACCCTGCCCAGGTCTGAAATTCTACTGCTTGTAAAAAACACGTGAAATATTAAAATGAGTAAACAAATGCCTGGTGTAACTGTTGAAGCTGACTGTGTAACAGTAAGTCAGAGCAACTGCTTTCAGATGAACTAGCTCTCTTGTCTAAAGGTAAGTCATCATCAAGCTACTTTCATGTTCAAGATGATGAGTCTTTTGACTGTCACAGAAGAAAGTGCAGCTTCTACAGTGAAGCCTGGACCATCCTCTGTCAAATCCATTTTAGCATCCGAAGTGGGAAGGGCTTACCGTCACTTACATTTTCCTTCAAACAATGACATTGGTTGAAGATTCTAGGGAGAGCTCGAGGGGAAAAAAAATTGATGCCTCTAAAGGAAACTTATTCCAAGGGAGTGTCATAGCAGATCAATATCATATTCTGGATATCAGCCCACCTTCTTTAAAGTTTTTATTACTTCTACTATATTGAACTTATAAGAAGAAAAGCTAGAAATTGTAAAACTGTTGGGGTCTTTTTCTACCTTTCTTCTTTTTAACGACTTTTTGGATGTGACATATGCACAGGTTTGTATTACTGAAGTCCAAAAGTGAAGTCCAAGTCATTTGTGCCTGAGACATGAGTCTTTTAAGGTCCTATGCTGTATGCAGAGTAGGTAACATTTTTGCAGCATGAGAAAAAAAGAAAGCCCGACAAAACAACTGAAAGGCTGATCACTTAAAGGATTGAATGTTTTGTTCCTCTTCCTTCAGCATGAGCTGCTCTAGCCAAGAATATTAACCTGAATAACAAAAGGGATGGCAGAAGGGGAAGTGCAAGATGAGGTTTGACATCCTCCAGGCCTGAACGTAAAGTACTTTTTGCATCCAAAGCTGCTATTGTTGCTTAAGAGGCTGTTGTTAGTTCAGGGACACAGAAGCCTTTATCTATATTGCTTTGTCTATATTGCTTGAAATTCAAGGGGAGTAAATTACTGGAGTTACAGTCTGAAAGGAGTGTCTTGTCATATGGAAACACACACAAAATGTTCTCATATGAATCCTTATGAAGGTCCATATTTTCCTAGTTGTTAAGGTCTCCCTCCTTAGTAGTGAGTGACCTGTGAAAGCTCTGAAAATGTTTGAATTTCACCCAGTCAGGCCATTAGACAACCATGTTGTCTGAGGTGTGGGAAGGAGCAGAGCAGCCAGCCTCACTGACTTGTCGTGCCTGGATCAGCTGAGTCTCAGAAGACTGCAGAGTAAAATGTCTCTTCCTGCACACCCCACCATCCCCATTGGGCAACTGCATCTTTCTGTTTTCCATGGGTAAACACAGAGCCTTTACTCAGCCCTAGTTGCAATTTCATCAGTGTTAAATGAAGGACTGAGTCAACGACTGGCAGAAGACCTGCCCGATGTAATTGCCCTGGTGTTGGACGACATGATGCACAACATGTGCAGCTAGGGTGCACATCTAGCTGGCAGGCAAGGGACCTGCTGGAGCCCTGCTCACAGACATGCTGAAATTGGAAAAATGGTGACTCGTGCAAATATTAGCTGGCCCTTTGGTCAGAAGAGCACATTACCAGGCAGAAGTAGGCAACTTAATGCATACGTTTTTATTTTTTTTAACTACCCTCCTTGCACGAAAGAAGAAATGTACGGTTCTAAGAGTGTTTCCCACAAGGGTGGAGGGCAGCGGGTTAGTGGCTTCCTTCCTTAATGGGACATGGACTGTGGGGCTCCCTCGGCTGTGTCGTGGCAAGGGGCAGTGAAGGAAGGAAGCGGATAACACACAGCCATCCTGCATGCACCAAAGGGGCACGGCGGAAGAGTTAGAGCTTGTGAGCTGGGAATATCTGGGCTGTAGAGTAAGACCCAGGTGATCTCCAGAAGCGGCCAGAGCTGCCCCTCAACACTGCTGCTGGATCTGTGAGAACCACACGGGAACTGAGACCCTCCTGCACCTCTTGGGCAGCACCTACCATCTTACCATCCAGCCATTCAGCTATCCTGCCATCCTGCCTCTGACATGAGCCAAAAGGCCAGGCATGTGTTTTTATGAGAAAAACCCAAGCAAGAGACAGAGGGAAAAACATCAAAGTGAGCTAGTTAGTCAACAAATACTCTCCTCTCTCCCAAAACCCCAGAAGGAAACCAGTATCAATACTGGTTTTCACTCTATCTGTGCTTACATGCATAGCTATTTTATGTCCTGAAAACAAGTAGTTAAATAATTTATTATCTTCTATCCATAAGCTTGCTTCTGTGTTCAACTTTACCATTAAATGAGCAGGAAGCAAGAAACAGTCACTGCTTTTTGTGGGAATTTCCCATTATTACAGTTTGCTTTATATTTTAAATAATGCAGAGGGTTGAAAACACACTGTGCCTACAAAAATTGCAGTGAAAATTACAAATTAAGTATTATTCCAGTATCTAATTACACTGAAATCTGAAGGAAATAAGATAACATCAAGGTAAGGTGTGTTCAACAATAAAACTTTTATACACTCTTCTGGTATGCCTTTCCCCTTCAAAAAAATACCAGATTAACTAAAGGATTAAAAGAAAAGATGAGGAAGAAAAGCAAGTTGGTGAAAGTAGCAGCAAATGAAGAGAACAAGAAAATATAGTAAGCACTTATGCTTAAATAAAGCCTTTCACTAAGGCACAGATTGGTGTGAGAGAGACTGGGAATACCTTTTTCTTTAATTCATGTGATGAAACACTGGAAACATCTGTGCTCTTTTCTGCCCTATTTAAATCACTTCAGAACAAATTCACCCCTGTTGTAAGTGGGTGTAACTGTGTTCAAGCCAGTGGAGTTGCACCTGCTTATTCTAAGGCAAAATTTGGCTCAGTTTGGATCCAAATTAACTCAACATTTGGAAATGAAACTGAGAATCTTGGCATATCCCTGCATTTCATCTGGAATCTCATAAAGCCTGAGATTAGTTTATCTAATAGATTTACAGCTTGAAAAATATTTTGTTTTGTATCAGTTCAGTCCAAAACTCTCCCTTTCCTTGCTCCCTTCATCCTTCTTCCTTTCCTCACCCTGAGCACAAGGATTGGTCCTGCCTTGGCCCATGTTGTTCTACCACAGCCAGTAGGGACTACGGCTATTAACAGCACATCCTTTATGATCTCTAAAGTGCTCCACAGGAGATTGTTCCTGTTGGTAAGGCTGGCCCTGCTGCACTCATCTGCCAGCTTCTCCTCCTCCTTATGGATAAGGATGTGATGCCTGAGGATGAGAGACACTTCCTGTACCAACACTGCCATGGACTGGACCTGCAATGTCTGCCATCACTGGGGAGGAGGAAGTCTGGTTTCCTCCCTGGATTATTAGAGAACTGGTATAGAGACTTGTGTGGGGAAGACAGTAGTATTTTTAAAATTTTTTTTTTAAACTTTGTATGTCTGTGTTTATTTAGGCATCATAAGGGACAGGTAGTTAATCCTGGAAACTAGTAAGCATTTAAAGGGATGTCTTTCAAAGAACTGTAAGCATGGGGAAATGTCAAAGATCCTCCACACCAAACACACCAGTTCAGAAAACGCCTGAGTAAATAGATACCCTGTGCAATGTGTTGGGAAAATCAACAAACCCAGGCTCTCTCACAGGAAAAAGGAACTGAATTCTTGAATCAAGGATTCTCTCCTGAGAAGACCCTGCCCACAACTCTGAGAAGTACAGAGTTACAGCCTGTTAATGTAGTTTCTTGTTTAGCCCTTCGGAAAGTGTAGCAAAAAACCCCCACCCTGGAGTCTCAGAGAATCTGGCTCAACAGAGCAGAGAAGCTTGTGTCATGCTTGGAAATGACCGGCAAGACGGATTAGCCTTTGCACTAAACGTTATGTTTGAGCTTTGCTATGCATGTGCATAAACAGGTGTGTAATACCGCAGCTTTCAGGGATAACCAGGTGCAGGAAAGGCTGTGAAACTATTGGTAACATTTGCAGATTGGGTAGCTTGGAGAAGAGGAAAAAATCATGGCTCAGCTGGGAAGGTAGATGGTTCTGTTACTTCTGAGTAACACACAGCCTCAGAGCCTTTTCTGCTCTTTAGCCCACCCCAACAGTGAGGAGGCTGGAGGGGCACAAGAAGCTGGAAGGGGACACAGTCTGGACAGCAGACCCCAACTGACTGGAGGGGAATCACAGACCATGTAGTATCATGCTTAACCTGTGGGGAAAGCTGACCAGGGGCAGCTGCTTGGAGGCTGGCTGTTCATCAGTTTGTTGGTGATGAGTGATTGTTTCTTCTTTATATCACTTGGTTTTCTTCTGGTTTATTTCACTCTTTTTTTTTTCATTTATCTTCCTTTTAATTGCATTATTGCCATTATTGTTGTTGTTACATTATTAATATTATTATTGTTATTGTTACTAAATTTTTTTTATCTCAACCCACAAGTTTCCTCACTTTTACCATCCAATTCTATTCCACCTTGTCCTGATGAGCGAAACGTGAATGAGCACCTGGGTGGTGCTTAGTTGCCAGATGGAGTTAAACTGTAACAGTATTTCTGGAGGTCATCTGGCTCAAACCCTTAGCACAAGCAGAGCCACCCCTGAATCAGTTTGCCCAGGACTATGTCCAGACAGCTTTTTACATCATCAGAGTGAGAGACTCCACAACAAACCTGTGCCTATGCCTGCTAATACTGCTGTGGTAGAATCTCACAAGCCAGCAATTCTCCACTTTCAATCAATCACAGGATTGCCATTTCAGCTCCAGCTCAACCTAGCAAGGGAACTGAGCTGCCTTGCATATGTGGGATAGCAAGTGGGTCACTTGATGGGTCAGAAAGGTGCTGATGCCACCACAGGGCTGACTCTAATTAATAGAGATGGTCCTGTTGTCTCAGGACCATGAACGCAGCATCTCCTGATAGATGTTTAAGAGTTGACATTGCCACCAGACCTTTATCTCTTGTGGGAGGGAAAACAAGTGCATGTGAGAACATGCACATCTGCAAGTCCGGCTGTTACATCTACTCCAAACGTCCACCAAATTTTGTTTGTCAAATTATCTACCTTTTCTTTTCTTGTATGCTGCTTTTGTCACTGTATGGTTTTTACAAAGACTGTTTCATTAAGCCTTTTTTATCAAGCAGAATACAGGAGCTTGTTGTGATAATATTGCCCATGTCAGGATGAGACTGAATACATTATTTGTAAAATGTTGAGGCTTGGCTTTTCTGAAGGAAGTTGTCAACAGCTGCCATGAAACCTATCTGAAAGAAATTGCTATTTAGCTATAAAAATTTTGTCAGCAATTAAGAACCTACTTTAAAACCGCAACTAGCAGTCAGCTCACCTTCCAGTTCCTTCTAGAGTATTCTTGTTTAAAGCATATTGGATTATTTTCTAGTAGCATGCAAATAGCAGAGTTTGAATCAATAACGCGCTAAAGAAGATTGCAAAGAAACAGAGAACTACACCTATGAATTGTGTCACAGTATTTAACTGATACATAAAATCTAGAAAACAGTTTGTTCAGCTTGGCTTCTGATGACACTTGGTCATGTCATCTAACTTGAGGTGGGAGGGGGTTTTTTAATATTTCACCAAGATGTGAAATAGAACCATCAAGTTTCATCTGTCACTGACGCCCAGGTTCCATTGAAGCTACTTATTTTCGAGTCTGGAATTTGCCCAGAAAGTGGGAGTAATTTTGTCTGTCCTAGTGATGTTTGTGCAACAAGCCTATCAATCTGTACAGTTGATTGTGATTCCACATGCTTGTAAAAAGCATGCTTGCAGCTGCCTATGGCAGTTACTTGCTTTGTTTTGTCTAGCTCCATGACTTACTTTCTTTTGTCTCCCAGTCAGAGAAAAATAAAATTGCTGATAAAAAATACTACAATGAAGTGTTCAGTCGTGAATTAAAGAAGCTGGGAGTGGGAAATAACAGAGGGTAATTCTATCATATATCTTTGACTTGAAGCAATAATAAATGTGAAGTCTGTATAATCATGGGTGATGTTTTTATACACGTATCATATTTTAGATGGGTTTGGGAGAGAAACACATAAAATTGATTGACTGGTGATGTGTCAGTAATTATGCAAATAGAGCAACTCGACCATAAAACACTTTAAAGGGGAGAGGGTAGTTCAGCAATAAGTAAGCATAAAAAATATGGTTATTGCATCTGTCCCAATGCCCTGACATTTCTCCTGCCAAAGCAGGAAAGGAATGGATGTTGTGTAACAAAATTAAAACTTTTTAAAATGTCAGATGAAGGGCATAAATAACTTTTCTTTATAAAAAAAAGTCTTTAATTGTTGACTGTGTCTTTCTTACAATTTTGTTCAGTCTTGGGCAAAGTTCAGTTTTATGAGACCAACCTTGTGCAGCAAACACACCTTTGCTCTCCTGCTTTACTGCAGTGTTAATAGTTCGTTTGCCTTTGGGGGGGGCAGGGAAAGGTAAGGGCTGTTCCGGCTGTTCTAGCCTTTCCCTTATGCTGCTCAAATGAGAACTGTGAGGTACAATAGCTCATTGAATCATTCCATGAATTATTCTCAGTTGCTGCGATAGTAAGTAATGGCAGAGTGTTCCCTCACTGCCCACTCTACAGTCCCTATATTCTTGCAGCTGCATAAATCATGAAGCAAAATTGTGGATGCTTGAAAAAAAAGAAATTACACACATTTTCATCCTGATCCAAAATGAAATCTGAATAAAAATATGTACTGTCTGGTTGTTTGGGTTTTTTCCCCTGTCATCCGCTTTCTTGTGTCCATGATGTTTTGACCCTGTCCTGGGCCATGTGTATCTCTGTATGTCATCATGACTCCAAACAAACTCAACCTCAGCCTGCACTGCATGCACCACATGCCCACAGCCCTTCCTCAGCACATGGACTGCATGCTCTTGGGGCAACCAGGTTTTGAGGAATTAGAGACCGTCATTTATCAGTAGGAACTTGACAGTGGGAAGCTGTCCACGGTATCTTCAAAAGGTTCACAGGTTATGCTGAGTTGGAAGGGACCCCAAGGATCATCTAGTCCAACTCCCAAGCAAATGCCCTCCCAGGGATCGAACCCACAACCGTGGAACCATGGGCACCACGCTCCATCCATCTGAGCCTCCCATCACCTAGATCATGTTACTGAGCTCCTCGTCCAGTCTTTTCTTAAAGACCTCCAGGGATGGTGACTCCACCACTTTCCTGGGTAGAGCATTCCACTGAGAGATCACGTTCTCTGTGAAAAAGCTCTTCCTAACATCCAGTCTAAACCTCCCCTGGCGTAGCTTGAGGTCATGTCCTCTTGTTCTGGTGCTGGCAGCCTGAGAGAAGAGATTCACACCCACCTGACTGCAACCTCCCTTCAGATAGTTGTAAACAACAAGGTCACCTCTGAGCCTCCTCTTCTCCAGGCTGAACAACTCCAGCTCCTGCAGTCACTCCCCGCAGGGCTTGTTCTTCAGTCCTTTCACCATCCTTGTCGCCCTTCTCTGGACCCTCTCAAGTAGTTCAACATCCTTCTTAAACTGGAGAGCCCAGAACTGGACACAGTACTCAAGATGTGGTCTGACCAGCGCCGAGTACAGGGGAAGAACAACCTCCCTAGTCCAACTGACCACACTGTTCCTGATGCAGGCCAGGATGCCATTGGCCCTCTTAGCCATCTGGGCACGGTGTTGGCTCATAATAAGTTTTCTGTCAATCACAACTCCTAAATCCCTCTGCATTTCACCACTTTCCAGCCACTCGTCCCCTAGCCAATAGCGATGCACGGGTTTGTTATGTCCAAAGTGAAGAACTCAGCATCTGGACTTGTTAAATCTAATATTATTAGTATCTACCCATTTCTCTAGCCTATCAAGGTCCCTCTGAAGGGCCCTTCTGTCCTCTGGACTTTCAACATTTGTCCCCAGCTTGGTATCATCTGCAAACTTGCTAATGGTGGACTCAGTTCCCTTGCCCATGTCATCAATGAGGATATTAAACAGTGCTGGGCCAAGCACTGATCCCTGTGGGACTCCACTAGTGTCTGGCCGGCAGCTGGTTGTGGCACCATTTACCAACACTCTCTGAGCTCATCAATCCAACCAATTCCTAACCCAACACAGAATGCTCCTATCCAACCCATGCTCTGAGAGTTTCTTCTGAAGCTTATCATGGGAAACCGTGTCAAAGGCTTTGCTAAGATTCAAGTACATAACATCCACGACCTTTCTATTGTCAACCAGGCAAGTCATTAGCTCATAAAAGAAGACCAGGTTGGTCAGGCAGGACCTCCCTCTCCTAAATCTGTGCTGACTAGATCTAATGTGGTTATTTTGTAGGTGCTGTGTAATAGCACACTAGTAATCAGTAAATAAAGGTAATAGGATCAGGGTTCATGCCAAGCCAAAGAGGGTGGTTTTTCTTGCAGCAGGTGCTAGCCCTGTGCAGTTTCTTGTCAAAAGATATTGTGCATACACATGGTTTATATGGGCTCAGGGAGGAACAGGACAAGCTCTAGACAAGAAATCCATTGCAAGCTACTTATATAAACAAACTGTGGTGGCTGGCAAAGTCCAAGACATTCTGAGCTGAGAATTGTCAGTGTGCAAGAGAATTAAAGGAAAGCATAAATATTTAACCTGTTCTCATGGTTCCCAAGCATGTAGTCAGTTTTCGGGGCTAAAAGGATATTTGGTCTGAACTAGTACATTTGCACATATGTTTTCCCTATAATTAGATTGCTAGATGTTTTTTGCCCCCTAGATAGGATATAATAAATATATAAATAAGAGGGATTAAATCTTGAACCTTTTACTCTCTCAAGTAGAAAATCACTCCTGTCTCCATTACAGTTGGCCCTCTTGCACTTCGTGTCCCCCATATTGCAGCTTCAGATCTTAGCGGCATGATTTTTTAGCGATATAGGAGACCCGTTTCACAACTGCACATGTGCGACTTGCCGCCGCAGTGGCCGGGGCCAGGGCAGTGTCCCGGGCAGCGGTGGGAGATCAGGCAGCAGCAGGGGCAGCACGGGCAGCGGTGGGGGTGCGGGTGATGGCAGCCGCTGTTCAACATGGAAGTCAGGCTACACGAGTCTGAATTAAGACCGTGGGTGCGCGATATAGGAGACCCGACTGTATTTCACAACTATTTACTGAGTCCAGTGGAAAACAAGACTGAAAAGGTGAAGGTGAGGAATCTCAGCTGCTCTCAGCTTGTTACAAGGCTAGACCATAATCATGCTAAAAATGGTCATGACCTGTAGCCCAGTGGTCAATATGAAACCAATAGATGTTGATTTCTCCCATGTATAGAAACAGTGATGAGATCGATAGATCACCAAGCACCAAGCAGCAAAAACTGTGTCATGACATTTAAAGGTCTATCTGGGAAACCAGGCGCTCTGGGAAACCAGGAGCTCCTGCCCTGTACAGCCTTCATGGTGACAGTGTACATACATTTTTTCTTATTTTTCTTATTTTGTTATCATGCAGGTTCCTGGAGCCCTTGTCAGGCACAAAGTCACAAGATAGACAGCAACAATGGTAACAATTTTCATGACTCTAGTACCTCAGTGTTACCTGGTGAGGTGAGCAGGACTTGGTAAGGCCATGATTTTTATCCCTATTATCGTCATCTGCATTTAGTCCAGTGGACTAAAGAGAATTAGCTTAGGAAAGATGTATTTATTTTCTAACACCAACAGCCAGTGTAGCCAGGAGATAGTCCTTCAACACAGGACACATTAGACATCAAAGGAAAGGCTTTGTTTCTGCCCATGTCCTGCAGCCAGTCCAAACACAGAAGCATAATTCCTGATGGAGTCATTTAGCACTTAAAGGTAGCTAGTAGGCAAGTGAGAAAAAAAATGTCCATCTCTGATTTAAAAGCAATGTTTGAACCTGGCACTGTAGAAACAATAGGCTGTTTCCCAAGTGGAGATCAGCATGTTTATTTTACTGAAATATATGGGTTTGTGACAATCAAAAGCAGATGTTCATTAACAGGCAGGACGTAGGTAGGTTTCCAAGGCGTAAAGCATGAGGAGGACAAAGAGGCAAAACATTCAATCTCTTTCCTTGCATCTGAATCTGTCCAGCCCCTTAAATCAGTTTTCAACAATGCTTTTAGATTTTCATTTTTTTAAGTAACAGCTATGCAGATGCTGCCTCTGCTAGCCTTGCAAAGCAAGTATTTTGGAGATCACTATATTTCCTATTTCAGGGTATTTCCCATTTGCTTGTCTTTAATATGGCCTGGGATCCAGAACTAGATTTGAAATCCAATGCCTGAAGATGTGCGGAGCTGAGAGACTTCTTTCAAAAATCCACTGCTCCTCTCCGTCTGGGGCTGCATTCGTTAGGAGCCTGCATGTGCTCAGATCCCATATTTGGTACATAGGGATCCCTGTGTATGTGTCAGTCCTTATATAGCTGTTTTGTGTCTTCTAACAGCTTGAAACTTCCTGACTGGAGATGAGGGTTGTAGCACTAGAGCAGGGAAACCTTGTTTCAAGCAGGAACTGTCAGCAGAACCAGTGCAAGGTCAGCCACTCCACTTGTTCATTTCAGGAAACTGCTCCTCCTACAGACACCCTTATACTAAACAAATCCCCTCAAATACATGTGCTGCAGCATTCCTCCATACGCTGGCGTCATGAAGACTGGCAAAAATGCCATGGCAGCAAATGTTAACAGACTTCCAGACCAAATCAAGCCCCATTTTCCCCTGTACAAGGACAAATCCAAGATAACTTGCCAGTTGGCTGCATTTCTCTTTCCGAAGAGTGAGGCAAAAAAAAAGCCTCTGGAGTGTTTCTGCCAGGGAAATTGAATAATGGAACTGGTAACTGGATTCAACACACCGGCAAAAGAATTAATATTTTTATCAGCTGACCCTGAGTATGCCTATAAGATCATGGGTTTTAATTTTTGTCTACAAGTATGTCTGAATCACAGTTCCAAACCAAACTAACGTCTACATGTTGCAGATCAATCACTTGAGTGCTTAAAAAATATTTAAAAAAAAAAAAAAAGACAAAAGAAAAAGGGTGGATTTTGTGAAAATTTTTGATTTGTGAAAATCCCCCAAATGACACTCTGCATCCACTTTCTTTCATCAAAAAGCCTGAAGCATCTCTGTCCACTCATCTCAGACAAAAAAGGTTGGTTGCCCACTAGACTATGTGGCCTGTAAGTTATCCTCAGTGTAAATGCTCATGATCCTACCTTTCAAAACAGCTCTGAGGGGGAAGGGACCCAGGTCCTTAGCTGCTGCATTTCAGGGATAATGGTCAGAGTAGCAGAATCCTAGTCCTAATTTCTGTGCAAACCTTCTAAACCTGTGCAATTATACAGCATGATACCACTAATAAAAGTAATAATATTGGCTATTCAAAACAGTAATGAGTAATTAGAGTTTAAGTCATCGTTTCATCAGCAGAGGCTCCTGAGTCCCTGATACCCTGAGAGGGAGATGGCAGAAAGAAGGTTGAGGTGAGGGAAGGACTCCAGGCACTCTGGTGGGCCAAGGAGCTCCTAAATGTCTCCCTACACGTAGTGCAGAGAAGTGTTTTGGCACAGTCAGGGAGCAGTGAACATGTAGGTTTCACTCCTGGCAGAGACCTTGAGGCCATATGAGTGCTTAATAGGTGTATCATCCAGATCCACAGGGAATGCAGGAGCTGGAGTCTGAGCCACAGGGAGGTCTCTTCATCCCCAGCTCTGGTGTGCTTCCAGTACCTAATCCCTACACTGCAGACTATGGGACAAGGCTAACAACATTAAAACACGTATTTGATGCCTCAGACCTTATTTCACCACATTATGAAAAGTCACACAGGGCAGTCTTTATTTCCTAGGCTCAGCATTCAGAGCAAACACACCGCAGTAATCTTTAGCAAATACGTTTTTGCTTGCACAATAAATCTGTTCAGAAATCACACATTTCCATTCAAACTAGTCACTAAAGAGTCACGTGTTGGGTCCTATCTCTGCTTTGTGCTGACACTGCATGGGCAGAGAATCATGTGCCTTCATGAAAACATATCCCCAGTTTTGAGGCAGGGCTTGGCTCAGGGTCACATAGGACTCATCCATATTTCATATCATGTTTATTCTTCTTTCTTCACCAACAAGTCTTGAAATATGTCACTTCTGTGCCAGCAGCCCAACACACACCACAAATACATGCCAAGTGCCTGTATCTATGCTGGGAAATAAAAGGCCAGGGAACAGTTAAAAGGGGAGTACTGCGAAGTACAGCTTATGTCCTTCAAACTAAGCTCTCACCCTCCAATCAGGGGCACAGTAATCCAAACTAGGAGCAGTCCTTGACCCAACTGCTCTTCCCTAACTACGGGCAGCGGTTAGGAAGGTGCTAGGTGGTCCCCATCCAAACCATGGTAGTCACTGATATGAGCTGTCACACACTATTGCCTGTGTCCTGGCACTGGGGAGTCCACCAGCTGGGACATTGTCTAGGACCTGGAAGGTGCTCAGTAAATGTATTCTTTATCAATGAATCCTGTGAGATTTTAGGGAAAATACAGAGGCTTTCTAATCCCTGTTGATCCATAAAATGGGGATAATAAACTCCAGCATGTGTCCCAGCAGTGGAGGGAGGACAAAACATTTTTCCAGTTTAAAAGTAATGGGAAAGCATGAGAGCACACTGGCTGTACAAGTGGGTTTATCTCATTGTTTTTGATAACTCTCATTTCAACAGGGAGCAAATACTGATTTAAGTGAGTAATTCATAATCAGAACAGAACGTTGGCTATTACTTTAAATTACAAATGAAACCAGTCATCTCCATTGGAAACAGGCACCTTTGAGATAAACAGGAATGCATACCGTTAAAATACATAGTTAAAATTATTTTGCCATATTCTGAAATGAAGTGTTTATCATTTTATTTCTTATTGGTATGTATCTTTTTCTTATTTCATTTGTGTGAGTGAAAGATGATTATCTTTTCTATTTTTATGACCTACTTGTGGAACATGGAACCTGCTATGTGGAACATAGAAACTACATGTACTCCAGTAAAGACAGACATAATTTTCTTAAGCTGAAGAATCTAATAAATGGAGCAGTAAAAAAATCAGGAAGTGGTTTTGTTCACTGCTGTGGATTTAAAGATTTTTCCAATCCCTCAATTATCCAGAAATATATGGGAGACACTTGCAGGTGAGGAGAAACACAACAAAGTGCACGGGATGAAACAGAGCAGGAGAGGGAGAAATAAAGGGAGAGAAGAAAAGGAAAAGGGAAAGAGAGAGAACAAGGAAGAAGAAGGAACCAGCTGGGCTGATGTTCCCTTGCTCACTCATGCACCTACATGCCACAAGAGCATTTACAAGCCAGAAGCTCTGTTGAATGCAAAACACCCATTTTCAGACTTCATTGCTGAAGGTCCTCCAAATTTTGTGTTCCATATGTAGTGCTATATAGAGATACGTGTATATGTTTGGAATGCATTAAGTAGTTCTTCCAGCCTTATTTGGCCTTTCCCTTATACATTAGATTTCCATTTACAATCTGAAAAGTATATACATACCATCTAGATTGCCCAGCCAGGGGCTCTGTTTCCACCTTCAGGGAAGGCCTGAGTGCAAGAGAAGTGTGATGGAAAGTTCTTCTTTTTTGAAGAGTTCACCAGCCTCAATAGGACTTTACTTTGGGTAGCATACATTAGATAGGTGTAGGCTCTGTTTTGAAACTCATGCACAAGACTATTTTTTGAAGAAACTTCTGGGCAGCATTGAAGTTTTTTGCAAAGTCTGGTGTATGAAACACTTTCAAATGTATGTACTTCATGGATGTGGGAAGCCATGAATGCAAAACCACATCTTCTGCTGCCATGGGTTCACAAATCTGCAGTGATGCTAGTAGATGGGGAATGGACACCTGATACCAGGTAAGATTCAATTGCAAATATCTGTTTTTCCGTGTGGAAGAGTTAACTGGAAAGATGGTTAAACAACAATATTCCGTGACGTCAGTGGTGTTTATGACATGCCCTTTAATTACCCTTACCAGTAAATCAGTGTGTGCACTTTAGTACCACAAAGTAGGGCATACTTCAAAGAAAATAATAGCTCTCTTGAATAGCTAATGAATATCCTATCGGAAGACTCAAGGAGCCTTTTCACTATTGCCCACTTTAAATAATAATGCTAATTAAAAACATACTGCGTGCCTCAATTCCACTGCTTAACTTTTCAAATACATTCATTCTTTCAATTATCTACTCTGTGTTTATTAATGTAGAAGCATGCTGTCCTGTTCCCTGCGTACATGCTTAATTCAGAGAAGCATAATGGTAGACACAGAACAGAGGAGTGAATCTGATCTTATCTGTGTCTGGAAAATGAACCTCACTTTTCCATAGGGCCAGGGAAGCTCTCTCAGGATTCACACTGTCCAACCCTGCTGGCTGAGTCACAGCCTTGGTGTTCATGTTTTAGGGGCCATCCGCTAAGGGTGACATTCCAAAAATACAGCATCTGTGACTTCCTCTTTCCCCCATTCACCTGCTGATGAGGCTGAAGACAGTGTAACTAATAAGATTAGGTGATAAAGAGAGTTCAGATAGTCACTGCTGTCTATCCCCAGTGCTTTTTAACCCAGTACTCTGGTTACCTAGCCAAGTGCGCTCTCCACTCAGAGTGATTTTACCTAAAAGATCCATTTAATCTGGGCTATATTTCTTCTACACATCCCTTAACTCATATAGACTTTATGGACCAGGTTATGTGCTTCTGGAGGACTCTCTTTGGAGGGCAATTGTCTTCAGGACAGCATGCAGCCAATGTCTGTGGGTGTCTAAACATATTCTCAGATGCAAGCAGGGCAAGTGAAGACCATGCCGAAATTACTGCAAAATTCCTGCAACAAGAATTTTGGCAAATTATAAATTTCCCTTAACTCTACTAAGAAGTTTGCTGTCAACAGAATACACAATCAAAAATTCATTTTCCCAGACAAAGAGGTTTTCCAAAATATTTGTATTCCTGTCAAAGAACCCTGGCTGCAATGAAAATTAGTATTTTTGAAAACCAGATGCTTTCAACTCATGAAATTAGAATAGCAAATTAAATATCTTTGAAAACTTCTACTGAAAAGACTTGATCTTCTGATCACACTGCAGCTTCTGGTTCATCCTGCTGTTTTTTTCTTGTGCTGCAGCTGTTCTTAAACTTTTGTCCCTGAAAAGGTGTATTCCCACTGCCTTCTATTGCAATGTCTTTATTAACAGAGCTCTATTTGGCCCTTACAGCCTTTCTTCCTCCCCACCCATGCTGAGCAGGTAGCACACACATTTTTTAAAACATGGGGAGTATCTGTTCTCCTTTGAACAGACCATTTTGGCTCAAAACTGAACTTCTGCACCCAAAGTACAAGCTCCCTCAGAAACATCCCAGATGAGCAGTGCTGTTGTGCATCATCAGTTGGGTGCTGGAGATGGGAGTGTGACATCTGATGCCCCTACCTCGGCGAGGTACAGATGACTGACTGGACGTCTGATGGCAAAGATTATCTGATAGCTCTGGCACCTGGCAAGCCCCTGAACCACAGACTGACTGGCTCAAACTGCCTAGGAAGGCTAGCTGAAGCCTGCCCTGAATTCCTCTGCCTTTTACAAGGCTCCTCCCAATAGCTGGGGCTTGATCTAGGTGGCTGCCTCATTAATTAAAAGGGTGTCAAATACATACTCCTTACCTTTGTAGCTAACACAGCTCTCATGTAGAACGAGGCATCTTGCTGCCTCCCATGTGCTTGCCTGCTTTTACTGGCTCTGATTTAGGGCTGGGCTCATCTCTTTTAAAGGTTTTTTGTAAATCAGGGTTCACCTTATTATAAATCAGAGTCCACCTTTCTTGTCCTTATAAATCAGAGTTCATTGACCTGTGAGGAGTTTCACTCCCAACTCCAAGGAGAGCAAGAGCAGCCTAGAGCTGGGAGGGATATAGAAAATCTCAGTGTAGATCTTTGGGAATAGAGGCAAGATTAAGATTTCTCAGAGCTGTCTATAGCTGAAACCTAAGAGTTACCATTTCACTCCCATAAGTTTCCCCATCAATGGAGTACATTGAGTCAGGAGTGATGCATCCTGACCACCTTTTAGGTTACCTGGAACAGGAAAAGTAGGGTGTTCACCAACATCATAGTACCTCAGTACATAACAGGTGTGAAATATGAGTTTCTTTCAGCTTTCCAATGATTTTGTGTGTGTGTATGTGTGTGTGTGTGTGTGTGGCTCATTTCAGAAGTGCTAATCCTTTGCTTTAGATAAGAAACGGTTTTGCAGTGTGACAGATTTGACTCTGTTGCCCAATCCTGAAGCAAGTGCTCCGGCTTACACCCCTAGCTACCTGCACAAGCGAAAACTGCATACAGTGGGATCAGGACAGGCTTACTCTGGAGAAAGGGTACAGCACACATCTGTGACTGCCTACCCATGTCTTTCCTGTTGAGCCTGGACACAGAGAAATGGTAAGACATCGGCATACTGTATACAAAGCTGAAGTCTGCTGGAATCAGTGCTTAAAGTTTCTTACTTCTGCTGAAAACTGATCATGGAGGCTTGGAAAGACAAGCTGTTTTTCCTGAATTTCCTGCTTATACAAAGCTTTCGTTTAGTCTCAGGAGTTTTATCACTACTCAGAGCAAAGCATAATACTGGGTAAAAAAGGTGGGAGCTCTAAAGACATCCCTGCCCTCCTTCTGCTAAGAGCGCATTTAGTCCTAATAATGCTTTCTGAGAGGTTCCTTTTTAAAATTTTCTGAGAGTCTCTGAAGGGTACAGAGCCAAATTGCTCCATGCCTATTCTGAGTGTAGACATGTTATTTTAAAAAACCTTGAAGGTATCCCTTTGTGGTTATAATGAGAATAAACATTTTATCGGTCAAACTTTTGAGTGACCTTTTTTTCCTTCACTTAAAATAGTAATGATACTTTTCAATATCCAAGTTCTCATCTTGATCTGGAAAAAAAAAGAGACCTGTCAAAGTTACTGGAAGCTACAGAACATCACCTTGTTATAAGGAAGGGAGGATTGCTGTCTTTGGGATCTTGTTTCAGGCTGGAACGCAATAGTTTAAAATAAAACAAACTTAAATGAACCATGTGACATACTTCATTAACTCTGTGAAGAGCAGAAAGTACGCCTTATTTCTTGTTCAAGTCATGGAAAACTAGAAAGATGCCTCAGGCCCGGAGAGCATAGTGTTGGGACAGGTGTCTCTGCCCAGACCTCACAGGCATTGCTTTTCATCTCTGTCACTGATCTAGAGGTGGTACATCACTCCCGTGCTTCTATTTATAAGAAACTTCAGTTCAGGTAAAATGGAACTATTTCAGGCAATTGTGGATTATGGGGGGAAAAAAGACAAAGACAAAGAAGATGCACACACACAAGCATGTAGAACGTGGGGGGCCCCAGCCTGCCAGGGGTCCGTTCAGGCTCAGAGAAGGCCAGTTTCAACTTCTTGGTCCTCAGGCACCTTGAGCCCCAGTGAGCAGAGGCTGCCCATGAACAGCTCCTCTTGGTGCTGCGGTTGAGGCACAGATCTCCCCTCCACCAGGCCTCCTTCCCTCTCCCCTCCCCAGGCCCCTGGCCAAACACGTACAGCCTCCCCTGTCAGCAAGGCCACTCCTGGGAGGCACGTCTGCCAAGCTTGTGCAAAACCCCTTCAGAGTGGGAATGCTCACCAGGATCTGCCTGGCTGGTTTGAGGCTCCTCTCTACTGCAAAGGGATCAGATAAGTGACCAGCCAAACAAATAAAGTGCATCTCCTCATCTTGTGCCACAGGACTGGATCCTCTGTAAGCAAGACACAGAAAATGGCATTGTTTTAGGAGTTATTTATTCCCATGAGAACAAATAGAATTTGGATCCCAGTTAGAGTCCACTGCACTAACAGAAACCTCTCATTGCACACTTTTAAAAAAAAAATTACCACATTTGTGAGATGTCCCACATGCCTCTGTTCCTTCTTCAGGCTGTGATCTTCATCTGTGCAGTCTTCAGATGTTTCCTTCCTGCTTCTCCAAAAGCAGGGGCTGCTAAGCAGCCCCTATACATGTGCCACATCATAAGAGGGTAGAAATTTTCAAGTCTTGTTTGTTCAACTTCGAAACACAGCCCTTTCTTCTGTGGAACTCAAGATGTATTTAAAAGGAAACAATAAAGATGCAGGACAGTTTTGGAGAGGAAGTGGGACATTTTAGGTAGGCAAAAAAAGAATTATGGTGAAACTGGGTCAAAACACCACAGTGTTTACCACGACTCTCAGGAAGAGTGCCATGGGTTTTTTAATAACAACAAAAATTCAACATCTCAGCATTGGGTCTCATCCCAAAAAGTAACATGGTTTCAGACCAAATGGAAACTAATCCGGCCTATAAATCATGATGCAGCAGACATAACCGTCTCAGTCCTGAACCCAGTCACTTTTGGTCAGCTAAAGCTGGTCTTCCAGCCAGCTTTGTTGCGATGGCAACATGAAGTTGAGCACGCCTCTTCTTCCCTTGCTATTGCTCACATTGCCAGTTATGTTCCTTGTTTCAGTTGAAGCTAAATTACCTTTTTAATTAATCCAGCTTCACCTTCCGACCACTAGACGTTGTTCTATCTTTCTCTACAAGGTCAAAGGCCTCCTAGCACTTATCATTATCTCTCCAAGAAGGAGAGTCACATTTTAGTCTTCCTTTAGATACTCTAAGTATACTGTGGTCTTTAAATTTATCAAGATCATGTTTTCCCCAGTTCATAAATCATTTCAGCGGTTCCTTTCCCTTCCTTCGCCAATTTTTAAACACCTTTTTCAAATGTGAATGCAGGACTGGATGCAGCATTCCAAAGTAAGATTACCTCCTTACTTCTACTCAGTATTTTCCTAATTCTTTGTCCAATAAGAACATTAGCACTTTTGGTTGCCACATTACTTTGACACTCGTTTGACTCATTTGACTGTGTGTCCATCCAGGCACCTAAACTGGTCAAAGGTTGGACTTGATGATCTTGAAGGTCTTTTCCAACTAGATGATTCTGAGATTCTGTGAAATTCTACTCCCCTCTCCTACATATCACAGTATCACAGTATAGATAAGGTATGATACCAACTTCCATCAGATATCTTTCAGGAAAGATTAAGAAGTGTTTCCAAAACACGTTACTAATAAATAGTGAAGACTTCAAGCCTTTTGCAACATGTGGAGCAGAAGGCAAGTGAAACTGCTTCATAAGTCCTCAGTTTCCTTCTCGCTGGCCTACTGCAATAACCCTTGCCCTAAATTTAAATACTGAATTCAGTCTGTTTGACACAACCCTGGAATGTCCAGTGTATACAGATTTAGGAACTGGAGGATCTGTGAGGAATGAAGTTTGTGACAGCTGGATAAAGGAAGATCTGGTGCTGTGAGCACACAGGAAGAGTTGAAGTCCACTTTGGGCTTCTGAAGCCTGTGCTCAACTAAGGATCACAATAGCAGAGGTAGGCTGTTGCTCCTAAAACCATTCTTCTCTTAGGTGCAGAAGTTACATTATTTTTGTGCAGGAACAGACACTGAATTACCCAGGTTCTATGTGACAAAAATTACAGAGCTGATACATGACTTTGTCTAGCTTTGGAGCAAGAAAACCAAAGTCATCTACTTTGGCTTCTCACTTCACACGCACATCCTTGCCCTCTAATCATTCACATGAGACAAACCACCCCTGCAGTTCTGTAAACAGCCAGGCACATATTGATCCCTTTGGGCAGCCTGTCCAAGACTGGTTCTCTTTGCTTCACCAACCCAAGCCTGGCAGCTGTTGCCTCCCTCACAGAATCACAGAATATTCTGAGTTGGAAGGGACCCACAAGGATCATCGAGTCCAACTCTTAAATGGCACCACTGCCTCCCTGGCAGGAATCAAACCCCCCAGTCTCCTGCATGAGAGATGGGGACTCTCACCACTGTACTAAAGTGGATCTCAAGTACCTCTGCAGCACTCACACCACACCAGTATATATAGACCCTCAATGCCATGCTGAAAAATACCACTCTGAACCAGAACAAGGATCTCAAATTATTTCAAGCACTTTGAACAGAAAAAATATGTTTCTGAGTGAAGGTGTCAGGAAGACTGCTAAATCTAGGACCTAGAGAATACTGGAGATCAGGATAACACACATGGCCGGTAGCAGTCTGATCTTGGGGTGCCACCAGGCAAATTTGAGCCTTCTGGTACTGTTTGGTGGGGGGCCCTGAAGCAAATGCCTTGGGACATTGGCTATTTAATTTTCACTCTTTCCAGAGAAAAGGTACTATGGTGGAAAATATCCACATGCTTTTTTTTCCTCACAAAAGTGTCAACTCTGGGGTCAATCTGGCTTCTTCAGCCTCACTAGTAACCAAAACTCATGGTCAAACTCTTTGCTCTTTTGCAGCCCACCAAGACTGTCACTGAAGAGAAATGGGGATAAGTGAAGAGAGCTCCTGGCCAGGTCATCCCTCAGCATCAGTGATTTTGATGATACATGAGCAAAGTCCAGCTCACACACTCAGAGCTCCTCCACCCCAGCACGACTAAAAGGCAAAGTTGGGGGTGGGGGAAGAGTGAAACCAAGCCCAAAGGAACCTTTATTTTGTTGAGGAATAGCAGCTCCAGCAATTTAGGTGAGTAGAGAGTCACTGTTCTTGCAGTCTTTTCATATGTAAAATCAGAAGAACCTGGCTTTGAGCTCCTCAGCACTTATACAGTAAGGCAACATGGTACCGCACCCCCTTGACTCTTAGAGAGGGTTGAAAACCCAAAAGCCCTGCTTCTGGTCCAAGGAGGCAAAATATTCCATTCTTGATTTTTTTGCTGATTAAAAAAAAAAGAAAATTTGAAACATCTTCCGTATGAAATACTATGGGTTTTCTATGGTTTGTGGGTTTTTTCCCGATATCACCAAAAGAACATTTTCATCCTCAGATCCAAGAGGGAGGTTTATATGTCCTCTGCAAGACTTCTTATCTAAGACAGACTCTGTGTTAAGGTGATGCTGAGAAGGGGAGCTCCCAGGAGCCCTCTTCATTTGTGCTACAGAATTTCAAATTAACATGGCCTTCCACAGGCTGCCAACAAGAGATTCACAAACCAGCAGACTTTTTCTGCTGGGTCAGCAGCTCAAAACTGAAACACGCTGGTCTAGACCTCCTGTTTTATGATAACTCAGAGAAACACAGCTCTGATATACCCAGCATGTATGAGTTATGTGCTAGACTTTTCAGAAGTGGCACATCAAACTTCACACCAGCAAGAAAAAGGGAAATAAAACAAGATGCCAACTCTAGCTAAGGCTGAACACTTCAACACCATTTAGCAACAACTTTTTTATCATTTAAGTGTCAACACTAGAAAATCAAAAATAAGGGCATTTTCGTCAATAAAACTTCAAAAGGAAAGATACCAATCCTCTTCTCCACATCTTGTGCTATTTCTCTGCATGGCTTCCTTTGCACTTAGGTAGATATTTACTTTCGTAAATCACAAGATCCAAACCCACATGGCCCCAGGGCTAGCAGAGCTGGGGTACCTGGACACATCAACCCACAGTCGGCAAAGATGTGAGGTGGCCCAGAAGGGTGAGTGATCCTCACTCCTGGTTGGCCACAGCAACCCAGACCCCAGGTGAGACTTGGCCTGATCCCTTTTTGCTATTTTTCTTCTGGGGCTGTGCTGCAGTGTTCATTGCACAGTCCTCACAACACCCCAAAGGTATGGAGGTGACCTCAACTGTCAAGTTTGAAATACCAAGGGGTAGATTCTTGGATGGTGCAAGGCAGCATAGCTTCACTGGAGGCCAAGGAGCTACTCCAATTCATCCGAAAAGAAGAAGCAAAGAGATGTATTGCAGCCACTCCACAGGTTACTGGGTATGGAGGTTGGACATCCTGGCTTCCCAGTTCAACAGTGTACTAGTGATGGAGGTAGAAATCATATCTGGCAGTAAGTCTTGCTGAGCAATGAAGAGGACAAGTCCTTAGAGCCCACTAAAGGTTTTCTACTTCCCTTAGTATTTGAAATTCATCATCTTCTTCTTTCAGCAGCAGTGCCATCAGTTTTGGCTGCCCTTCACCTTTGGCCACCAGAGGATGCCAGCAGGCATGCAAAGGCTCTGCCACCCAGGGGTATGTCTGCAAGGGGGAACATTCTCATATTTGTCCATTCAGAGGACCTGGGTGAGACCCTTTAGCTATTGTGTGAAGGCCAAGCATAACATGATAGTACGCACAGGGCATGGGCTCGTTTCCCCAGACTTCTATCAGAAAAACCTCACATGTGCCTATGCTGAGCTAGGTGGAAACCCTAGTTTTGCATATCATCAGAAGATATAGTGAGGGGAGCCACAAAAAAGCCACACACAATGTAGACTTAGAGCAGGCACTGCAGCTGTAGATCTTCCTTGTAGCCATCAGACATGCCACCTGCATCAGGTACATTTCCATAGCTTTTAATGTAGCTTAACAATTGTGTTGGAGACAAAGGAGAAGGCACACTGTACAGGAAAAAAAATATCCCAACACGATACCCTTTTATTTTTAAAGCTCTGATGAAACAACTTTCCAAATGACATCCCACTTAAAAACCAATGGAAACCAACCTAACTATGCATCAGTCATACTATACAGATTGCATCCTACATTTTCAAGATGCCTAGATCTCTTTTGTAGTATTTACATACTTAACAGTTAGGTAGTAAAGGTTCATTGTGATTTGTTTCTTTTCAGCATACATTTATTCAATGACAAAAAAACCCTTGGGGATGCATTTGCATTTTTGTACAACATTTCTGAGCAAATGGCTAGGACAGTTTTCCTGAGAGAAGGCTTGTTCTTTGAAACTCTAACAACTGAAAATACAGAAAATGGATGCATTTTTGTTGCGCTAAAAAGCCTAAGGATGCCTAGTTAAGTTTTTCTTTTAAATTATTTACGTACCATTAAGTTAAAACGTTTACATTCATTCATTTGTATAAAAACCGTTGTTAAATCTTATGTAAATGATTTAACACTGATTGCTGCAACGCAAATTGCACTTCTTTTAAAAAATTATTGTATATATGGAAGAAAAATATCTGATTGCTACCCTGTTTACAAATTTTGACTGACTCTATACAGTTCAGCCAGAAAATACGAACTTTCATAAATCTCAGTCACAGTGTACTTTAAAAGTTATAGTCTTGCAAAGTGAGTAAATATTTTAAACCAGAAAAAAACCAACCCCAAAATCTCCTTAGCCAGCTGGACCTTGTGGGACTTGTACCAAACGTTGCGATTTCTTCCAGGGGCATGGCTGGGCTCTGAAGAGCAGAGCGAGGCACACTGAAGATGGAGGGCACAGGAGAGAGGTCTGACAGGATGAAGACATCAAACGTTCAGTGCAAGAAGTCTGTGCCGACTCAAGCCACATGCACTTCTGACACTCATTAAAAAGTATCTCGCTATCTTTGGTAATTAAAGTCTTTGCTACTCCCTCCCCGACACTGACGGCTTCTACCAAATTCTTAGGGGAAAAGGTGATGAGAGAGTGAAAACAATTATGCAATCAGAAAGGCAGCACTGCTGGGTAAGTCGAGGATGTATTTCTGGAATCTATCAATAGGTCTAGGTCTATCTCTTCTTTTTTTTTCTTTTCTTTTTTTCTCCTTTTTTTTTTTTTGTGTTGCGTTGTTTGTGGGGGGGGGTTGAGAGTGTAAGGCTGCATTAGCTATCCCCCAGTGGTCATTTTCTTTCCCTATATTTTTCTTGCATAGAATGAGAAACTGGGTGCTTCGGCAGAGCCTGCTTTGGAGGCTGAAAAACACCTCTGCCATCAAGGCTCAAAAACAATTTCAGAGGAATGGTCTTTGCCAGCACTCTTGCTGCCACTGCGACTGCCCCGCAGGAGAAACTGTGCGTGAATGTCTGGGGGCTGCCACGCAGCGCCAGGATCCATCTTCCCTCACATCGGGTCATGCCAGAGCCAGGGCACACCAGGGATCCTGTCTCACAGATGCTGTCACTTCGGCCGTAGAGGTCAGGCTGACTCCAGTGTACAGCCCGTCTTGACCTGAATACTTAAGGTTGCTGCTTTCAGGACTGGTGCTCTCTCCTGGGCCAGACATCACAGATGAGCTTGCCTGGAGGGAGAGCAAAGAGAGAGTCATTGAGTGGGTGAGCTTTGGATGCACCACGGTGTGAGTGAGAGCACAGCGGGCCCAGGGCACAGCCGTTATCCCAGGATTTCTGTGGAAAAAGAGGCTTTGCCCGCTGCTTGAGCCTGTGCCTTGAAATCCTGAAACAGGATCAGCCTGGATGATGTGAGTCATATCTGCATTTGGAGAGGTGGAAAAGAAAGCATGTGATGTGCAGAGTAACCTGAAAATCAGATCATGGTGAAAAAGCAAGTGTGTGCATGTCCCACTGCCCCCTGCTGAAGAGACACAGGTGCCAGCACCAAAAATATGATCTGGGAGTGGGGGCATCTATCATATTTCTTCTCCAGTGGGAGACGTCTGATACACCCCAATTCTCCAGCAGCAGATATGGAACACCTCCTGGAAATCAGCCTTCTTTGTGTCACTCAGACCTTGAAATGCCTAAAATCATTCCTCACCATTCAAAATGCTAGACACAACCACTTCATCCCTGGGCACTAAAGGAAATGGTCTTTTAATCTCTGGTGGAGAAACACTATGCCTTTGAAGCAGGAGCCTATTTGTTCCACCGCCTACACAAGACAACATGCAGGGGAGCACTGGTAGGCATGAAGATGAACCTCTGAACCGCACTGGAACCAGTCCATTTATTTTAACAGAGAAATGGAGAGTTACAAAGACAAAGGAACAATCATTTTTTCCATGAGTCTGAGCAGATCTGCTAAAGAGGAAAAATTTGCAGTGCCAGACAGAGAAGGGGCAACATTTTCACCTGATAAAGGAAATGTTTAAGAGCTGACTTCATGCAAAATTAACTCTTGGATATGTCAACTTTAAAACCTTAATTTACTTGTTAATGGATGGTCTTTGGATGAAATTCCTTAAAAAAAAAAAAAAAAAAGAAAATAAAAAAAAAGAAGGCTATCCTAAACTGTGACTGCAGAAGCTTCCTGCCTGCTGTTTAAGTGAAAAGTATACATATTTAATCATTTTACAAGAGTAGAGCTCTTCGCTCTCCTGGAGCTGTGCCAAGCTAGCAGTTCTGACATAGGAAAAGCAAGGCTTCATTTATTCAAAAGTAATTTCCAAATGGTGCTGTGCAGGGTTCTTTCTGCCATGCTTAACCCAGAGAAAACCTCACTTTCTGAATGAGATTCTCATGGTTAGCAGTCATTTTTGTCTGAAATAACCCAGAGTGCAATGTGTTCTTCAGCTCTTACTAGAATGACTGACTACCACTACCCTTCCACCCAGTCATCAAACCCAGACTCGCTCTGTTAGACACAGAGAAGGAAGAAAAAGGCAGAGAAGGAAGGAAACCAGAAGGAAGGAACCCTGAAACCAGACAAAACAGCTCTAACTCTAAGAAATATGTTTTATCAAATATATAATTGCCAACCAATTGCAGTGAATCTCTGTATCCTCATTCCCTGTAACTGTTTATGGAGAATTCAAAGAGGCGGGTTCCTCACTAACCTTTGCGCCTGGTTTTGGTATTGCATCAGCCTAGCTTTTCAAAGCCTTTTTTTTTATTTCTAATACAACAAATAGACTTCTGGTAGCACAAAGGATGTAATTTTTAGCAGTTTCAGTCTCTCCACAGTGGAATAAGGGTTTGAATTAGTGTTGAGCAGTGTTTGCTCAACCTGAGCTACAAATACTATGAGGTGCTTTGAAAGGTTCCCATTTGCCCATGTTTGCCACTGTTGTTCCCGTAGGCAAATATCTTATCACTACCTGTTTTTTCCGGGCTTGGAAAGTGTAATTCACCCTTTTCATGATTCAGCCCTACAAAGGTGGGGTGTGCAGACCCACAGTTTCCATGCAGGGTTATCAGGTACCGCTCCCTCGGGCACTCCAGAAGGGAGGACATGGATGCACGTCCTGTTTGAAGACTGCCCATCCCTGCCTGACCAAGGTCGGATGCTGGCTCTGTTGAGCCAGGACGGGCAGGACTTGGGCAGAACTGCCAGGCCTGGAAACCCCACCCCGGTAATGTCATGACAAATACAGGCAGCTTGGGCAGCTCCCAAAGTGAGACATGGAAAACAAACTTTAGCTCATGAAAAGGACGTGACTGAATCATGGTTCTGTTCCTGAGCCTTCCTACCTCTGTTCCTAACTTCTCCAGATTTAAGGGATGAAAAATGACAGAATTTGCACTTAGTTATCAGAGGACATTTTTCAGCTGGAATAAATAAGCTGAACAATGCTGCTGAAGTCAGTAAGATCTAATTCACAACAACTGGCTCTATCAGTATAAAGGTGTCATGCATTTATTTTTATTGTTGAAATCTGATCATAGGATAGATAGTCAACTGAAGCTCAGCTTCTTCAGGAAAAAAGGAGGAAAAACCTGCCTCCCAAACAAACAGGAAGGTTGTGTTTCTATCTGCAAATCTTTGCACCCAAACCAGCAGGAGCTGGTCATGAGCCATACCCCAGGTAGGTTGTCCGAATCAGATTCTGTAGAGGGCCTGCCCACCATGCACATGGGGAGACTTTTGCCAGAGCCACAGAAAGACTTAGACACCTAGTTTGTACCCGAACCTGCTGACAGCACCTTGGAGATGAATTTACCTCCATTCAAGATCCTCCAGATCAAAACCAGAGTGCTCAGCCTGCTGCCGGCCAGCACTTGGGGAACAGCACCAGCAGCTCTGACTAAAAGTCTTCTGTTTTCTTCCAGCCACTCCTTCCTGCCTACCAGAGAAAGCAGGGAGAGGTGAGGGACTCTTTGCCCTCTGGCCTTCCCCCTCACCTCCACAGGCAAGAGGGAAATGCTCTGGGCAAGGGCAGCTAGAGCGAGTGGCAAAGGGCCTTGATCTAGACCTTTGCTCTATCAGATAGTCCTTTGCTCTATCCACTCCATGGGTTCAAAATGCTCCATGAATTTTGGACATTACATTAAGTCTGTAATAAGCTGAGTCTCAGGAGAGACTCTCTTCCTCCTCATTTAGCCTACTTAATTTTTCTTCACTTAAACAATAACCATAGTCAGCCAAAAAACTTTTGCAAATACTTCCTTCATATAAGCCGTTGTGGCAAAATGGTGGAATTCTCAATTTTCCAGCCTCAGCAATTCCCATCTAAAGCATGTTTTTCCAATACTGTCGCTCCCTATTTTCTGGAGAGCAAGTCTCAGCACTGCAAAATGATGGCTTTTTTTCTGATGTAACGACCCTCTTAGTACACAGAGTTGTCATTTCTTGCTAGTCCAATTGATCCTTTTGTTTATACTGCAGACGTGTAAGTTTACATATTTTCTAATCTCTCCTTTGTATTATAGCAACATAAATCTGTGGTTAATACTTCATTAATTTCCTAAGGGAGGCAACTTCCAGCATGTCTTGGAAAACTGATGACCCCACTGCTGTCATGGGCTGTATGAGTAACTGGCTTTATAGCTTTGGCAATAAAACCAAGGATAAAGTATGTGTCCATATGCATATAGAACTTTGGGATAGAAGCAAAAATACTCTTTTTCCTTGGTTTTCCCCACTGAAACAAAAAGATGGATTGCTTCATTCTGTTTGATCCAAAAATGAAATTTTCTCTTTTGGATACATGTGCATAGAACAAAGAAAATGATTGACTCAATGTATGAAACTGGGGAAAAGAAAGTATGTAACAGAAGAGGTAGGAGACCAAGAAAGACTTAAACTAGAGTATCAGATCTCCCAGCATAATGCCCTGACTACCACACTGTTTGGTATAGCCTCCTGTTGATCTTATTCCACCTGGTTTAGATAAATATTTACTCATACCAGGACTGAGGCACAGTGTTCCCATTTTCCAGGTGAAAGTCCTCCCAACCTTGCTGGTGAGCCTTTCTCATGGAAAGTGTCCCAACAGCTACAAAATTATTCTATACCAACTGAAAGCTTATCATCAAATAATCTGAAGGACCCTTCATCTTCACAATATCGAGGTGGCTAGTGAAATGGTCTGAGGTTGATTCTCTGGTTCATGCAAACTCTGGGACATACTGTATGGAGGCTTATTCCCCTGCATGAACTTCCTACCAATTTGCTGCCTAAACAGGAGTGAACAATACCACCTCTAACCAGATCATGCATCTTCCTCTGAAAATAAAAGCAAGTAAATACAGGAGAAGCTATTTGGATAATCCAGGCCCATCCGTCTGGCATTCTGGTGACAGTTAAAACTGCACTTTCCTGCTACCTCATCACCTCCTGAGACCATCTCAGTCAGATCTCTCACTTTCCACTCTACAAGACCAAACAGCCAGTCCTGACTCACTTCTCAAGGTAATCTCCAAGGGAAGTAAGCACAAGTTTTACTTCCTAAGTTATTCTGTGGTGTGTGGTTATGTTCTTTCTGAGAAAGCTCCAAACTGGAGGCAAAGGACACAGGAGAGTCTTCTGAACGAAGAAGAACTTCCCTGGTGCTGCTAAGCCTTTCCTGACATCAGGCCTCCATGTCCTGCTATAAAAAGCAGATTTTACAGCAGGTTTCACACTGTCTTTTATCCTAATAAGGGAATAAAGTCTTTCTGGTTATCACAGTTGTTGGAGCTCCTGCATGAAAACGGACAGGTTTGCACTACAGACTGTGCCCTTTGTTTAGTGACTTATTTGGTGGAACTTTTCTCTGTACAGTTTTAGCAGCATAAAAGGGAGAGCAGGTATAGATGCAGATGCAGGCCATCTGAAACTTTCAGATCTTCTTTTTAAGGGGATGTAAGACAACTTCATATATCATGTAGCTGGACCCTTTCCATATTAGTAACACAGGACACCCAGTACTTATACTGCTTAGGAAAACAGAAATGGGCCTAAATCCTAGATCCAGATGGGAATTTGGCAAATAGCCTCTTTACGATGGGACAACGAAATGTCTCTGATCCAAACACTTCTACAGTTTTGCATGTCTGAAATCAACTTTGCCCCTACCACAATTCATTAATCATATCTTTAAAATGTTTAAACTTCAGCTAAAAAGTAAAATCAACATTTAAGGTTTTTGCTAATTCTTCTCAAAATTGGCATCATGTAGGATTCCCCTCATGAAATGGATAGTCTCAAAGACATTGCCAAGAGTAATTGCTGTCCTTCTCTTTTTCTGCCCTCCCTTCTTTAATTTACTTTAACAGAGATAAAGAAAGGTAGGGCAAAAAGTGAATGTTACTGACACAAATGAATTCTGCTGAATTTCATTTCCATTAGATTTCTACATAACTGGAAACTTTTTTGGCAGCCTCCCATAAAAGGCATAATAAATTACTTTTGTACCAGCAGAGGAATTCATTTTCTCTGTTTCATTTAGCAACAATATTGCTGTGAATTTCACACAACAGTTTCTAAAACGTCATCAGATTTCTCTGCCTAATGTCAATTTGGCATTTTTCCACTCTTCACAGAATAAAAGCTAGAGGAGCAAAAACAGAGCAAAACAAAAACAAGTTGCTGTGCCTATTGTGTAATACGTGGGGAATGAGCCAGGTTCGTGCTTCCAGCAGGTGCCCATGTTTTGGCAATGTCACCAGCACCACTGTCAGGAATCAATGCTGGTCTTGTTAAAGTGACCAAAGATTACAGAGCCTGGATTCATCCATCTGAGGATTTTCTGATCTGGAGAAGTTTATTCTCCTTGTGCAAAGCCATTGCCTACTCTATGAATAGAATATTCAAGGAATAATTACAAATCTTTTTCCTATTCATGGATCAACTCCAAAGGAAAAAGAAAAATAATCAAGGAACAGATAAGTCTAGTAGAGTATCTTTACTTCAACATGTGATCAGATTCCAGGCTGCCTTAATCTAAAATACTGACATCCCTTCATTCATGACAACTTCAATAGGATTTATGAGTGCTCAGTCCCTTTCATGGGATTTAGGCCCATAAGAAATTATTTTGCATCCTTTGCAGCCAGTGATCATGCTCCTAAATGATGTCTGGGGCAACAGGAGCCAGTCTTAACAGACACCTCTTTCTACTTTCAACCTTCCCAGTCTTTATCCTTCAAGTCTTCCCAGTCCTTATCCCTTTGATTCTTGGGCAAGGCCAGGAGGCCAAGTGAAGAATGTGACTATGCACACAACATGTCCTGATAACTGTTCCCCTGCAAATCCCGTTGTCATTTACATAGATATGTGGCTTGGAGTGATAGATCATTAGCCCTTCACATATGTTGGGAGGGAGTCAGGGGAATGCTCATATGTCTGATTGCTGTGGATAGCACACCCTCTCTCTATCACTTCCTTTCACTGAAATTTTTCACAGGAGGGTATTTGCAAAAGCTTTGCATATGCAAGGCACATCTGATCAAATCATGGTAGGGAAAAGGCTGTGCAGATTTTACCATGCTCCCTGCTGTATTCAAGGGCTGTTGTGCAGGAGTCCTCCCCAAGTCTGGTCTTCAATGGAAAAATCAGGGACAACAGAAGTCCTGGCAGTGGGGATGCTATCATGTAACTAAGAGCAGCCTCAGGGTCCCAGGGAGTTGCTTTAAGTTGCTAGCAGCTCTCAAGGAGCTCACAAGTCATGCCCCCACCCCACCTTCCTCTGGTACCCACACAACTCCACCTGGCAAAATCGTATTAAAAACGGTACTATTGAAATTGTAACATAAAGATTATTAGTAACATGTTTGATGTGCTTTTCTAGGAAGAAGGACTACGGAAGGGAAGTCAGGTTTAGCCAGCCAAGAAGGCAGCAGCGTAGTGGAAATGGAATGTCATCTATATGGCCTCTCCTTCCCCAAACAGCACGTGGCTGTGCTGCCACAGCTTACACCACTGCCTTGGTCTCAGCTGGGACTGTGCTTCTATTTCTATCCATTATATAAATCTCACCATATTGCTGAGGATCACTAGTACTAAGGTAATGAAAGGAAAATTTACAGAAAATGTGGCTACAATTTTTCCTTTGCAAATATTAGGGGAGAGCCTAAAATAATGCATAGTAGTTCATTGTGGGGAGCCTGAAACGCTTCTGAAACTGAAATAGTTCACTTTTCAGTTTAGTCTTTCTCTTTTTTTTTTTTATGCGATACATTTATTTTATTGGATTGACAGGATTTTCTCATGTCAAAGACAAGCCACTTTAGTAATATCCTTGTCTCCCAGGATCCAAGGCCAAAACACTGCCTCTGAAATTGGGTGGCCCTGTCAGTCCACAGTCACATTTGCTAAAAACCTGGGGAGTTCCTCCCTTTGCACAATGAAACTTTGCACATCAGAAATTAAACTATTGAAAGGAATTTGAATGTGGGGAACATCAAGACATAATGAAAACTCATCATATAAACAATGTCTTCTTTCTATTACTAAAGGTCTAGAGAAAGCCACAGTAGGAAAGCTTTTCAAAGAAATGATATGGCAGATTAAATGGTACAGAAGGCCAAGAAGTGAATGTGGACATGGATACAGATAGCCAATGGGTTAGAAATTAATCTGCTTCACAACTTTAGTGGTAGTATTTATCACACATGCTAACCGAGTGAAGAAACTAAGCTTGAGGTGGTTGGAGTACATGATGTAAAATAAGGATCAAAACTAAAGAAGGGGATGATCAGCACTCCTCTGGAGCTCCTCCAGAGCTCGGTCCTGCCAGGTGCTGAGCATCTGGCCCCTGAGGAGCTGTCTGTGGGGAGGGACCTGAACCCCAGTGCACTGCAGTCAGCACGACACCCCAGTCTGGTTTCAGTTGGGTCCGGATCAGGGTTTAATTGCTTATTTTAGTTTAAAAGCAAACCTGTTATGATATACTTCATACAGCAGGATAATATTTTGCTGGAGTTTACAAGTCATTTGGGATAATTAGTAAAAATGCGTGTATAGATACATATATATAAGAACCCAGCTTTTAAAAAACATGAGATCAGCAGCAGTGCCTTAAATTATAAATTCTTATCAGATTATTTCAGAAAAAAAAGGGGATGAGCGCAATTGTTTCTTGAAAGGATCAGCTGGGTATGATTTATTGTCTTGTCTCCAAAAGAAAACCTTTGCAATTAAAGAACCTGAACATAGGGGGGAAAAAAAATTAGGGGTAAGCTGTGGCTAACTTAATCATAAAATTATACAGATCTTCATTAAGAGGTTTGTAAAGTACTTCAACTTGTCATTCTGTTTACAGCTATATGTAATATCCTCCAAAAATCTTGTTCCAGTATCAGCTAACAAAACTGGAAGTTTGTTTAGATTATTGTTCTACTAGATAAGATAAAAGCCTTGATAACATTGCACAGTGATCAGCCTGCTTACAGATATGGACACTTACCCCAGAGGCTGCAGTCTGTGTGCTGGGAGAAGCCGTTTTGCTACAGTCATCTGAGTTAGTAGAAGACGTGGATGTTGGAGTCATAGGAACCGCAGTACTACTGTTACCTGAAGGATTGGGGATTGGTATTAAAAAGAAATATTTTCCAGCCAGAGAACAAAAAAAAACCCACCCTGAAAATAAACAAAAATCCCCCAAACAGCTATGAACTATTGCAGATACACTTTCTTATTTTTTTGTATATTTACCAGAGCATGCCTTTGATTTATTTATGTTCTTCGGTTTTCGCTTCCTCGTCTGAATTCCTTCTTTTTTCATAGCAAGAGGTCGGGGAACCTGAAAAAATTAAATTTCCACACCAATCATAGGCTTGTATATGTACTCTAATATAAAAAATCACAATATGCTACACAATCAAAAGTGGTGCTGAAAATGCCTGTATAGCAAGTCAGTTTTTCCTGTGCCACAGTACAGATTCTATTAAAAAATTGCATTTTATTTGGGCAAAGCAATGGTTTGATTTGAGGGGAGTTTTAGCTGAATTAAAAAAAAAAAAGGCGGGAAACTTCTTTTTTTTGATGTGAACTAGACTGAAAACCAGCACATATTTAGGGAAAAGCAGCATCATTTGTTAATAGGTCGCAAGAAATTAAATTGGATAGGATATATCTTGATTCTTGATTCCTTATTCCAGTCAGTTAGGAATTATCTCCAATGCCTGATTCCGAAAAGGAAGAATGCATATGAGAAGAAAAAAATACTCCTCATCGTGTGGACCAGGTACACTAACCAGATCATCACCAGTAAATGTCTTAGAATGGAAGCTTTAGGCCATAATTGACTTAAAATTTGTTTTTGTAAGCAGTTTTGTTGATAATACAGATTTATGGGAAACAAATTTATATTTATACTGATGAATTAATATTTTTAGGTGTTAAAAATAATTCTGATTCTGTGTCTTCACAATAATAATCATTATACAGAAAACATCAGCTTAAAATATATTTTAATTTAATGATAACATCAGTTCGGGGAAAGAAATTCAGGCATATGTTTACTATAATTATAATGTTTAAATGTGTGAAATAATGTACTTTTTTCTTGAGGCCCAGACCATGTCTCAATCACTCCTAATGTCCTTGCTCTTCAAACATTTGTGCATGAGTGTAACGCAATCCACAGGGGTCTCACCTAAAACATACTGCATCACATTCAGGATAGAGCTTTTTTCTTCCTCTATTATTGCCTAACAAAGGCTGAAATTGCATTTAAAGTTTTTCTGGCATAGCTATGGCTTGAACTAGATTTGAAGTTTTTCTGGCATAACTATGTCTGTCCATGA
Source organism: Pitta sordida (assembly GCA_013390025.1). Taxonomy (NCBI): domain Eukaryota; kingdom Metazoa; phylum Chordata; class Aves; order Passeriformes; family Pittidae; genus Pitta; species Pitta sordida. Next base: position 198,110 of record WEKX01001263.1, read on the forward strand.
AAAACTGTCTTATTAAAGGTCTAGGATTTTTTTCCCCACCGAAGACCTGGTTTAAATGCCAGTGGCAAAAAGACCTCTGCTGTTTCTTTATACAGATCCGTTGAGAGAGCTACAGTGGCAAACACGTCACTTGTCAAGAGCATAACATGCTAAAATGATATAACCCTTTTCTAATGTCAAATGTCATGCACTTTTCAGTTGTTTTATGCATTTTGTTCATCGTTTTTTAACTCCATGGTCCAAACCACAAATTGAAACCATTAGAATCAATAGAAACATCTCCCTAACTTAAGGAATCTCTCTTGGCACAGCAGCCACTTACCCCATGGAGCTTCATGTAGAGGCCACAGGCGTTGCAGACGGGCTCACCCTCAGCATTCCTGCGCCACAGGGTAGTGGTGGTGGTGTGGCAGTTGGCACAGGACAAGCCCAGCCGTCGCGACGAAGGCTGGAGGAAAGCATAGGCAAACATGTCCATAAACAGGTGGGCAGGAGCAAATGATTTATGTCTTTATGGTTTCTAAAAAGTACTTTACCACATGACAGGGATGGTAGGACGTTTTTTAATAGTATCTATCAACAACTTCCCTGAATTGGAATAGGATTATCCTTATTTCAGAGAGTAGAAAGATGACATGAAGAGGTACTGAGAGTAATCACTCCTGTGCTCACTCTCCAGCCAGTTCAATGCATTCTCACCTGTGTGGTGGGTGAAGAGGGAGCTCTGATTCTGTCACTGATACTCACTACTTGTCAGAAAAATCAGCCACTTAAATCACCTGCCCTTGGTGGCAGCACAACTGGGAAGAACTTTCCTGGTCACCCCACGGGTAACAGCATTATCTTTGTTAAAAGACCTTTTATCATCACCCATTTTATTCTCACACAAAAAACCCAAAGTGCCCTGGGAGCATGTTTTAGAGAGCAGAGCTTTCCTTCAGCCAGCAGAAAAGCTGGTGGATGACAACAAGGTCCCCATTGCAAACAAACCATTTATGACACTCTTCTGTGGAGTTTGGAGCCAAGATGAAGCAACCCTGTAGCAGAAATAACCGTATAACCCAGAGCTTTATGGCTGCAGGCTGTATATCATAAGTGAAGGCAGTCCTCATAAACATGTGAAATTGAGGTGAATGGGTTATAAAAGTCCCTGTAACAAGTGATCTCTTTTACGTTCATCACAGGCAAAGAATTCCAGCTACATCATAAATCTAGTCTTTTTCAAAGTATCGCATTGTCAGAAAAAAAAAAAAAAATCTGTGCCTAGCTCTGTGTCTGGCAGCTGAACAAGTTTACATGGAGAAGTCAGTTTTAGAGGATTGCATTAATCTTATTCTGACTGTAAAGCGCCCATAACTGAAATTACTAACTTAAGGGTACAATGCCCTTCCTCTTGAATCATTTACTGCTGGGTTGTTAGACATAACTGGGTCACCTTTGATACCACAGACCTGCCTGCCACTTGGGAAACTGATAAAAATGTTTTGAGAATGAAGAATATTGCAGAGTAAGAACCAGGTTTCTTGAACTTTATCTGTTGGAGCGTCTTCAGCAGTAAGCCATCATTTTACACTGCAGCTCAGAAAGAGCTCCAGATTAAATACAAATTTTGTAATCTTGAATCAGTAATCTATTATCAATTGCTCTGGGGGAAAAAAAAACAACTAACCCAAACCAAGCCAAGAGTAATATAGGCTGAAGTACACACACAGTTTTTAATCTTAAAAATCCAAGTTTCATGAAAATAGAATTTTTGATGTCTCTCTTAAATACATATGCACACGGTGTTCAGATTGTGCCCTTAATTCAATATTAGGTTTACGTGCATTGAGTAAAAGAAAGCTGGTTTTAAGACTTATACTTAATTTTCTTTCTTTGCAAGTGAAATGCTATGAGATGTTTCACTCTGTTAAATCTCTCTTTTCCCTTCACAGCCTGGTATAAATCTTCACATATTTTATTTCAATAGTTTTTCTTATGCCTGTATGTAAACAAATGGGGGAGGGGGGGTGGCATGTTTTGAAGCTAAAATGTCTTTTCTGCTGCAGGAATTTTATCAGAAACTTCAGGGCAATCTAAACATATTTGGCGTTTTCAAAACATTTTCCCTTCTCACCTACATATTTCCAACTGTATGAACACACAGTCGTGGTTGATTTATAGTTATGGCCAGGGTACTCAGTAGGGATTGTTACAGAGTTATTTCGCAGAGGTGTCAGGCTGAAATTGGGCCATAGTTTGACTCTGCTTCGGTCTTCTCACCCCCACCCCGCCTTCAAAAAAAAAAAAAGAGGGAGAGAAATGCTAGAGCCAGGTATCAGCTACTTGAAATCTGCCTTGGTCAGGGTGCCTGAGCCACTCGGGCTCTGACACTTGAGACAGTCGGCAGGTCTGGCCCCTCCGCTGCTTCGTGTGTCGCCGGTGATGAGATAACACCTTATGTCATGAAATTTACTGGACGACCAGACAGAAATAACAGGCACCTAGCAGTAACTAACCCCTGGTTTAAAATTAAATTAACTCTTTGGCTTAAGGAAAGGTCTTTAAGCAGGGGTGGGCTGATTCTCAAGCGCTCACTCTCTGCTCTGATCATTGCGCGTTTGGGGATTTTTTTCCCTGGCTCCTACAAAGGCCCTAAAGTCAAACGCTTGTGAGATAACGAGCGGTGGGCATTTTTAACACATGGAAAATAGGCATGGAACGAAGCAGCTGGCGTGATTGAAAGAGGCTTGAAGGGCTGATGAGTTTGATACACTGTCTCCATACTCAAGGGTCTGAACATCAGCTTGGATTATATCCGTGTGATTTATTGTGGCTCGCTCAGTAACAGCCATTACTGAAGAGCATATTCTTTCTCTCTGCTGACCTCCACCCAGATTTGCTAAACATAATGTGCAGTTCCCGCTTGTTAAATTTTTCTCCTTGCCTATTTTGTGCCAGCCTGAGTTATAAACAGGGGTTCTGTGGTTTGTATTATTTATTTCCCCCCCTAGTTTTAGGAGTATATTTTTAGAAAAATTGTCACTCATTTCTTAGGAGTAAAACAAAACAAAGGCTATTATCATTGTTTAAACAATTGGTTTTCTTTGAATTATATACAAAACTGGCTTACATTCCCAAGGATCGAGCTCTTAGCAAACAAAGCAGGTCTGGAGAAATTCCTAGCTCTCTGAACAAACACTTTTCAACCTCGATTTTTTTTTTCTACTGGAAATGCCCCGACATCACCAGCACAAATTTCTTCCAAATCACTGAAGTCCCCTCAACCATGGGGGTCATAGCTGAAAAGAACCCCAGGCCCGATGTGTAGCTCATGGGAGAGTCAGAGGGGAATTTCACCAGCACAAGACCTGGAGGTGGGTCCAAAGCGGTTCCCAGTGCATTGCCAGCCCTTTCGCCCTTCATCGTGACCACTTGGGCCTGCAGACCTGTAGGAGAACCACTTCGATTTTACAGCCGGGGAGATCACCAGGCTAACACACTCTGATCGCTCTTCCCCATCCTTGTCCCCGATTTCCCCATGGCTAGCGCTGACTGGGGGTTCCTTGTGGTGCAGCTCCTCTCGCCTGCCTCCTCCCCTCCCTCCCCACTCACCACTCTCTTTTGGGGCTTGATGAGGGGCCGGCTGAGACCGTTCATTTTGGTGTAGAGCCCGCAGGCGTTGCACAGGTAGTTGCCGGTGCCGTCCCTCCTCCATAGCGGGGTCTGAATGGAGCCGCAGTTGACGCACTCCCGGCTCTCGGACAGGTCCTCCAGTAGCTCTAGGGGGGAAAGGGGAGAGGCGATGGGACACGGCTGCAGCCCAGTGGGGCCCCGCATAGTGCGGCCCCGGCTCCGCTGCGCCGAGGGACTGGCCCCGGGCAAGCAAGCAGCAGGCGCTGTTCTGCCCTCGGAAAAGCAATTCCTCGGCAGTGACGGCGACCACGCGGTGATTTTTGACAAATTTTCTCCTCTTCCCTTTTCTTTCTTTCTTTCTTTTTTTTTTTTAATTCATTTAAATCTACCAGACTCGCTGCCGTCCCCGGCGCTGCCGTTGCTTTCCGAACCGGAGCGGAGCCGGTGCGCCTCGAAACGGGCTGAAGGACACCAGCCCGCCGCAGAGGTCACTCCTGGCCCGCCTTGCACTCACGTCGGGATTTAGCCCTTGGACAACCCGGCTGGGATCCGCTCGAGGGGCCAAACCCCCTCGCGGAAATGGAAGTGCGCTTGGCTTCTGAGGGGAGCACCCGGGAGGGAAGTTAGGTGCCTGCCAGAATAGCTACTGCCAGAGCCACCCTGGCAGCCGTATAGAAGGAATGGTTCTGCCCAATATTCCCCAGGGTCTAAGATGGGCAAGAGCTTTTTTACCCCAATTCTTATTTTAAATACCTTTCAACTAGTAAAGTTTCAAGTTTACAGGCGCCGTTTGGGGCTCTGGTGTGCCAAGACAGCGACGAGCAGCGACCACTTTGCCTCGGTTATTTCATCAAATTCGAGCCGGTTGGTAGGAAACGGAGGAAATGGAAAAACATATGGTATTTTGCCTCCTGCTCTCATAGTTACTGAGCATCGAGGGTGAAAAGGTCTAAATGCACGGGAACGAAAGAAAAAAGCCAACCAAAAGGAGAGAACCCACCTATGAAAGCTAACACCTTCGTCCCTGCCAATCCTTGTTCTGATTCACTTCTCCATACTTCAGGGAGAAGGTTACATAGACCGTGCCACGTTGTGCAGAAATAATAAAACGAGATGTTTAGATTTCTACAGAAACTTTCGAGTCGAGGCTGGGAAAAATCTATTTCAGACTCAGAGCTTCGTCACTGATTTCTTTTTTTATTATTATTTATTTATTTTTCTCCCTCCGCTACCTGCCTTAATTCATCATGGGGTTTTTGTTTTACGTTTTGTTGTAAAGTGAAAGAGAGCTCATAAACCTCGGGCAGCTTTGGAGACAGGGCTGCGGTGACACGGCGGGCACTGAGCTGAGAAAGGAACGGCCTTTCGGCCCGCACCCACCCAAATACTTTCCTCTCCTGCCTTCGTTTGCAAATTATTAGGCGCTAAAAAGGAACGAGCACACGGCTGAGTCCAGAGAGCACAGTTCAACTTACGTTGTCAGCTTGTAGCTCTTAGCACATCCCTGAGATTAATAAATCTTTGCACTAAAAGCGCCATTGAAGACTGCAATCAGGAAAATGCTTAAGGCTTCAAGGACGCTGGAAGTTAAACAGTTATTTGTCTCAGGGGTTTTTACTTTGTAACGTTGCCTTCGTGCCTGCAGAAAGAAATTCTGCCGTGACAATATTTCTTGGGCATTTTAAAATATTTTTCCACTTACAGCATAATAATTTATCTCCAAAGAAAACAAAATAAAGGTTTAATTTTAGATATTGTTTTAATATCTCTACGAGTAAGGTAAAGAAAGCTTTATGCAACTGTCTAATATTTAGCTGCATAGGTTGTGCTACAATTTTCCTGACAATTTTCGTACAATTTTGAAGGGGGTCGTACAATTTTGAAGGTGGCTTCGGCTTTGCTGCTGTGTTTTTCATTGCAGGAGCAGAAAACTCGCGTGGCCCAGGAGCTCCGGGCTGCTTTGTCCCGCGTTACAGCGCGATGCGCTTCCCCTGACACCCGTCGTTTCCCTCATCGAAAGGCCAGCTAGCCCGTGCCCCTCTGGTTCCCAGCGCTGGGGGAATGGAGGCACAAAGAAGGGGGAGAGACCCTCGGGAACAAGGCAAGCTGCCATGCCCCTCCTCGTGCCCCAATCTCCTCCAGCGCCCGGCTCCTTCCCTTCTCGACCCCTTCCTACTCATCCTTCTCTCCCTTCCATGAGGTTCTCCAACTATGTGTCTCCCTCGGGGGAAAAAAAACCCCAACGACAGCAAAAAAACCCCTGCAACAACAAAAACCGCAACAGATTTTTTTTCCCCCCTCCATCAACAAGGTTTACACTGTCGCTTTCGGAAGTTGAGTTAAAACCTCAACTTTAGTGTTGCCTTGAGAGGTGGCTTCTCCTACCACTACTGCAGCTGAATTTTGTTCCCTCTGTCATGTTGTTAAATACCAACTGGGAGGCTTAGCATCTACCAGGTATCATGGAGAGACGGGAGGAGCATCGTGTATATCCCTACTGAAAGATGAAAAGCCAGGGGGTAATTTTCTGCAACACGGCAATGAAAGAAAATCAGTGCCTATGAAACCATACCCACCTGGTGGGTATTTATGATTAAAGTGAATGTTGATCGCGTGTGTGTATGAGCGTGCATATGCATACACATATATACATAAATATATATATATATAAAGCATATATGTGTATAATAAATATACATACATACCCACACACATCTCTCTATTACACCTCTGTTTATATATACATACATATATTCTAAAGCTGAAGAAACTGCAATAATCGTTAATCTTTCTGCCCCTGACTAAATCAGCTCAACCTCCACTTCTGCGATTAATTTCATGACCCCCAAAATTTCCCAGACTGAAATAAAAAATAAGGACGGGACGCCGCGGAAGCGAAAGCAAAACCCCATCAGGAGCTGCTGTATTTTAAGACCAGTTTATAAATGAGGTTTCTCAGTTCATATCCAAGGTTTTGTTATGCTGCTTTTCTTTTTTAATGAAGCAACTAAATGTTTTATAGTTTAAATAATCCAAAATGGGTTGAGTGAACCCCTGCAGTTTTCATTTACGCTACAAGAAAGATTAATTTGCAGTAAAGTTGTCACCGTTTCTAGGCCAGATGACCACGTTTAGGGAAAGCGGGAATGTATGGACTTGGAAAAATTAAAAACTAGATTTACACCGGGCAATTAGTTTGGGCATCTCTAGGTCTGTAACCATACTCCATACTCCAAACAACGCCGCTTTTCTTTGGTGGGGCGAGGACAGGTAATGTCCCCCTAATCCAGCACAAACGACGGGAGTTACCTCCACTCCAGAAAAGGCACTGTCCCGGGACCGCCGTCCCTCCACCGGCACCGGGACGGCCCCATGCCGCGACTCCCGACCAGCCACCCCCGCAGCCCCTCCAGCGGGCAGCCTTGGCATGCGGCGACCCTTCCTGCCCGCCCTGCCCTTGCCCGCGCCCCCGGAGACCTGTCCTACCTGCGCTGGGTGCCCGGACGGGGATGGGGGCGGGCCGTCCCTGGAGGCAGTGCAGCATGGAGTTCTCGAAGGGCGCCGTGGGCCAGGCGGGGGTGAGCTGCGGTCCCACGTAGGAAGTGTAGGGCCCCGGGTAGGAGCCATTGAGCGGCCGGGCCAGGGGGCTGTACTGATCCCTGGCGCCCAGGCTGTTGCTGTAGGCGCCGGGCTCCCGGGACGCCCCGTTGGCCACCGGCGGGCTGGGGGAATAGGGGAAGCGGCCCGAGGGATGGGAGCCGCCGCCGGTGCTGTACGAGGGGCTTTCTGCTGCCGGCTGGGACCAGACGGCGTGGCCGCCGCCCGGGTGGCTGGACTGTGCCGCCCCGCTGCCCTGTAGGTAAGGCAGAGTGGGCAGCATGGAGCCCACGCGGGTCGTGGGCACGTAGACGGGCGAGCTGGGCGTGGAGTGCATGAAGCCGCCCGGAGATCCGTCATAAGGCGTGGGGCCCTGGGCGGCCGAGATGGCGAGGGTCTGATACATCTCCTCGGGCTGTTCTGCGCCGAGGGCGCTCAGCTTGGGGCCGCGGCTGGACCAGATCAGCTTGTTGGTTTGGTCTAAGTCCGCGAAGAGCAGGATGTCCTCCCAGCTGGGCCGGCCGGAGGGGTGGGGGGCCCCGAAGTGCACGTAGGGGGCGAGCAGCGACCTGCCCTCGGCGGCGGGGGGCGGCGGCGGAGCCGGCCGCTGGCTGTCGTCGGTCTCCGGCCGAGGAGTCTTGGAGGAGCCGCGTTCACCCTGGGAGCCGGAGGAGGAGGAGGGCGAAGGAGGAGACGGGCGCGGCTCCCTGGTCGCGAAGGGGCAGGAGGAAACACCGGCGTCCGCAGAGCACCGCTTCACCGCGCACCAGCCGCCTTCAGCCACGGCCATCCAGGTCCCCTTCTAGCCGCTGGGTGTGGATGGGGAAAGGGGGAGGAGGGGAGGAGGAGTGGAGGGGGGTCCGCAGGGCAGGGCGGAGAAGGAGGACACAAAAGAGCAGGGAAGGCGGGGGAGGGAGAAATACAATAATAACAAAGTTTGCAAACAGGACAACCCGTCTCCCTCCCGTAATGAGATTCATCAGGGCTTATCTGGACCCTCAGAGGGCTTAATCAGTCATATCGCCTTGGCGCTGTTGTCCCTCGCCCCAGCGGAATGGGATCAGGCAGCCCAGGTCAACACGGGCCGGGAGTCGCCAGTCCCGCGGGGCCAGGGCTGTGGCTCCGGCCCCACTCCCCTCGCCGCGGGCGGGCTGCAAACCTCTCCCTTCGCATCCCAGGCTGCAGATTTGAACATGAAGCACGCCGGGGAAAAGGTGGGCGTGGGGAGAGAGGGGGACGAGAGGCATTTTTCCCCCGTCTGTGCCGCAGCCCTTTCCTTGGCTGCTGTCGTTGTTGTAATTATTTCAATGAATGAGTCATCTGACTCGGTTCCACCGAGAAAATAATTAGTAAGGCGATCCCTTTAAGGTTACTTCTCCAGAGGGAGATGTTAGCTTTTCCTCGCATCGCCTCTCTTGTTTGCTTATTTCCAGCCCAAGGTCACGGAAAGGAGGAGAAGGAGGAGGGAAAGGCACACGGGAGATGCGCATAGGCCGCGCCCCGAAGTGTGCGCGCCGGCGGCGGGACAGGGAGCGAGGCGAGGGCCGGGATGTTCCTGCCGCAGGGCCCGGTGCCCGAAGACAATCCTGGCTGAGGGCCCGGCCCGAGCCCCAGCGCACCTCGCGGGTGTGACGCCTGTCCCGACTCCGCCGGTGGCAGTTCGGAGCGGCCAGCGTGAGGCCGGACAGACAGACGGACACAGAGCGTCCAGTGCCCAGCCACGGGGAGAAGGGGCAGAAAGCGAAAGGGACGCGGAGAAGTGACAGCGAGAGAACCGGGCGGCGAGGCTCTCCGCTCTCAGCCCACTTCGGGGCTCTCCGGATAACCATAGGCACAAAAATACAGGACACATACACACACACACAGAGCCCCCTCGCAGATAGGCACGAAATACGTCTCTCCCTCCTGCGAGATAACTGGGAGATAAGGCTCCGATAGATAAGGGCTCCAAGCACCGGCATCGGATGTTTGCCCACAGACTCCCTCGGGCTCCCCAGCCAGGCACAGCCGCCGCCGCGTCGCGCTCCCCTCGGAGCGGCCGCGGCCAGAGAGGCAGGAGCAGAAGAGCGAGGAGGAGCAAGGGAAATCGCAGCGAGGCAAGGAAAGAGAAGCGAGGGGCCAAACCTGGTGCCGATGCCCCGCATGGGGCCGGGGCGCGGGACCGCGGCGGGCGGTAAATCCAGAGCGGCGGGGGCGAGCGGCGGCGACAACTCCGGCGGCGGCAGCCGGCGGCTCATGTATAAAAAGGAGAGAGGAGGCGCCTCTCGCAGCCGTGCCGGAAAACTGCAGGCAGCCGGCCCTGATTGGGCTCGGCCAGCCCTAAACAAACACGGGGCTCCGCAGGGGTGCCAGTCCCGACGGCCAGCCGGCCCGCTGCCCCGGGGGAGGGGGGGCACCTCGGGGTGCCCGCAGCGAGTGGGCGACAGACCCCTCCTCGAGGAGCGGGAGAGAGCAGACAGGGCGTTGCCCTCACAGATGCCCCAGTGTTTTATCTTCGATTTTTTTTCTTTTCTTTTTTTTTTAAACCCAGAAATAATGCACACTCTTCCCTCCTCCCCGAATATCTTCTTTATGGTGAATACGCAACTTTTTATTCTGTTTTGGGGTTTGTCGGGTTTTTTTTCTCCACGTCTCTCGGCATGGCACCAATCATCCCTCTGGCAGCGGCCCGGGAGGATGTATGCCTGGCTCTCGCCCTAAACAACCAACGTCCCCCTACCCCAGATCTCCTTAATTTTGCTCGTTAAAATCAGACCTATCCGAGGGGAAAAAATGTGACTCTTCCTTGAGTTGCCCCAACCGTCAGGTGAAGCCAAAGAAAGCTGTGGGATGTGTCCATCTCAGCAGCTGGCGGTAGGCATTTTTCCTCCGTTTTTCTTTCTTATTTCGCACCCCCCCCTCCGCCGCCCAATCCTCTTATCTCAGCTGTGTACAAACTGATATGGTACTTAGCAGGAAAGTGACTGGAAATTAAAATAACTTCGTTCACCAGAGGTTATCAGCTGGATATCTGTCATCATCAGTTTGTACAGAAAGAGTCATCTGCGGCAAAGGGCTGGACTAGAGCAGAGCGTGGCTCTCGGCAGCCGGCAGGCATGAGCCCTCCCGACAGAAACCGAGCCCAAACCTGCTGATGCGCGGTGCTGTCGCTCCTGGGGTAGGCATGGCTTTTCTTTCGGTCTTTCCAGGCAAGATGAACGGGAGGTGAAGAATTTGCAGTGTTGAGGGGACGGTAAAACTCTGGCTGTAGCCATCCGCTCTGCCGGTGCGGGTGAACCGACTGCGACTTGGAAGTGTTATCGCGCACATTAATTTTTGCGGTGTAGCGCGGCAGAGGTTTGATCGGAAAACAATCGCTTTCTCGATAAACGGTTTCTCTATTAAATTATGTGATTAAAGTTGATACTTCTTTCTTGTCAGTTGTCTATAAATAATATCGTTAAATAATATCAATCACACTGACAGGCTGAAGTGATTTTCTTTTTACTTTTAGGTGTATTGTAGTGAGTACAATATTAAATAGAAACGAAGCTTTTGCAAGCGATGGCAGCGATTCGTTGTCTGCCAATGCCCGGCTCGTCTTCCGATCCCAACTCGCAACTTAAAATATTTTCCCGTGATTTTTACCTGCAAATGGGAGTCAAGAGCAGGAGGAACCGTGGGAACCGATGCCCACGCCGCTTCTCCCCAGTTTGGGTGCTGCCGCTGCAAAATTTCTTTGCTGAAAAGCGACGAACTATCGGCTTTAAACACCGAGTTTCCGTTCAGTCTTTTGGATACTTCTTCTCCAGTTAAACCTGAGGATATTTCAAACATTTGTAAGGGTGGATGTAATGCGAGAAATACCATAAGGGTTTTTTTTAAGCGACAGGCTTTGCTGGCTGGGAGGGGTTTGCGGGTGTTCATGTAACGCCAGGGTGGAGAGTGGGGACCTGTCCGGGCTCGGGGGGGTGCCTACCCGAAAGGTGAGGATGGCTGTGAAAAAGGACGGCCAAGCTGGCCTGGCAGGCGCCTCTTTCCCTGGCTCCAAAGTGACCCATATGGGTTTTACACTTCAGGCGCCTTGGGTTTTGTTGTGGGGTTTTTTTCCGTCAATTAGCCTGTTTACGTTATGGCCGGGCTACAAGTTTCATTTTATTTCCTTTGATAGATATGATAAGAAAACTCGGCTTAAACTGGGACCAGCGTGGGAAAGCGTTCCCAATTACCTCTTTCCTCTCCACTCCGTTTCTTTCGGGGTTTGCTCTCGAACCGCTCAAATCATATACGTAGTATGTTTATACTCCGGCTTCTAACTCTTCATTACGTCACTTTTTCCCAAATCACACTCTTCTGACGAGACTTTCACCCCGAGGCTCTGGGAAGCTTTCAGATATCTCCCTCCCCGGGCCTGGGTTAGGCACCCAGGGGTTCATGTGCGGGAACATTTTTGCGGGCGGGGGATGCACGGTATGAGAAGACACCGCTGAGGTGCCGGTGCCAGCAGGTAACCACCGGTCCTGGTCGTTGTGGCCGAAGAGGGAAGAAGGCAGACCGGGGAAAAATAAGAAAGTTTCGTACCTAATTAAAGCAAATTCCCTCTTGGACGCTTCAACCTCCCAAAAAAGGGTTGGGGGAAAGACGTGTGCAAGAGCAGAACAGTTGCTCCTTCCTCCGTTCCTGGCTCTCTGCAAAGGTGTTCCCTTGCCAGGGAGGAGGGGAGGGCTCTGCCCGGCCGCATCCCCGTTGCCCCTCGGCCCGGGCAGCCCCGGGAGCAGCGGGCATCTCTCCCGGAGCGCTGCGACCGTGGGGGCCCGACGGTTTCGGGTGCGAAGCGGTACGAGGGGTCACTTTGGTAACAATCACGGGTTGGAGTGTATTCTTTTCCGAGACGTGTTTATGTAACTTAAAGTACGTTAGGAACTGCTGGGGAGTTTAGGCCTGGCTGATAAGCGCAGCGGTTATTACGGGCGATGTGCCGGCACCTCTCCCCCTCTCTTCTCCCCTTCGCTTATCCGCGCTACTTAAAATATACTTTTATCAAGGCCACCCCACGATACCGAGTGTTTCCATTCCCCAGCGTCTGTGACATTGAAACGGACTTATCTGCCGGGGCACCGGCAGCGCTCAGGCTCTCCCGGCAACTGCCGGCCGGCTCCGCGTTCCCGCTGCCCATAGTGCCGCAGGCAATCCGCACCCGCCGGGGAAAGAGGCATTTCTGAGGGGCAGGGGCTTGGGACATCAGCCATCACGTCCCTCTGGGGCCGGGCGGGACAGCCCGGGGAGCTCAGGGTAGTGGTTGGTCAAACTGACCCCCAGAGCAGCAGGGCCCTGTACACGCTGCGCACAGCAAGGGCGGGGGCGGGCGCGGTGAACGTGCCCTTTGCGATAGATCAGATGTGTCCCATGGTGAAGGGGGACCATAAAACTCTCAAGGATGAAGGGGAATTCTTTTTTCTTTCTCCGCAAGTTCTAGCGAAGGGCTACCGGGTACTCAGAGACCTGGCTTAAGCTCCAGCCTTTTTTGCTGGTGGCAGACAACGGGCTCTCGGCCCCGCGGCTGCTCCCGCCCTGAGCAGGACACCCTGACCAAGTTCTGGGGAGCCTTCCCAGCTGCTGCCCGGGGCTTTAGCCCTCCCCTGGGCTGAAGCCGTGCTCGGCGGCAGGGAGAGAGGCAGAAAGGTATTCCCCACTGCAGTAAGCGGCCTCCCCTTCACCGGTGACCTGCTGCCACGTGCTTTTGGGTGATTTCCACGGTGCCTTTCAACCCTTGACGCTTAAATAAGCATCAGGCAGCGGAGAGCCTGCACAGACATTTATGCAATAGTGCACAAGTGTGTGAGGTTTGTGACTTTTTTTTTTTTTTAATGATGATCTGCAGCTTCTTTTGATTTGCCCGCCCTCCGGTATCCGAGGTTTGGCTGGTTAATGATTTCAACCCTAAAAAANNNAAAAAAAAGAGTTGAAAATCAACAAAACGAGCGCAGGAGGTTTCTGTTGCTGCGTAACCTGAGCCCCGGAGGCGGCGGTCCGCAGTACCCGCACGCTGAGCCCCGGTGGGGCGCGCAGGACCGAGGCGATGCCCTCCAGCTTTCGGGGTAACCGGGAAGCAGCTGGAACTCACGAATCACCCTAAAAAACACACTTACGAGTTAGCTGCTTTTGTCCAACCGTCACATACGCGCTTTGTCGCTTTCCAACATATACACAGGGACTTTGAAAATTAATTAAGGGTTAGTTTTTTCTGCTTCTCGGCGTTTTTAAAGAACGGTGACTAGTAGCCTAATAGCCTAATTTTGATTTGAGCAAAGACACCTCACTGTCTTTGCTACGAAGCTTTGGGACTATGTTTCACTTATTTCTCGAGGTGACGAATACTATATATTATTTTTACTTGTAACACCCCTTTCTGTGCCCAACTGTAGATTAATCAAGCACGTCGACTCTGTGTGTGCACACGGAGTGAAAGAACTCGTTTCGAGACAGCAAGGCCAGGAGGAAAGGTTCCCAGCCTGGCTCTCGCCTCCTCGGCGGGGGTGGGGGTGAGGGCTGGGGATCCTCCCTGTCACCGCGGGTCCCGGTCCGGGGCCATGGGGGACCCCTGGAATAACTGTCTGTTCCTATCTGGGTGCTGGAGAAGGCTTTCATGTCTCCCTTCTGCTGGACCGGGCACGAAAAGACCGGGGGGAAATTTTCTGGGTCTTGTGCTGCCAGAAGTCGTTGTGGAGAGAGCTGGAAACGGAGGGATGAGGGGCGCGGCGAAGCCGCCCTTCTCCTCCCCTGCGCTTCACTGCCGGGCTTCTCCTCATCCTTGACGGCCAAAAGTCACTGTTGTTAGGCAAGATCAGATCCGATCCCTAATTAGCTTTCGTGCCTCCTCCCTCATCCCCACAACACAGGTTGCAGAGACTTGCTCTTTTCTCACTTAAAAAAAAAAAAAAAGACGGCCAAAAAAACCCCATACAGGGAAAATCCACCATCACCAACTGTTCCCTGGAACGGTTGTCGCCACCGCCGCACACCATGAAAGAATTGTCGTTTTGTGCATCGAAACCTGCCGGACAACCCCGCCACTCATCTGTCTTCTCACTTCTCTACCCAGGAAATAAAACAAACCACCAGAACAGGTCAAAATCTTCCAGTGAAATGTTTTCCGCAGAACACAATGAATACGTCCTGCTGGAAGCATTTTTCGGGAGTAGCTCTGTTTCTTGCTTGTCCATGCCGAGCTCCAGCTTCGTTTCTCTTGGCATCGTGGCAGCCTCCCGCCTTCCCTTTTGAAACCGCTTTCCTCGCCATGTACCTGCCTGACAGAAATGTCAGCCAAATGCCGACTAATAGTTATAAAACAAAAAACCCCGACATTCACGATTTTAGCTAGGAAAATCCCTTCCCTCCATCCAAACTAATAATATTTTCACTTCGCCCTTTCATGAGAAATGCCATAATTTGGGGACTTCGTTCCTGTTTGGAATGAAAGTTGATTTTAAACGTTAAAATAATATCTTCCAGAGCGAGTCTGACCAGTTCTGTAAATAGAAGCCCTACTGGATTGGAAAATCAAATCAAAACAACCACATCACAGAACCAGAGATTTCAGAGTTAGCAGATCGGGGTAATTAGATAGCCTATTAATAGTCTTGCTACTTGCTGCTATCAAAAGTAAGTGAATGGCTCCAGCCTCGGGAGGAGTGTGTGCAAGCATGCCTAGGAAGGTAGGATGGAGACCGAGGAGATGAGGAGAAGTTTCTAAGAGACGTGTGGGGCCCCACCGACAGGCAAAATGCGTGAACCCCTTTGGCTTTGCCTGTCATCCCCGCAGACGCTGCCTTTTCCCTTCATTTGATAGATGGAGGTGTCGGAGGAGCCTCGGAGGGAGGTCCGGGCCGGGCGGGTCCCGTCCCCATCGGCCCGAACGAAGATAAGCGATTCTGCTAATTCACCTCCGGGGACGTGACGCCTTCCATTCCTTTTTGGTTTTCTCACCCTCGGTGTTAATGATTTCGGAGGACAAGCCTCTTCGGAGGACACAGCCCTCTACTTGCAGTTAAATGTACGTAAATACATACGTTCGCCATGGGAATACCGCAATTCCATTTCGTTCATGTAAGCACTAGCAGTGTTTATCCATTTCGCCTAAGCCTCCAGGACCAAAGAAGGTTTGCAAACATGTAATTCGCATTTTTCGATTGCTTTAGGAAGAGGTTGGTTTTATGCAGCCGTTATTGCTCCTCACGTTGAATTTATAATTTAATATTAAAGGACACCAATATTTGCAAACAATAAAAAGAAAAATTTTAAAAGCCTATTGTCCCCAAAATAGGTGGCTATGACATATTCTTCGCGTGCTCTTATGGACTGATTTTTAAAGGTCACAAATTACTGAATTTTAAGGAGTCAAACGACTTTCTTTTAGTTCCAATTAGATGAACAGGGAGTAGTATAGTCTGATACACATACAGATTTTTTCATGCTGTAATTTCTTACCTTTTTTACATACATACCTACATACATACACTTACTTCAACACGTGATCTCTTATCTTTCTTCGTGGATGTAATGGTTTCAGTACTACAGATGGAACACAGTAACAAAGTAGACAGGAGTAATTCTAATGTTACTGGGGTCTAAGGTTTGGGGGGGTTATTAATATTCTTAATATGGATAGAGTGACCAAACTTTTTCTGAAGGAGTCAACCCTCAGAGTAAATCAATGTGATGGCAGGGTGCAGAATGATCACTATTTCCAAGGAGGGGAAAAGAAAAAAGGATCTGCACACTTTCAAAGAAATCAGAAGATGATACCATGCAACAATATTACAGGATAACTTCAGAGTTGCTGCTAACATCCATCAGTAACAAGGATGGTATCTGGATCATGCATCTAGCATGTGTCAATGACAATCAAATATTAGCCACACACATCTTTAATATCAATCTGTGAAATAATGCAACCACTTCAGGTTTACTATACTTTTTTTACATGTATTTCCATATATGTATTATTTGCTTTGCAGCAGTGCATTTTCATTGTGACATTAACTGTAGGTTGTTTTCTCTGATAGTGCATGTGAAACAGGGCTTACAAAGAAACCCTGCTTCTATGTCTCTGCTCATTTTTCCGGATGATAAAAATGTCTGAGGCTCCTCATTCAGTTGGAATTTGTCCCATGATGACTTAAGCAAGAAGTGCCAGTGCCACAGATTCCCATGGAAATACCTCTTGAAGCAACAAACCTTGTTAATTGATCAGTTCTGAGGTTAGCAACAGGAATTGCCACTTGGCCTTTCAAGTTATGCTTTCAACTTAACTAAGCTGGCTTTAAGCAGATTCAGTCACAAAACCCAGATTAATATTTGGTCAGTCAGTGCAGTTTGCTGCTGTCACAGCTCAGAAGCCGTTGGTCCCAAACAAACCCAATCAGCACTAACTCAGCAATTACCACAGTTCCTGTAATGAACTTAACAGTAAAGGTAATGTAGATGCTCTCTGTGATTTATGACAGGCTCGTCAGGTTTAACAGCACCTCTTTATGACACAGATGTCATGCTGTTGCAAGGACACTAAAGACAGATCCAGCTGTACGGCCAACGCACCCTTACAAACTTCCATTGCCCTTACTTCTGCCGGCCATTGACCCCAGCAGAAGGGCCAACAACGAGCACTGACATCAGTGGCATCTCATGGCATCACAGATAAATCCAACAGAGATGGGACTGTCAGAGCCTAGGAGTGCTGGGAGATGAAAACTCAGCGGTATTTACCTGGATTGAGGGGTTTTCCCTAGCTGCTTTCTAACTGCATGACACTCTATGCGGTACCACTCCACACAGACCACCAGCTGGGCTGTAGCGACTACACCTTTGTGTACCACTACTTGAAGTGTTTCAGCTTCTACACTAAGCCAAACCTTTTCCTTCCTGAAAAGCTCATATCAAACATTTAATTTTAGCTAAAATAAAGTTTTTGTGATTTTTTAAATTATTTAACCCTTTAAAGAAAATCAACTTGGAATCAAACTAGCAACAAGGTTCATCTCAAGAGGGCAGACAAAATGTTTTGTGTTTTCCTCTCTCTTTCACTGGGGTAACAGGCTCACCCTTGAGACAGTAGGAGAGATCTGTCATGCCTGGATCAGAAGCCAAGACCTCATCCCTGCTCAGCCACCAGAAACTACAGCAAAACTTTTGTTTTCTGCTTGGTCAGCAGGACAGACGGAAAGCAACAACCCCTGAACTGACTGAAACTGCTGTCTATACCCTGGATTGAAAGTTTAAATTTTTTTTTCCTTTCCTGGAAAAGGTATGGACTAACATGGTACTGGAGAGAGGTGTAATTCAGTCTAAAACCAGAATTTATGCTATACTCTAATTTTAATTCTTAGTACCTTCAAGAATAGTTACTACTCATCTCACAAAGTGTGTCTATGACCTATGCTAAGTTTTCAAATCAGTTTAGTCTTGCTTTTGATGGCTTCAGTGGAATTGTTGAATGACATTTCCTTCAGCAGGCATTTTCCAAATGAATAACTTCATCTCTGCTTGCAAGGCATGGAAAAAACCTATTTTCCTTGTGCCTGCTTGGAACTGCATGTACCTCTGAGGTCCAGAAGGTGACATATCTTTCACAAATGTTTCCTCTAATAAGTGTAGATAGGAGGAACTAATGGTTGTGAGCTGTAGCTACTAGAAGGTTAAAACTCTCCTATGCTGAAATACACTAACTACAGCTGAGCATTTGGGCTTGTGGAGGATAGAGCTGACTAGGATGAGCCTATTGATAGAACTGGGAAACAAACAGTTAAAGCTCAGCTGGAAAAGCTCTGAATGTAATGGGATTGGACCAAATGAGCAGGACAAACCCTAGGAGAGCTTGGCGGAATGCTAGGTGTGAGTATTTCCACTGAGCTCTTCACGTCTGGGATTTTGGATACAGCCAACATTATTACAGGAAAAGTAGAATATATTGGACATTCTGTTGTGGTTGAGGGTAGATTTGGAGAGAAATGTTAAGTGGGCGGGAAGAGGGGAGAGTGTTAGGGACAATTCTATACAGAGCTCTGTAATTGTTTTTAAGTGAACATAAAACCAGAAGTTTGGATTCAACAAGTCAGTGCAGCAAGACAGAGCTGCAGTAACAAGGGGGAGTGTCATTGTCCAGGTGCAATGCCAGGAGAGAAGGACTCACCCATGTCCTTGTTGCCTGGAAGATGGGGTGTATACCTCAGACCCCACATCCCAGATTGGCAGCAGGGCCCCGGAGGAAACAGGGCCCTCACATGTGCTCTTCTTCAACACAAGAACAAAGCTCTGTCTTGGGTCCCTACCCCCAAAGCAGGGACAGAGCTGTGGCCAGCCAGCCCATGGAGTTCCAGGGGCTCTGGCAGGCTCACGGGCTGCCTTGAACCAACCCAACTCTGCATAATAGCAGAATCCACCACACCTAGAATTACACTTTCCTAAGAGGAATAATGATGCATGGCCCTTACAGTACTTAGCATTATGGTACTTGCCCACATCTGTCAATCTAAAAATCAAAAATACACTTTTTAATGGATTATTTTATCAGGCCTCTATTTGGAGGGCAGGAACCTGCTGTACAAAGCTCAAGAAGCAGATAAAATCTAGTGATGAAGGACTAAACTCCAATGGGAATTTCACTGGAGAAAGGCCTGCACAAGTTGACTTGTTTAATTAGAATGCAATAAAATACAATTTCCTTTACATGATTACACTCTCATGTCAACCTTAGAATCACATATTTGTGGAAAGTTGAGCAAAATGGTTCATTTGCGGCTACATCTTGGTAATAAAAAAATGCAAAAAGAAGCTTTTGTAGAAATGTATTAATTGTTAAAGATAAATTTAGTGGTCTAAATGAAGATTACTGACGGTGTTAAAAAGGGCAATGACTTTATTATTTTTGTTGGTGTCAGTTATTAATTTGTGGGCCATCAAGCTATAAACTGGGGTACTTTATTGACTGCATTATACGCTGGATATGTGCCATATTATTCAAGGAAAACAATACACTGCAAAAACAATACAGAGAAGAGGTAATTTGTACAGAGTTCATGAGACAATTATATCATCTAATTACAAAACTGACTCACTATTCCCTTGGTTCTATTTATTATAAGAGAATTGAAGGACATTCTAAACATACTCAGAGTCTAGCAATTTAAATTTGAATCCTGCCTGAACACCCAAGAATACAGGCACTGGTATGATCTGACACATGGATCATTAGTCCCAAAGAAGGATGCATTGATGTGGCACTCAGGATACTATGTACTTCATTTTCCTGTGTGCTGGGAATTAAACTAATGTCCATCATCCTGAGAAGAGCTTTGAAACTCAGTCAATATGACTGAAAAACATTTAGTAATGTTAACAGTAACACGCACACAATATAATTACGTAATTACAAATTCTTACAATTATTTCAAAAGGGGACAGGAGTTTGAAAGCTGTCTGTTTGACATGCTTCACTGTTTCAGAGCCTCTGGAGAAGTGCAGCAGGAGCATTTTGATGCAAGTGACCAAGGCTTTGCACATATCCTTTACTTGCTCAAAGAGAAGCTCATCAAAGCACAGAAGTGACCAAGGCCAAAACAGAAGTAAGTTGGTGAATTGTTCTGTGTATTTCCCAGTCATAGCTGCACTGCAATATTTTGAACTCCTTTCGGTTGTTTTTTCCTTAAAATTTTAATGCTGTTTAAGGAATGTATAAATATTTCCTTTCTTGATTGTGTAATAAACTTTATTAAATAATTTTTTTTTCTTCTGATCTTTTTTATTCTCTCTTTACTCTGTGTTTTGTATTTTACTAGATTTTAATGGGTGACATCTAACCATACTACAGCAAACTGTGGAGGAGGGTAGTATTCAGAATTATTATAATGGGTATTTGTTTATAAAACAGGAAAAAACCTCACCGTCTCTTTATTTGTTTTTATTAATAGTAACGCTGGCTGGCATACAATCATTTTTAAAATGAGTGCTATGAGGATCTAGGAGACAGAATAGCAAATGGAGAGTGTAGGAGATCTGAGTCTGATTTTGACCTAGGCAGGGAAGGCATAATTCTGTATACTGGAATATACAATTCTACAGCACACTGGCCTTGGCAAAACCCTGGCTTAAGAAATCCCTCTGCCAAGAGGGAATCTTCTGCCTGGAGGAGTCACTCCAGTGCTGGTCAGTGCAGCAATCCACTGCCTTATCCCAGTTGCATTAATGAAATTCCTTATGGCTCCACACTGGAAGAAAGACCATTGAAATTATTACAATTAAAAATAGCTCTCCCTCTCCTCCTCCCACAAAGAATTTATTTTTAACTTCCATCACTTCAGTGTGCTGATTTAAGCACTGCTGTACACGCAGCTGTTTTAGCACAGCTGAGGAGGTGACAAACTGCAGGCCAGAGGTGGGAACAAGCATCTGGGGCAGGAGCTGGTTGCAGCAGCTTAGCTGCCAAAGGCAGCGTATCATGGGACTGTGGTGTGATAGGTCACAGGAGGAACTTAAAGTTTGCCTTTCCTGTCTGTTTTCCTAGCCATGAAGCATCTCTGCTCCAAATTCCTAGTACAGAAGTGCTGGACCAGTGTTGTTTTCCTACCCCAGCCTAGTTCATTTACATTAGAGATTTGCAGGCATATGAGCCATATCACCAAGACGTACGTTGCAAGTGAAGCCTCAGCTGAATCATAGGGCTTATGTCCTTAAAGACTTTCAGATGGCTCACTTCTAGTCCCTGGAAGGCTTAAGCTGACAGGGTTAGGAGCAGGCATACGGTCAGTGGCAATTCCTTGGCCATACAACAGCAGCCAGCTATCCACCTCAGCTGTATTCCCTCCCAGGTCACTGCCCACAGCCTTAAATATTTTGCTTATATGCAAAGGATCAAGCTGTGTATGTGACTCAAGACTAAGAACTTCTATCAGGTCATTTTGGCCAGCATTTAGGATTCTTCCATCTTTTCTTAAAACACAGGCCATGAGTCACTTGCTGAAATCTTTCTTATCTCTTCAACTTCCTGGCATTTTATGGACCTCAGGCTATGTCAGCCCTTTGACTTCTTCAGTACTCTCCCTGTGACTTTTGTCTTTTGAGGACTTTAAAGCTACAACCCAGTCTGAATTTTTATTAACATCGAGGTAAGCACTTGGGCAAACTTGCATAGCCTTTAAGCATACGGGGAAGTCAGATAACATGTAATCTTCTGTGCATTCGGTCTCTGTACAGGTATTAGATGGTGAGTTGGACTAGATGATCTTTGTGGGTCCCTTCCAACTCATAGTATTCTGTGAATCTGTGAATTAGGGTAAAAGTGTGTCCCTAGCACGTTATTAACCAATGCATTCTAGAGAAGACAACACAATTCATCATATAATCCATTCTACAGTTCCTTATATAAAAAAAAATTATATGACTAGTCCATGTGTGACAATATCACAGCATGGCATCATCTAGAAACCACTGAAGTCAATGGAAGAAACACCAACTCAAGTTAGTTTGTAGCTCTCCTTTAATGCTTCAGGTAAACTACCTTACACACCGTAATCTGGGTTTTGAGCCTCCACCATTTTCTTAAGCCATTATTTTTCCTTCCAGTCTTGGCAATTCTGGAAGATTTAAAACTTCAGTGTCAAACTTTTCAATAAGAAGACCTTGTTTGCCTGCACAAGCATATTTTTTCTTTCCTGCTCTTTATGCACTGTTCCAGCCCTCCCTGAGGTTAGCATGCTTTCTTGTAATGCAAATAAAATAAAATAACACCACAACGGCTCTAAAGGAGCACTTCCATGGCACTCTACTATATCTTGATATCATAAACACAATGTCAAGTGAGAAGTCAACCTTGAAAATCATCTAGCTCACAATAGCATGATTTTGTGGGGGAATGGGGTAACCCAAGCTTGGCTGGACCATGTTGAACCACAAGGACCTCAAATCCTTTAAGGATTCAATAGAGCTTTAGTCCTTCATTGTCTACTGAATTAGCCTTGGAACCATTTCTTCAAAAGATCTCAGTGGTTTCAGTTATTTTACACGCACTGCAGTATTTTTCTGTTTATCTGTTAACCTCATTTATTCCTTTTCTGTCCTCATTTCACAGAGATGAAGTATTAAACAGCCTGTACAGAGTAGACAGAATCTACACACTCACTGTGGAGAGAACAGTATATGGTATGAAAAAAAAAATATTTAAAAGTATTTTCTTAACAATCCTTGCATATCCATGGAGGTAGAAGTTGTTTCAAAGAATACTCATGCTACTTGTAAAAAGCCATTACCAAAGTCAGCCAAAATTCCAAGATAAAAAAAAATAGAAGGCCAGGCAGGTAGCTAATCCATTGTGGAGTTGTCAGGCTGTGACCTGAGGTATGTTTTCACAGAAAAGGCAAATATGAGGTTCTTTCCCAAATGAGGAACAACATGGCAATTTAAATAAAGAAGGATAAATGACAAACATACAGTTGCTTCCTGCAAGAAAACATTCCCAAGGAGAGGACTGATCTGACACAGTCATAGTGGATGGCTACAAACTGCCAGACAGTCAGTGTTGACTCAGAGCTGAGTCCCACTCCCACTCCCACTCCTGAGTATACACACACACCTGCAGATTATGTAAAAGACTATAAAGAAGGAAAACCCATGGAATAATGAAGATGAATGCAGTAAATGTACCTGAGTCTGTCTACTTGTTTCAGTGGTTAATGCCACTGGAGAAACCCTGCAGGGCTTTAAACAATTCTTTGTGATGAAGATTTATTAAGCCGTTTTTAAAACTTCATTAAGGGGTCAGAGAGATTTAAGTGGCCTTGCAAGCTCTGCACTGAGCCAAGAGATTCGCTTTGCAGAAACTCAGCCAGAGGCAGCAAAGGCAGAGCTGGCTTGCAAGGACTCTCCACACACCCTGGCCTGGGAGGAACAATGCTATGTACCCTGTGTATCTGGGCAACACAGCATAATGCTGAAGTCCCAAGTAGGGTTGTGACAACTAGTATGGTTAAAAGGAAGCTGCTTAGCAAAAGTATTTCCTCTGAGTAGTGTTATGGCCAGCATACTCTGGTAAGCAAGCCAAGTCTGCATATGCTGCTCATAGAACTTTCTTCTTCCAGTTTCCCTTAGTTTGTCCAAAATACAGTCTTTTTGTAGCTCAGAGTGTTTTCCTCCTTCTGATGACAAGTGCTGCCTGAGCCTTGTCAAATCATTACCCAGAATGATACCTTCTGTACTGATGCCTCTAAGCAGTTGTTTAAGACTATGATTATTTAGATATAAATAGCAGTGCTCGTTAATCTAGCAATCACTCCCAGCTATGAAAATGCAAATTGGGTTGGCTTGTTTGTGTTTTCAAGAGAGGGAAGGTGGTGGTGGTAGGTGGGAAGGGGAATGTTCCCCAGGTGCTGCTGTTTATCACCTTTTCGTCTTGCTGTGATCCAGGGAATGTTTCATCTGCACCCTGCAGAGCTTTGCTGGGCTCTGTTCCACCACCACGGAGGTGGCTGTGCATCACACACATCTTATAAAAGTGGTTCTTGGACTGACAGATTGGGTCAACCCCAGAGAAAAACAAATCCTGGGCTCTTTTTCTTTTACAGGTATGCAGAAGAATAAGTTCTGGTAGCTGGCAAAGCTAGCAAACATTGACAGAGTGAGAGATGAAGACTGCTTTAGTAGCTTCACAAGATCAAACTACCATTCCTTTTGCCTCACTGAAGCTGCTTGGCTGCTGGGAAGAAGCCATGATGGAGCAGACTTCATGAACTGTCAGAAAATTTGGTGTAACCAAAGCAGCAAATCTCCAGAAGCTGTGTTTCAGCTTAACTGCCCACCTGAAGTGAACACCCTTTGCTAGATGGCTTATAACCCAATACACTGTGCTTCAGATGGGGTGTGGGAGGCATTACACAGTCTAGTGCCTAGAGAGAGGAGAGGACCTCCCCTGAAGCTAGAAGGAAAGAAGGCAAAAAGAGAGGGAGAGTAGAGTATGGAGCAAGAGAGACCAGAGAAATCTGCAGTGAGAAGAGAAATGCTGCACTGAGCCCTTGAAGATCTCTCCCACCTCACATCCCATTTTTGACAGCTGCCAGCGGCACACCTTTACAGAAACCTACCAAAAAAAGGCAGTGTAAGGCAGTTCATCTGATTTTTATTATTATTATTATTATCCTGAGCATGTAAAGTACCTTCAAATCTAAGTGCCTTCAGCATGAATTTAATTGAGCTCCTGAATTTTAGCAATGCATGTTTGGAAAGAGAATTTTATAATGGAATCGGTTTAACAATTGATTTTCTTGGCTTTAGGGGAGCTTATTCATACTAGCCCTCATTCAGGAACACACTTTTCACATTCACAAGGCTTAAAGCACTTGCTTTACACTAAAGGAGAATGATGAGTGGAACCACACTCTTGTGAATGGGGCTTCTCAATAAGGTTTCATGGCAGAATAGCTCAAGCCTGAGGTAGCCTCTGGTAAGGGTTAAATTTATGAATGATGCAACATGCAACTCTCTGAGTGACAGTGCTGGCTGGCACTACTTTAGCATGTTAGAAATACAACATTGGCTATAGACTCTCCAAACAGAGCTGTAGTAATACTTCCCAAACAGTTATTCACTAAAACACTCAACATTAATGAACAGCCTCAGGAAGTTTATCTGCCATTACCTCCACCATACAGTTTCTTATAGGAACCTTACCTTGCTATCCTCATTTGAATACAGTCATTTCTGATGCATTCCTGATGCTAACAACAAAGTCAGGAGGTGTCCTCCCGTCTGCAGGAGCAAGCAGAGACTCAGGAGTGAGTGGATTACGATTATGGCTGGCAGGAAGGAGAAGCCTCCCTCATGACAGTGAGTCATGAGATCCCCACCTCGACAAGGAGAGCTACTACAGAAGACCCAATTGTGTAATAACCCGAAGAAGAGCAATTAAGTGGTTTCATTGATAGAGGCTTTGCATGAGCTACACACTACAAATAGCAACTTCATTCAGGCTGTTTTAATGACATATGCTAGAGATAGGAAGAGCCAAGATAATAATGTTTTGCCATGGCATTTTTGGAAACTGGGGATCAGGAATTTTTCCAAAGTGGGAAGATTGTTTTGCTCCCTGAAAACTTTGTTTTGATTTCAAGCACTGCCGACTATGCACCGTTGCCACATATTTTAGATACCTTTTTTATTGCTCCCTTGATCGTAGAGCACAAGGAGATTTCTGCAGTAGACAAAGACTTTTCTGGGGCATATGCTATAACAGTGGAAGGAATTTGCTCCAAACCTTCCATAAATACAGGGTTAGCTCGCTGTATCAAAATACCTCTATATCTAGAGCGTTATTCTTGTATATCCTATGTGGACTGGCAACATAGGGTGACAAAGAGAAGCAGCGAATAGTTCAGGCATCCAGTGTCTGATTTCCGGGGTGCCAGTGTCAGCCCTGGGTGCTGACAGTTGCCTCCATAGCCCAGATGTTTCATCTCTGATGCTCCTGTCTAGCTGCTGCCCCTTGTGAGATATTGCAATGGCACCTGAGGGGAGGTTGCATCCAGGTGGGTGTGGATCTCTTCTCTCAGGCTGACAAGACCAGAATGAGAGGACATGGCCTTAAGCTATGCCAGGCGAGGTTTAGACTGAATGTTAGGAAGAAGTTTTTCACAGAGAGAGTGATCGCTCATTGGAATGGTCTGCCCAGGGAGGTGGTGGAGTCACCATCCCTGGAGGTGTTTAAGAGAAGACTCAATGAGGAGCTCAGTGACATGGTCTAGTTGGTGGGGAGTTGAACTGGATGGTCCTGTGGGTAGTGCCATGGTTTCGACAATGGGTTGGTGTTGAGTTACAGGTTGGACTTGATGATCTCCAAAGTCTCTTCCAACCTTGCTAATACTGCGATACTGTAACTAGGAGACTAAACCTGTCCTGGGTCTACTGTGCATAAGCTCATATTAATTCAGTAGGCAAAACCCTACAGGTTAATAGCAACTGCAGAGAGTAAAGGTATTTGGATACCTTAATACCAGTGCCAGAAAATATATTCAGAATGAAGTGTACCCTCATCCTTCATCTGGAGCCATATTCATGGTCAGCTAGAGTAGGAAATGTCTGAAGTGACAGGAATCCATGAGTCAGTGAGCCATTTGCCATTGCTGCATTGCTGGGTTTCTTTTTAATTTTCCACATGGAAAACAATATAATACGTAATCATAAAATCATTTAGGGACTTTTGGTGATCCCCAGTTGGCACTCCTAAACCTTCTGCTCCCCTCAGATTTGCAAGTGAAACAAAAGGTAAACTGAAACAAAATGCAGTCCTGAGTTTCCTTGAGCTAGTAGGAACTTGGCCGGCACTTGATTTTTTAAAATTTGATTTCCTCAGCTAATTCGGTCATGCAAAATTAACAGCCTCAAGAAGGAAAGTGTGAGTGTGCTACTTCTGTTATACCCACAAGTGGGTTACATTTCCCATCATCTCCCTCAAACAAAACCTGCACACATGTGACAAGTTGACACCCTGTCATTTTTCTTTTTGTCTCTCTCTTATGAGGCTTTAGGGCCATGTGAGCAGCAATGTCTGTAGCAAACATTCCTTTGGGCTTTGGGTGCTGTTGTGGCTCCTACCTGGGGCCTGTCAGCCCAAGCACTACATCTTCTGTTGGCAGAGGAGGAGGAGGAGAACATTACTCTCTCCTTTCCCTTCCATGTGGTAAAAAGACACAGGAGAGCTGCGTCATCCTGAATTGCCATGACTAGATTTGCCAGAGAGCTTTTCCTACTGGAAATCAAAAGTGCCCCCAATGTTTGCCTGCCTGTGCATGTCCCCTGGCCTGTGTGTAGGAAATGGGGTGGGCAGAACAGCTCCTGCCCAGCACAACACTGTGTGTGGTTCCCCTTGTACCACCCTGCTTCCAGAAGAGCATGGAACAGGAGCACAAGGAGAAGTGAGAGTGGCTGGCCGTGGCAACCACCTAAAACTGCCATGCAGGCTCAGATGCCACCTGCTGCATTGTTTGGAACAAAATCGAGTATTTCATGGCCAGCTGATCCAATGAAGATACACATAAGTGGATCTTCAGGATATGGGCTTCAAATACACAAATTCAGCTGCTGCAAAGAGAAAAGGTATGTTTTGTCTCCATTGGCAGATAGAAGGTACAGGTAATGTTAAAGATCCACCAGAGAAAACTGGAGAATTGTCATCACCTATGCTCTTAAAAGGAAGTTAAATACCCTAAAAGAAGGTAGTATATAGGAAAAAAATATGTGGTATCCCTCTGAGGTCCTTCCCAATGGAATACCTCTGTGGCTCTCTACATCTCCAATTATTCACATCCATTGATGGACAGTGCAGTCACAGGGAAGAAAAGTTGCATCCTCAAACAAATGATTCATTAAAAAATTAGTAATCCACTCCAGGGACAATCTACTATCAATGTAGCCATGAAACCAAGAGGAGTTAAAAAAGGAACAGCTGCGGCACAGCAATGAAACTCCCTCAGCAATTAAAGCCCACCAATAAATACATACTAGCAAGTGCTGGAACAAACGTTTACATTTCTAGAAATTATTTTAGAAATTATTTTAGCTGTGGAAAATATAAACTGTGTCTTCCCTATGGACACAGCCAAAACTAATCAAAATACTCCTCATAACACAAAGGAAATACCTCTGGGCTGCGATAAGGACTGTGAATGTAGTTCTTTTACGTCTCCACTAGCTAATAACAATAAGATGGACTGGTGGCACTGTTTCCAGCACAGAGATTAATAGTCAGGGAGAAACTGAGAAGGAGAAAGTACACTTTCAGTTTTCTTTCCGATGGCTAATTAAAAAGACCATATCTGAGAGGAAACACTGTGGAAATGAGAGCGATTTGGATGTGCCGTCCCCCATATACTATCACTCTGCTTTGTGAGGAATGCTTTATTAAGGCTAATCTCATCCCTGTGCTTTGACAGAAGTTACAGTTTCCTTCCTTTGCAGTCGCTAAGGCTCAGTTCTACTACAGGGTTTGTTTAATGGGAGCTTTATTATTTTACCAAATTATCTTCTGGGAACAAACTTAACCTTGAACTATGAAGCTAAATGTCTTTTTAATGATGCAAGTCTGTTTGGAAATTGTACTTGATGACTCTAAATTTTCTTCCTTCTGCATGTTTAATATGTGCAACATACACAAAAACATAATTAATTTCTGCAGGCTTTCCTGATTCACTATTTAAAATCAATTTGCTGCTATTATTAAGGTTAAGACAAGTGGGAACAAACACTCTTAATGGTATTCAGGGACCAGAGAGAAGCCCTCACATCACTAGGGGACTCATCAGTAAATTAGGAAATTAGACTGTACTGAAGTTTAAATATTCTATATTGAAATTTTAAAATTCTAAGATAATAGAAATATCACTCCTAGATGGATTTTGGAACAGAGATTTCTACTGCTGCCATGAGACCCAATGAGAAACCATGAGAAAAAAGGAGAAGCTATCATTAACCCAAGTGAGATGGTGAGTTGACCCAGATTTTGTAGTTAGGCCAGTACAATCTATGGGATGGTGAATCTCTCTGATCCCAGGAAAATGAGTACTTTGCACACAGGGTTGTTGTCTGAGCACAGAGGGTGAAGCAGGGTACAAGGCTGTTTTGTTAAGATCTGATGTATACTAGAGGAATTACTGTCTTGGTTCCTGGTTGATTCCCTCCCAAACACCTCTGAGTTGCTGCAAACCCACACAAAAGGCTTCTTGACTCTAGAAAAATGTGTGTCTGTGTTTAGGGTGTGTGCAGTTTGGGTACTTCTGAGGCTTTTTGCCCAGAGGTCACCTTTGGGCTAAGCTGGGGGCAGTGTTTTTTATTTGTGTCAGACTTGAGTGGGAAGAAATACATGAAAATCAAACAGAAATATGCTGTTTGCTAGTGGGCTCGATACACTGCAATGACCTACCTATTTAAGAATATTGTCAAAGCTTGTGAACTTCTTTCCACATACCCATTCAGAAAAGTTCTTTCTCTTCCTGCAGCAAGGACAGAGGTCTGGGCACTGCCTCCCCTTCCTCATCAAGATGTAAAACTTCCACAGTCAGGCACAGTCCCTCTGGTACTTCCTGGAGACACTGAATTGCTCCAGAGCTGCTGCATGTGTGCACACATATGTACTTGTCTGTCTCCTGTGAAAAATGGTTGTTAGGGAATCAGCACTGGAAAGATTGATCCTTTAGGGAAACAGGAACTACTTCCCAGCACTGTATCTCCAAATGAGAGGAGCCCTGAAAGAAGTGGCAGATGGGTCAGCTTGCAGTAGCAGAATAACTTATCCAGGGTGCTAAGAGGCTCCCAGGAGAAAAAGCTACCAGAACTAGAGGACAGGATGGATAAATTGTTCTGGGGGCTCCAGGCAGCCCTTACCTGCATCAGTCTTCCAGTTTTGCCCCACACTGTTGAGGAATTAGAAGTCGGGTTGCTGTGAGCAGGTCACTTTTAGCACAATTTCCATTCAGCCTTTCTTATTTTGTGAAATATCCTGGCGTGTAACAGGACTCAGAACTGACACTAATTATTTCATCTATTGTTACACACCCAAAATCAGCTAAATATCACCCAGAAGAAAAAGCAACAGTTCTGATACCTATTTTCCTGGTCCTTAGAAGTTGCAAAGCTTCTGTCTGAGCTCAGATGAAGAGAACTGGATATTCTCATCAGATAATCCACTCTTCTACCATAATGCATCCCAGTTATTCCAGATCAAACTCTTTGTCCCTTTTTGGTGCCGTACCAGTAAAATCACCTCTCATTCTCTTACTATAGCTTTTTATACAGAGACTTCTGCACTTGCCTCAAGGAATGGTAGGTAGTGGACCTGAAAAAAATCACAATCCAATGTTTCCCCAGTCACAAACATTTTATTCCCTCCAGCACTCCCATTCCTGTAATAGTCTTGTGTTTCCACATTGTTATGAGTCTCTGAAAACTCTTGCCCTACAAAGCAGGATGGCCAGCTTTCCCCCAGGCAAACTTTCATAGCTGTGTGTCAAAATCTTTTCCAGACAAGAGCCATGGGACAGCACAGTGCCATGGGCATCAGAAAGCTGAGGGAGGAGTTCCGGCTCAATTCAATATTTGGGGATAGCACCTATTTCCCATTACTGTGCTATGAGATGGGGATGATTTGGGTGTGAACTGGTTTACAGTGTCATTTAGCCATGTCAGTCCCAATCCACTCTGCCAGTTTGCTTCCCCCAGCACCTCAGATTCCCCAAGAGCCCTATGCAAGTACAGGCCCAGCGTATCTCTGAGCTGAGCATGGAAAGAGCACTTGCCTTGCACGAGGGCCCCCATTGTGCCTTAAAAGCTGCAGCTTGCCCACCTCTGCTTTATTCCATCTTTGACTGTACTGTGAAGACAAAATGGCCTGCAAGAAGCCACTGAAAGTGAAAAGTCTGTATTTCCACCAGATTTTTTACACGCTAAACATTGTGTTTTCCTATTTTCTTCCCTCTGGCCCTATGGTTTTATGGCATTGCTTGGAAATTATTCAGTTGACAGACAAGGTCCCGCTGTGATACTAAACATAAACATTTCACTTTCTTGTCATATTAAGCCTTGGCTGGATTTTTTTTCCACCAATATTTTTTTTCCAAATGGGAATGCAAACAGCTGAAGCCCAGTGAGAAAACATGAAAATAGATTTCTAGGAAAGTAACCAAAAGGGTGTTACCAGCAGGACAAGTTCCTTATCAAGAACTATTTTAGGAACGTGAGGAAATGAAACTTTGATGAGAGAGTTCCAAGAGGGAAGATTTACTGAGGAGCTGAGGGTTCAAAGCGGGATGACAGTACAGCTATCAGGAAACCATCTCTGCACCTGTTTCTCCACCAGCTGCCTAACTGTACTCCCCCTCCTTTCTGCTGGCAGCTGAACTGCCGAGATCCTCGTCCTCTTTTGTACTAATCCACTCCATCGTCTGTCTGGAAATGTTTGCCAGTCAGTTCATCCCCTCCTCCTCCTGAGCAGAGACATAAGACAGAGTTTCTGATTTTAATGCCCAGCTGTGCTCCAGAGAGCTCATATAAATCCAACTCACGCTCTCAGAGAACAGGATCTCAGCATGCCTCAGTTTCCCATCTGCATAAGGGAAATATGTTACAGGTTTCTTTCCTTCTTTATGGTGTTAATGTATTATGTAGTGAGGCATCAGGCTCCTCAGGCTGGGAGCTCCTTCCTTTAGCTCCTTCCTATGTCCAGCATCTAATGCTAAGTGAGTCACCTCAGTTTCAGTTTACAAGTGCTGTTATGATTTAACAGCGCCTGAAGCATTTCTATTATGGCACATCAGTGCAATTTACAGTAAACTAAAGCCCTTTTAAGGATGGAGATGAAATGTAGTCATCTTGTGTGCCACTGCTTTCCACATGGGCACTGTGTGATGTCTCCTTCAAGCTGCATAGCTGAACTACTGGTTTCATAAGCAGGAGTTTTGTCTTCTCCCTGCATGCTCCTCCACTGGAGAAGGGCCCAAATCTCTTGCTTGCTGTGCCAGATTCCAAGATCCCAGAATATTGCACTTCTGCTCCTGTGCCGTGATGAGATAGTGGAAATGCATGGTTTTGCTGGAGTCAGCAGAGTATCATACAGTGTCTTCATTTCACATGTGATTCTGGAATCAGTTTAGGATGATGAAGCTGGACACCTCATTACATAGGCATCAAAGAAGGCTCACATCCCCTTGTTGTGTCAACAAGTGATTCTACATCTAGATGAGAGCAACTGGGAGCAATATAACTTTCAGCCAAACTCCACCTCTATCCCAGATGGATTCGTTGGCTTGCACTGGCCACAGTACTAGCCAGCCTTCCCCACTTCTCAGCTCTCTAGGAAGTATTATGGTTGCTGAGCAAACAGCCCAGCAGACTTCTTGTCAGCAAGCCTGGGGCAGGGTGACACAGCCTGGTGGCCCCAGGGACATCCTCAGACGCTTTCCCCACAGCTGCACAGTGGCAGCCCAAGCTGCAGTGTTGGGAAGATGTGGTTTGCAAAGCCTAGGTTGATAGAACCTAATAAGTAGGTATGGCTGCAGATCCTGCCCACATCCCTTGCAGGGAAGCCATCTCTCTCTGATCTTTCATCACCCACGTAGGGCCTGTAGCAGGCTGGTGACAGATGCAAGACAATGTAAACACCATTCACAGCCATCTCATCACAACTGGCAGTATCAGTGGGATATGTACAGATCCTTGGGCACCTGCTCCAATAAAGTCCAGGGCAGCTGTTTGAATACTCTGGCTCAAGCCTTGTTCTTGCTCACTCCCACATAAGAGAAGGCTGCTGGATTCCAGGCAGCACCTAAGAAGCTGATCTTGGGACATGGTGCAAGGGACTCAAGCCATGGTGGTGAAGAGTCATGGGCAGCTTGCAGAGAGAAGACCAGTCTAGAGTGTCTGGTGGGTTTTCCATTCAGCCACAAGGCAGGGATGCCAGAACATCTCCACTCTGAGTGGTGAGGACCTTGTAGAGACCTTCCTTTGAAGCATGGGCCCATTGTTTTGCCACCATGTATGGCAGCAGGCAGAGAGGGCAGGTTTGGCTCCTGTCTGAGCATGGCCCAGGGAGTCTAGGAAGAGATCTAGGAGACTTCTCTCAGAAAAGTGCTGCCCTCTCTGGCCTTGAACTACATATATCCCATAATGATGGATTTCAAACAAAGGATGGCCCACCGAGCACATAGCTAAGGAGCCCTTATCAAATTCCCAAGAATTTTCTTCTCCCTAACAATGAGAAAATTGCTTTTAATGTCTCTTATATATCAAGTTCATCACCTCCTTACAGAAAACTATTCTCATTTTAACATCCATGGATATCATTTTATCAGTGTGAGAGCCGTTTTGGGGACAGAGTGGTCTCAATCACATTAGGATCCACTTTGCATCATTTTTTCTGCTCGTTTCTATCCATGCCCTCCTTGTACTTGCAAACCTTGCCCTGAATGTTAGCTGCTGTAGGAATGGCAGAGGTGGAAAGAGTAGCTGACTGCAGGTGAGAGGCAAGATATGGGATATGCACTTGGAAACGTTGGCCAGACATGTATTTTTTGGTGTACAAATGCCTCTGTGGTTTTCAGTAAACTGATGGGATTGTTGCTCCAAAGTTGCCACTGTTGTGATCCCAGGAGCACTGGAGGATTCATTCCAAGATCCAGGCCTTTTGAATTAGGGAGAGAGGTACAGAGAGTATGATACAAGAGCTTCTAGTATAAAATATATGCATAGTGCATGGGAATTTATACCAGTTAGATGTTTGTAAATATATTAGTGTGCACATTTTTTTGTATGCACAGTTTTTGTATGCATATTTATCTTACATATAAGAGTGTGTTTGCACATATATATATATACACACACACGTATATACATATGTGTATAGATGTCTGCTATCACTGCACAGCTTTCTAGGAAGCAATGCTGTGTTCTCAATGCCTGGCCACAGTGGACATGTTTTGAGTGTCCCCATTGCATTTACACCCAGGAGGACTCCCCAGACTCTGTGCCTTTCATGACCACTCTCCCCATATCTGATTGCCCAATCAAAGGCTGGCTTTGGTTGATCTCTGCTTTAGGAATCATTTCCACCTGGACAGGGAGCTCGGCTTGAGCTACAGTCTGTTCCAGGCACCACAGTGATGTCTTTAATTACAGTGATTGATGTTTTTGAGACAACTTGTAGAAGCAAGGTTGTGTTTCAAGGTGAAGACAGCACAGAGTGGATGTTGTTGCACCCTCTGTAGAAAACTCCTGGGAGAGTAAGACCAAATCTTGAAGCTTTCAGCCAAGAAGCTTTGATCCCCTGAGAAAAGTCTGCGTTTTCCCCCTTTCCTTCCACCTCTCACAGTAAAATGGCTGAGCCTACGCCAGTGCTGTGGCATCAGGGCACTGTGCCACTCTGCAGCAGCCACTCCACAGCAGCCTGGCAGGGTCAGTAGGCACTCAGGGCTGAAAGGAAACCCAGCACCTTTGCACATTGGAGCCGTTTACAATGACTTTTGTTGCTGATGGCGCATGTTTGGTTGTACTTGTTAAGTCTTGTTAAACAGGAAACAGGTTTCAAGGCAAGAGGGTCCCTTAGAGTTCAAGCTCCTGCTTTTAAATGTTCTTACAAGATGCACAATTGGCACTGACTTACAGGAAATATTTAATTGGAGTCGGAAGGCGCTGGCTCCAGTGACCTTGTATTACATTCCTCTGTGTGCTCCTTTTACAATGATTTTCACCTATAGCTTAAATCAGTGATTTATTTATACCAGCCAATGGTGAGTCCAGCAGCATCGAGGGGACAAGCAGACCATGGATATGCAGTGAGCTAAAGGGAGGAGTAAAGAGCAAGGAACAGTCTTACGAAGGAGAAGGGGCTGCCACAAACCCAAGAGTGACATATTTATGAGTCTGGTATCGGTTGCCGGCACTGATAAGCTGTGGTCATTAAAGGAAGGAAAAGTCACCTTTGTGTATATAAAATATACAAGATTCATAGTCTGAAAAGACTTGACAGGAAAACATTAGGTAAATAAAGGATATCCCATAAAGCATAATGTGAAAATTAAATTACCTCATAAGGGAGGGAGGCTGTCTGTCCCAGCAGTGAAAGTGAGAAAAAATGAAATTCTTCTTTTCCATCTCCAAGCTGATTTGGCTTTAGGGGTTTGGGTGGATCTAGACACATTGTTACTGGTGTCTATAAAAAAAAGCATTAACATCCCTTATATTAGACTGAAAATACTGCAGCTTCCCATAAATTTTCACTACATGCTCACAAGGTGGTGAAAAGTGTCTTACACATTGCTGCTCACAGTGGCCAAATAACAGAAGTACTATTCCAGGGATGAGCTGGGCTTCCAAATTTTTTTCTAGTTTTCAGGTCTCACTGGATTTCTTTTTCATCTGATTTTTGGAACAGTAGTTGTAAAACACTTGCAAGAGTTTTATGCCTTCCTTCACAGACTTTTTCTCTGGTGAGTGAAATATATTCAGGATCCACCTATTTCTGCTTTAGCTGGCCTATGTGCCTCCAAAGCCAAGGAAATATTGAAACATCATGGAGAGGCAAAAGCAGGGAAACTTAAAAAAATGAGGGGAGAAAAAGAAAAGAAAGAGGAAAATAAATGCAATCCAATATTTAGAGACTTTTTAATTTAAAAAGGTTTTTTTAAGATTATTTTTACAGAATTAACAAATTGACAAGTAAGGGGTCTTCTAGTGGCTGTCCCCATGGACAGTGTCCTCTCCAGAGCATCTCCAGCCCTTCAGGATTCTGCATCAGGCGAATGTACTGAGCATTAATATGGATGAACTCTGAGCTAGTGAAGGGAGGAAAAAGATCAAGAAACTTCTTCTGGGCAAACTGAATTGAAACAGTGAGTTTGAAACTTATGTTTACAGAAATGTTTTCTAGTGGCATCACTTTTGTACATCAAAACAATCATTAAAGGGTCACCCTAAAGAGTTCTTCTCCTGTTTTTGAAATGTTCAGATTATAGACTCACAGTGTTAAACTTAGAAATTTCTTTTCCAAGTCAAAGCAAACACATGACTTTCTGGTCTTGGCAATCAACGTTGGTTCAGTGACCTCCATTGACCTGGCTTTTACCAGATACGACCCTCACTCTTCTGGAGCTGCTTTCTCCTTCCAAGTGCATGGGAGGATGTCCCCTGTTTTTGTCGTATAGTAGTAGTATCTTCAGATTGAAAGGTGCCTCTGAGCAAGGCAATCAGTATCACAGCCAGGCTTGAAATTAAGAAAGAGTGACTAACAAAACAATAAATCACTGATTTCCCACCTCTGGAAATACAGTTTAGTCCAACTCTGTCACCTTTATCCACAGCCCTTGTGGACATTTCTTTATTTGTAAGGGGTTTACTTTCAAAACTCTGCATGTTACCCCCTGTTAGATAAACAAGATGTGATCCAGAGGAGAGATCAGTTTTACAAGAAGACTGCTAGATGAGGCAGCTTCATTTCATTTGAATGAGGATTTTTCTTTTATTCACTCTTTTGCCCTTTGCTGACGTCTAGCTCACTCTCTAATAAATAACTGGTCCACATCACTAAGCTGCTGCACATAACTCAGAGCAATTTGTTACTGTTGGCAATGTCTGTGCAGCAGGGGCCCAGGAACAGACCAGCATGGAAGCAGCAATACCTCCCACTCTTCAGGAGCATGATTTCTGCCTGATTACAGAAGGGGTCATTGGTAGGACAATTCAAAGGAGGTCATATACAATTGTCTCTGCACAAAGTCTATGTGCTGCAAGATACTCACATGAGCTGCCTTACCCAGGAGTGTCTAACAGGAGAAATTGGTCCCGTGATATCAACACCACAGATGTGGCAGGACATTAATACACATTCAAAATAACCAGAACCCAATGAAAGTGTCTAAACACTACATGCACCCCTGGACCCAGAGGATAGCTTAAAATGCAGAAATTCTTCTAGAAACAATGATATAATAAATCCAGTAGGCCTAAGATCCTTCCAAAGGTAAGAATATAAACACAGTTCCTAAATACTTTGTGAGGCTGTAACATTAAGAGTCATGTACAGTTTCAAAAAGAAATGAGAATGGACTACAATTTTTTGTTCCTTGACCTCCATCTGTCTGTCCTTCATGAACACTGAGCAGTGCAAAGAGAGTGACTACTCATGGCATGGCTATTTTGATAGCACCCACCACAAAATAATTATCTGGGAGTCAAGATGTAGGGAAGGAGGGAGCTTTGGGGTCCTGCCTGGAATGGGAGAGCTCAGTTGTCCTCCGCCTGCAAAAATGTTTGAAGGTTAGATAAGGGCACGTGGCACTATGCAGATGGGGCATTTACTTTTTCTCTTCCCAGAAAGGTCATGAAGACTGAGAGAGAAGAAACAGAAAGGTCATGAAGGCTAAGACCAGCAGACCCTGGTCTTTGGGAAAAAAAACCCCTCATCCTAGTACATTCCAGTTGCTCCAGTTCAGCAGGGCCTTTCTCAGCTTTCCTTTGTCTACACACTTATGGGCGTATTATGTCTAATGCACCTTTCTCATTCTAGCCGCCCTCCTTGGAAGCCCTTTCAGATACCAAGACATGGAGGGAGGAAGCAGAGGGAACATTATTTCTGTACACACTCTGGTTTGTTGTTGCCAGTTAGCGGGTCTCTGTGGATGTTGGTACTTGAGCCTGGAAAGCTTGGGGCTCAATGGAAGAGCATCAAATGGAAGGTGAAGAATAAGTCAGGAGAACAACTGGAGGGCAACTGTGGTTTCCCAGGGATGCAACATCTGGGCTCAGTGGCACCGTGTGCCAGTGCTTTCCAATTTCAAAGCCATTTTATTTGTTTCTGTGGGAATTTTGGGGAAGTTATTTGCTGTTGGTTTTGTGGTTTTCTTTTGGTTTTTACAGAACACCTTTAGAAAGAGTGCGCTTTCCAGAAAGGCATTGTTTAAGGTAATAATACAAGAAGGGGAATGGAGGATGTGGGGGAAGGCAAGAAAGAAGCAAAACAGACAGAAGGTCTCCTCAGTTGCTCTTAGTAGAAAAACACTGGGTCTATAGGGTGTGATGAGTTAAAATCAAGAGAGAATCCTGGAAGTTTTCAGACACATTTCATAGAAGACTGTTTATTCTAGGAAAAAAGAAAAACAACACTTTTTTTGCTTTAAATGTTATGTTGTCATCTAAGAGCATGAGAGAGCCAAGCAAGGAAGAATAACAAACTCCCAGAGCTCTCATGCACAAAACGGAAATACGTATCTATGGCAAACTGGGTTTTGGCTGTGGCCAACTAATGACCAAAATAAAGGCCGTGATGACCATTTTCCTGAGGGAGTTATGGGAGCCTTGAATAAAAGCCCCATATTGGCCAGGACCCTCGCTTACAGTCTTTGCTCTTTGACAGAACTGGCTTGCCCATTTCTGAGGAGGCAGTCAAATGGAAGAGGAAAGTGATATACATAACTCAGATTGGGGAAAAGAAGAATTTGAGCTGCTTGGCTCCAAATGCAACAGGAAGCAGCAAAGGGAAGATGAGTGAGCATCGAGTAAAGCCATGGCCCCACTTTGTGAGCAAAAGAGTAGGCTTCCTGCCCTGTGTGCCGCCACTTCGGCAAATTCCAGGAAGGGCATGAACATGAAAAGTGGCCATGCTGGTGATGGATATTTCTTATGTCAGTCATCTGCAGAGAAGAGCAACAAAAAAGAAGCCTGCTGTCTTTGACAACCTAACTAGAAGGGACTGGGAGAAGATTATCATTTTCCCCCCATTCCTCTGGAGAGTCACCTTGATCATTTGATGATTAATGCTAGTATGCAGGTACCTCAAATAGTGCACAAGGTTCAAATAGTCTTGTTTGGTACCAGTTAATTGTATGAAGGCAATAACAAGCTACTCATGAGCAGTTGATATTAAAGTAAAATTACTAGTTTTACTTGCAAAGCTTACATTTGTGACATCTTATTGGGCAAAATGGCGAACTCGGGCAGCTTAAGGTGAAACAAACCTCACAAGATTGTGGTATTCACCTAAATCTGTCAAGACATCTGTATACCTAATAAGATCTCACAATGGAAGAATTTTGCAGGGTATCTCTCTGCTGTAACAATGAGTCTCTGCATAATTCACACAAAAATGAAGCAGCTACTCACATATTTAAAAATCAGGCACAGCTACTTGTCTTGCTGGATCCAGATCAAACCTCTGTGTTTCTGAAATGGAAATGAATGGAACTAAATATCAGAATTTCTCATGTGATTTCCAGTATTTCCCACCTTGAGGCAGGCTACAAATCTTGCCTGAACATTTCATGGTGCTACACCTTGCAAGCTAGTTCCGGTCGGATCCAGCAGTGGCTCCCTGCCTTAAAATGGAAAATAGCTCATGTAAGGTATCTATGCACATCCAGACTTTAAGTTTCAATGTGAGCTTGATTCAAATCTGGGATTTTAGACTAACCATGCTTACTTACTTATTTTTCAACTATATTAATTTGCCTCCTTGATTTCTTACATGCTTATCCTTTCCTGCTCTTGCCCAACGTTTCCAGATCTGCTAAATCTGCGCCTTTCACCTAACTTATTTCTCCAGAAAGAATGAGTCCCTCCTCCTGCCTCCCCCTTACCCCTGTGTAAGTAACATCCATCACTGTATCAGCACCTGACTGAGCAGTGCTAAGAAAGGGTCAAGGTATTATTTCCTACCCTTGACAGGTGTTATAATAACGCTGAACCACCTCAACTTGTAAAAGTTTCCATTCTACAAACTGCTGCATATACTTTTCTTCTTGCTATTCCATCCTCCCTGGAGGCTTCTTGGCTCTGCTTGTGCCAAGGAAAAAAAGGCACTCACATTTCTGCAAGTAAAAGAAAGAGACAGACTTTCTCCACATTGCACGGTGTCGAGAAGAATCAGTGCATGTGAGTGCAGTCTGAAGGGTCTTCTGTGATGGCCACAGCTGGTATTGCCCCTCCTGGATCAGGCTCTGTCTGAAGCACTATGTTGGAAAGCCCCTCAACAAACAGGGCTATGCTTGGGCTGAAACAGGAGAGCCAGAGGTGAAAAACAGCCTCACAGAGGCACAGGAATGCCTCTCAGACACCGAACAGTTAGTCCTTGTCCATTGAAGGGGTCAACCCACATATGTGCTTACAGAATTTTCTTATACAGGCAACATGATAACCAGAACTAGGAAATCAGCACTGCAATAAACCCGAGGCAGACAACACAGATCTGAACTGTTGGGACACCAATTTGGGCGCAGCAAGTAATGAAGTTGGAGGAGATAAATGCCAAGGCTAAGCAGAAGCAGTAGTACAAGCACCACAGCACAAGCACTCTGGAGTGCTCTTCAGAAAGATGTCGGATACTCCTTTTCTTCTGCATTCCTCACTGTCCTTTTCTGCCTAGCCTAAGTGTACAGAGTAAACTAGGTTAAATCACTCCTTGCCATTAAATTTTTATTAGGACAAGTAGCTTAAATGAAACATCTAACTTTCAAGTAACTGGGATAATTTCCTCCCTTGGGACCCAGATACTTAGGTGTTATTCCAAATTTCTCATTTTCTACAAGACACATTTCCCATTAGCTTCAAAGCTCAGAAACACAGTGCAGCAAGTCATTTGTCCAAGAAAAAGAGAAGCTGCTCAGAGAAGCTGCCCTTCAAGGTTCTCCACCCCATGTGCACCCTTCCATTTAGCAATGATATATTTTATCTTCATGCAAATCAAGTAATTACTACTGAGCACACTAGATTATGCCTGGTCTTATCCTCAGGAAATGTGAGGAAATTTGTATATTCAGATAGACAGTGTGCAGAGAAAGCATATAGGGGAGGTGACAAACTATATTCTTTATTAAAACATTTAATATTTTGATGTATTATTCTACAGCCTCCATTTTGAGTGGTTTGGGCCATTTTATTCCCCCTAAAGAAGCACTGTACTTAGGGAGTAACTTAGTACATCTTCTTGCATTCAGTTGTTGATAACTATAGTGGAAAAGCTGCTGACTTCCAGAAGCCACTGACTGACTAAAAATTGACTGGACCTGTTCAGAGGTAGATTGACAATATTTCTGGCACCTTGAGGCTGACAAGCCAGTGGAGAGGGCCCAAGTACAGCCCAAACATTAATTATTTCTACTTTCCAATTGGACTCCTGCAGACTAAGAGGCGAAATAAATGACATTACCACAGCTTTGTCCATCAGAGCCATCCCCAAGCAGAGGAATCTTTGCAGACTGCCTTAAAAAATCAACTTCATTAATTCCTTAACTCTGATTAGTTGTTTAACCTAGTTTGGCTATGATTCATAAAGTAAGATTAGGCATCTGTCCAGCAGAGACATGCATAGCTATTTTGACAGTGGCACCAAATCTCCTTATGCACTGGCAAAAGTGCTTTCAGCAAAACCTAGAAAGAGAAACTACAAAAACAAGAACAATAAAATAATACCCTACACAGAGGATAAAGAAAAGGCAAAAGTCAGCATTTTATCTGATAGTCTGTCTTCAGGAAATGCCTGTGAAAACAGTTTTGGAAAGAAATAGCTGATTTGGCTGCAGTTATTCCCTGAAATAAGGTGCAAGATCCCTGTGCTTTTTTTTTTTTAAGAAAACAAAATTGTTCTCACCAAAAGGAAAGTATTCTGCCACATGATAAAAACAGAGTGCCTTACTATGGGTGAAGTATTAGAAAATACAAAGTTGACAAGGGAAGGATACATGTGAGAGCAAAAGGAAATAGCTCTTCGTGAAAAATGAGTGGATGGAAAGGGATAGACAAATACAAAAGAGATCGCTATGATGTTGAAGTGTTTACCTAGTTGGGCTCTTTCTGAATCTCTGAGTGCCATCATCACAGTTTTCCTCATTCTTGGAATTTTTTATGTGCTTTGTTTTGGTGATTTTTTTTTAATTGACAGACAGTGGTGTCCATGAAAACCTGAACCTTGATCTACTCTGCTGCATATCTTCTCATCTTCACTCACTTGATGGCATGTATTCTGATGGAGAGAAACAGATGGAGAGCAGGCAGGTGTCACACTCCCATTAAAGACAAGAAATGCACCCCCAAATGTTACTGTTATAACATCCTGCTTAACCACTACAGTTAAGCTAGGCACTGTAAGTGTTGCTCCTAAAAACAAGCTCCCGTTCTTTCCTCACATTCACACTTACTCAGAACATACATGCTTCTTGCAGTGGCAGTGGAATTGTTCTCACTGTGTCAATACCTTTTTTTGTGTACAGAAGGTAAGTGCAATGCAGAGGAGACACATCTGCAATGCAAATGATATCTCAGATGTGTCTCCAGAAAACAAATGCACAGCACATGGAAGCCCTAACACATGTACTCTGTCCTGAAACCTGGGAGCAGCATAAGTAACACAAACCTCATTATCAGTACCCGAAGTCCTGCGGCAGCACAATCATGGGGGCAGTTTTCATTGCAGGGGATATTTCCCAGAGTGACACATAAGTGTGCATCATCTGCTCCAGTTTATGGTTTATTCTCCATTTCTTTAAAGACAGGAGGAGGCCCAGGAGGATAAGACATGGAGTGGTGTGCCCCCATGCCTGGAGCTAGAGGAGTGGTCATAGGGAAAATGGCTGGAGGATACTGCACCTCCTGGGCTACTCGGTTGAAATGGCAGCTCAAAACTCTTCATTCCCTCAGTTTTGGTTTATGGTTTCTTGGGAGGAGGGGCTCTTGAGGAGGAACATGGAAGCTGATGTTATAAAAGAGGCCATAAGTCAAATGTCAGCTTTACGGCCTACATGAGTATTTGTAGAAACATCTTCCACATTGCCCAGGCTGTTGGGTAGTGGGATGGCTCCTACTGAGCTGGTCAATACTGGGATCATGCAAGCAGCACAGTGAAAGCAGAAGAACAGACACATTACAGACAGTGATGGGGTTGGGATCACAGTAGGTAGACTAAGGTTGGTGTTTGTGGGCTGTAGAAGCATTTGCATTTTAGTCAGCAATGGCCAGTTGCCAATCTCTAGCTGTAGCTACTGCATTGCAGGTGAGGGAACCTGAAGCAATGCTCAATAGCTTTGGGAAAAGCAAAGGCCTCCACAGGATCCTTGGCTCTGGGGGAGTCCTTCCCAGAGCCCCTGAAAGTGTCTGATGTATCAAATACTTGTAAGCTCAGGTACTGGATGCAGCATGCCTGGAAGTTAGAATAGAAATGAAGTGGCAGCCTGCCATCCAAGCCAGCCACTTCAGCATCCATGTCTTCCTCTCATCTAGTGCCAAAATCAATCAGCCGAACCAGATTCTGATCTGATATAGCTGTTACTGGCATGCAAATGGGAAGGGAACTATCCCAAACAATAACAGCAAAATGAGTATCTCTTTAGAAACTGCCTAAACAAACAGGCACAATAACCTGATCTAACCAAAAATAAAAAATGATGCCTCTGAACAGGAGCAAGTGGAAGATAAGAACTAGCCTTTGTCAAGTCCAGAGGCCTCCTGGACAGAAGGAAAAACAAGTGGAGGATCAAATGGATTGTGGGTCAAGTAAAACACTAGGCAAAGAGGTTTGAGCCAAACCACAGGACACATTTGTCAAGCTCTTAAAAAAATAGAAATGCAGGATCAAAGCAGAAGCACTTTGCAAATATTAACATTTGTCACCTACTTTTACTTTTGATGTACTTCATTTGAAGATATTTCTCCCTTTTCTCTCTTTTTTTTTTACAGGATAATCTAATCTTTCAGTACACACTTGCCTCCTTCAAAAGAAACACCATGACAAAATTACTGAAACATGGAAGACTTTAATAAGAACAGATTAGAAGAACCAACATATGAAAAACAAATAATAAAAGTATATCAAGCAGCAGTCCAGGGAACTGTTGTTGACACTTGTCAAATATTTTAATATAAAGGTTCTGGTAGTTTTCCCAACAAAATATAAATAAAACAGTAACTCCTTGTATTACCTCATATTTGAGTGAAGGAAGAGCATTCCTGTAGCACTTGAGTGAGCAACAACGTAATTAAAGAAAATCATAGCCAAATGGATCATATTCATTACAGATATGTATGTATTGCTTTGGAGATGCTACCCCATTGATTAATAGGATCAAAATATGGTTTAAATTTTTTTTTTTTTAAAAAGGCTTGAAAACTCTTTCTGGAGCATTTTCAGCTGTGCATTTGTCCCTGCTACTCCAGCTCTGCTGCTCACGTCCTCCACACAAAGACAGCAAGGTGAGTCGGAACCCAGTGGCGTGCTGATGTTCCTGCAAGACTAGGTTGCAACTTTGTTTTCTTCGGCCCTTCAATCAGAAGGTATTCATGTCTCCAGTGACTTCTCAAGCCATAGGAATGTAGAAGGTTGGAGCAGCATTGGAGGACCTTTGACATGTGTTGAGAGCAACCTCCCGCACACTGAGAGACTGTGACCTTCTGCTCGCTGCAGCCAAGGTACTGCTTTGCACGGTGCAAGATACATAACAACAACAATACCTCAGGCTGAATTTAGGAAATTTGGTAATTGTCAAGTGTGGTAAATCATCATTAAAGCAAACACTCTTAAAAGTGGAGCGATAAAGTTCATTCCCCCGTGACAAGGCGGTAGTGAGGAACACGCCGAGGCTGCAGGCAGGGTTTCAAAGAGGCCCCGTCACACTGGGCGATACTGCCGCCTGTTCCCGACAGGATTTCTGAGACTGCTGGCACCACAGTGACAGGCCAGTAATTGCTAACAAGGGAAGTCTGTCTGGTGCCTGCTCTTTGTTCCAGGCCCACTTTCATATTTGAGAACCCTTATGGTATACTTTCCATTCACAGCAACATTTTAGCCTGTCGCAAGCATGGCCCCAGTGATTATAGTTAGGCAAATACTGCAAGAACCCACACATGCTTGAGCCCTTCAAAGTATCTTTTTTTCCCCCGCTCAGTTTCCACTTGTTAATATTTGACTGAGTCTGTAGTTTGAACAAGTACTTCCCAAATATATTTCAGCTTTCAAAAAGAAAAAAAGAAAAGCCTCCGAACATTTACGGTGTTCAGAGCATTTATGGCTGAAACTCGTTCTGCAAGTTCAGTCGTCTGTCCTGCCCATCCTTGAACAACCGTTCTCTTGTAAAATGCAGTCGGTAGTCTTACTGGGGAAGTCACAACACCCCTGGCACCACATTCAGTTCCTGGATATGTCACGAGGATGACTTCTTGGAAACAGTAAAAGCAAGGAAGGTGCTAGGAAGTTGTGGCTCAAGATGCTTAGAGCTGCAAGG
Source organism: Pitta sordida (assembly GCA_013390025.1). Lineage (NCBI taxonomy): Eukaryota > Metazoa > Chordata > Aves > Passeriformes > Pittidae > Pitta > Pitta sordida. The sequence continues at coordinate 243,082 of WEKX01001263.1, forward strand.
GGGAAAGAGGCATTGAAAAGCAGATAATTTCTCAAGGGAGCCACCTGCAAGAAGGACATACCCAAACTAAGGGACTGTGATCACCTCCACAGAAAGACAATGATGAGACACATACTTTTGACTACATGAAAGGGAATTGTAGTACATACTAGCAGGAACATCAGAGATGGGACTATGTGATTATTACTCAGATTAACAAGTGAGGTAATTGCCATTACTAAACGTTATCCACATAAAAGAGTTTGTCAAAGGGATCCATTCTTACTATTCACCATTGGAGGGATGTACCTGGAATTTTACATGGTCCCTTCAGCAGCTGCCCTTCCAAGCACTTTAAGTAGTCTTAGCACAGGTAACTCAATGTGATTTTACACAAAGATTTCTTCTTTCTGCTTCTGGCAATATAAATCATTTTGAAGAGGGTATCAATGACACCATTCTAATAGAAGGTATAACAATCATTCTTATGTGAACATTTTGATCTATTTTGAATCTCCTTAATCATATGACTAGACAAATGCGAATTTTACAAATCCAACTTCTATTTTTTTTTAAGTCATGTACATGTGTCAGTTCTGGGTTTTGTATTTAAATAAATAAGACTATTCCTTGTATGGTAACACAGTACTGTGAATATTGTGAATTGTTTGTTCACCAAGATGGGAAAACAAGAACACTGCAATACTACCAACAAGGCAGCCCATTTTTCTTTTGAAGAAAAGGTCTTAAATAATTATCAAATTTTCCATCATTTTCTTTCCATGCTTCTCACGGAAATGAGAAGATGCTGCCTCTTCATATCTGCCATTTCATAGACTGCAGATATTAATGCCAAATCTCCTTTGTCTCTCCTGTTACCCCCTCTTCCAGGTGTCCCTTTACCTTTGTAGACCCTTACTTCACTGTATCTTCTAATCTTCTAATTTGTCATTGGGCAATCACAGTTAGAGTTGTCTAGTCATTTTCTCCCTGGAAGACATCACTTTTTCTGTAGCGCACAGGAAGATCACAGCTTTCACTTCAGTAATAACATCTCACCAGCTCAAGCAGGTAAACACAGACAACCTGAAAGCTCTTGTCTACAGGGTCTATGAGTGCTGCCAAATAACTTTGCTTTGTAGCAGTTCTTCCTCCTGGAAATGCAACGATGGAGCGGTTCACATTTTCAAAGTGTAAATCAGGCTCCTATCTTGGATGCACCTGGTAGAGTTGAAGCATGGTCAGTTTAAATCAGGTCATAAAGTGAAAACTAAATAATGAATGAGCACAGAAAATTAGCTTGGCAAAACTCCATCACAATGATTTGTTTTCCAAAGTGCAGCTGATTTACAGATTTCAGGCCTTCATTGGTGCTCTCTAGGTTTAAAGCAAGATATTTCAACAAAAATTATAGCTGAAGAGCCATTCTGCTAATCCAGGAAATGTTGTGAGGGTGACAGTAAATGTTCGAGGTATGTGCAAGAGGGTTATATCCCAGCTGGTACTGTTACATCTCCACACAACACAGCCAAGCAAGCAGTTCCTGAATTTATTGGCCTTTCAGGCCCCTGCCTGCCCGCAGTCCCAGGGCCTCCCTGCTACCCCAACCAGCCAGGTGAGGGTTTAGACAGATTCCTGCAAATTCCCACTGTAAAGGTACCTCTGGCTGGATCGGACACAGGGACGCATGGCTGTGTAGCCCCCAGATACCCACCACCAAAACCATGGGGGCAAGGTGATTCCTTGGAGGGCAGAGGAAAGCCTTCAAGGGCTAAATCTTGTGTAACAGCCCTTGGAGGAAACAAATGCTAAGCAAGGTGCTTCCCTGGGCCTGGTGCAGCTTCTCTTAATAAAGGGAGAACAAGATCTCCATGTGCTAGTTCCCATCTGCTTTCCATGCCCAGTGTTTAAGAGTCAGACTCCATGATCCTTGTGGGTCCCTTCCAACTCAGAATATTCTGTGATTCTGTGATTCTGTGTTTAACTTCCATCAAATTCTTGAGCGAGCTTCCAGAAGTTCTTGTAGAGATTGACCTACTACAGGCTTTGCCAATTGTAATGGAAGTTTTATTCCTTAATAAACTGGAAAGTGACTCCATTTCGATGACAGAAGCACTGGTAGCTGGCATCAAGTTAAATACCTGGCTACTCATCTGCCAGATGTGGGGAGGTGCCCACAGGCATTTAGGAGCCCTCAGGATGGATTTTTTTTTTCCTGCAGTATGAAATTAGACAATGGAAATTTAAAATACCGTAAGACATAAGAAAATGTCTACCAAAGATTATATAAGCAGTACAACCCTATTAATATCAGTGTCCTGAGCAGAAAGATCTATATTGACCATGCCAATTGAAAAAGTGAGACAAAAGTGTGAGACAAGCACAATAGGGTGAAATGTGCCCTCGCTTCAATTCCTATACTGCAATTAATTCCTCTGGCATAAGGATGTGATTAAGGGAGTCAGCTTGTCTTTAAGATGATGTGATATTGGCTAGGAAAGTGGCAGGGGTGTTTACTAACAGCTTCCTCAAAAATAAAAATGGGGAAAAGGGTTCATTAAACTTTGAAGCTTTAAAAGTTGACAGAGACAAACCATTATTCCATGTATGATGTGGAGAATGGAGCAAGAGAGCCCTTCCACTCTGGAGGGAAAGATGGCTTTGTTTCTAGCAAGCCTGAACTCTATCATTTATGAAGCAACAGATATTTGAAACTATTAATTTACCAGGATCCATGGAAAGAGGAGCTTGAATGTTCTGTCACAATATTCTCATAACTGGAAATACCAATGTTTATCAAACCATCCTTAGGAAGCTGGGTAAAACTTTAAGAAAAAGGGGTTTTGCAGGACAGAATTTGGAAAAAGACATACTCAAATTACAGACGTACAGACATCATGTTACAAACATTTAAAGGCACAAGATTTTCAGATCATGATGCCTTGTACACCATCACCTGTATTTTGTAGCTTATAGATTTTGGTGGTGTAGAAACAGCAGCATCTGTTGGATGCATTTGGGGCATCCTTTCCAAAAGAAGCAATACGTACAGAGAACTGGCTGTTGCAGAAAGCCTTGTCCCGATGTCAGGATGTACGCATTGAATGAATAGGGGACAGTAACACTCGGGGGCAGCTCGGAAACATGATCCTTGCTAGCCCACACCCTCCCCGTCACCCAACACCTGCCAAACAAGGCATTCAGGGGCTCATTTTTCAGTTTTTTCTTAGATAAAAAGAAAATATTTCAATTTTTCAGGACGTTTTCTCTTGTTTCACTTTCTAGCCCTGGCTTCTTTCATGCTGTACGGTCTTCCTCTTTATGCTGTCTCCATGACTCACAAGCAGAAGTATAAAAATATTAGAGGAATAACAGCAAATTTTCAAAGAATTTTTTTCTGAAGATAATTCTGAAATTTCTTTTCATCTTAATCTTCATTTATAGATTTTCAAGCTGACTGTTTTCTGTACCTGTAAAGTAACCTTAGAAAGACTCGATAGATCCTGAGGGCATGTGAAACCAAGCTCACCACCCTGAGACTCAAAATTCCTGGAGGGACAGCACAAAGCAATGCAAAGCATGAGGCTACTACTTCTTGTATTTGCACATCATTGTTATCTACTTGAAACTGTAGCTGAAGGAGAGACAGAGGAAACCACGGAGGTGATTTCATGTGGCTACCAAAGAAAAATTGCAATTGCCTTCATGTGGAGAATATATTATTTTTCGTCGGTGCTTCCAGGAGAGTATAAGGGCACAGCTTGGCTGTACATGCCATTCACATGGAGTAGCAAGTTGGTAACATGAGCAGAAGTTTGGGTAGTTGGCTTCTTTTTCCTGCAAGTGCTTCACTTTTTTTTCCCCTCCAATAGACATGAGCAAAGTTTTGTGTAATTTTCCAGTGACCTCGATTATGCAATTGGGTTTGACTGCTCCCCTAGATGACATCAAAGATGCCACTCTCATCAGGTGGCAGGCAGCCCTAGCCAGGCAAGGGACACCCTAAGGGCACCCAGCAGTGCCAGGGGCAGATGGCTCTCTAGCCTGCCTTGTTTAATGAACTTCTCCTGGGGAAGCTCTTATTGCTCCTGCTCTGTTTTTTTGAAGGGGTGAATTTACAGAGTTGGCAGTCATAAAACACATAAAGGCATCATCATGTAGACGATGATATACGTATTGCAGATCGACCGAATCTATTTATTTCCTCTTCCAAACAGAAAGAGGAAGATTTCAACCCAGCCCAAACAGCAGGCACTGGAAACCATAAGCTCAAACACCACTGAAGTCAAAAGGTAAAATTCAGCCAGTCCCCTTTGAAATCAGCAATGGCAATCCTTCCTCCTAGCACTAAGTGCTTTGATGAACCCACACTATCTAACACCCAAACGAGGTGCAAAGCAGCATCATCTCTTCCAGGGACCCTCCCTGAGGCAGGCTGGAGCCAGGGCTGGGACATGGCTCCTCCACCCTTTCTCCTATAAACCGTCAGGAATATCAGGTGAGAAGCACCACCATCAATCAGTCCCGGCCCCTCTCCACAGCCTGGGCATGGGCAGACAGTATAATGCAATGATTCTGCAGAGGCAATGGGGTGAAAGAAGCAGAAGTGATGTTCCCCCAAACTCTTTTTGCCACTGAAGTCCCTGGTCTTGCTTGATTAACCTCCTCCAAACCTCACAGCTCCAGGACGAAACCAACTACAGTCTCCAACTGCAAGAATGTGGCTAATATTACCCAGAAGCCCTCTCATCACAGCCATATTCCCTTTCAGTGTTACCATAATTCAACCCTTCCCCCAAAGACAGATGAAAGCCACCTACACCCAGTGATTCAGGCGGTTGAATGTTAGTTATTTTTGTGGTAGGACCTAGAAAATTAACTTAAATGTTTCTACCTGCTCTTCTTTGAATATTCCTCTCTTTTTGTTCCCTTTTCCACTACATTTCTTTTCCATGCAAGCCTGGGAAGAAGATTGTAGCAAGCATGTGATCTGTCTCCCAAGTGTTCTTGACGCAATGAGACAAAGAAGCATGAAAATTGCCCATTAATTCTTGGTTTTCAGAATTTTTTTGCATTAGGAGTTTTCTAATCAAAGCAAGTTCTTCCAAAGCACTGGTTTTGGTTGATTTTTTTTCCTTCCAAAAAGGCAGAAAATTGAGTGAAAAATAAGAAGGAAGAAAAAGAAAAGATAAGCTCTGGTCAATCAAGCCCTAGGTCTCTTGTCTCCAGTTTGTGATATGTTTTATGATCTCAGACACAACAGATTGTGAGCCTGCAATGTTTGGAAATAGTAGATGATTAAACCTTCTGGCCAGGTGTAAATGCAACCTTTGTCTTCTGATGACTGTGTGAGAATTACCTTCCTTCTCAAAGTCCCTGGCTGGCCCTGCTCTCTCTGCTGTTACAAACATCCTTGCTTGGAACTACAACAACAATGTGCTTCCCCTGTATTTCTCATCTATCCACAGGCATCAACAGAACCCGTATCACTCCAACTGTCCTAAGAGAGAGAAAAAACATGCTGAGCATGCTCCTAAAAATTTGAAAGAGTGTGGCCTGTGAGTTTTTCTACTTCTTCTCCCAGGGGGATTTTGTACCAGGTAAATAATAAAAAATGTGTAATGATTGACTAGGCTTTTAAACCTGAGCTGAAGGTAAGTTTGCCTTGCTGTTCCAGTTAAATATTCTCACTAGCCCCCTTCTCTTTCTCCAGTTGATCGTGCCACGAAGTCCCATTCAATCTAACGCATTCTTTATTCTTTAGAAATTTAGGCAACAGTCAAATCTGACCTTTAGAGCCATAAACAAATTAAATTGTTTCACAGCCAAATAATATGAAACAATATTGAATAGCTCGGCTTCCGCCGAGTTTCCTCTTAAAGAGAAAGAAGCCCCCAAACAGCACAGATGTGGGAGATACAGGGAGAGAGATGAAGGACAGGGTGTGCTCCTACTCCACACGGCAATGAGAGGGTGAAGCACTGGGGTTTGGCTTGGGACTGACAGGTATCAGCACTTTGGAAGATGTGAGAGGCATTTGTTAATTACTGTATTTCCTCTTCTGGGAGCAGAGCGTTCCCCAAGAACCATACCCCACTGCAAGCCTGCTGATGCACACACACCAGTGCCAGCAGCATCTCATGCTCTGGTTACAGTTCAAGGTGGAACCCAAAGGTGGCCAAAGTGGCCTTGGTGCCACTGGGTCAGAAACTGCTTCCCCTCTTCACTGTTTGCCTGAACTTCAGCTGCATGAAGTCCAGCCCTCCTGCACACACAGCACCCGCTGCCACACACGGTCCCGCTGACACAGGTGAAGGGCAGGGCTGTGTCACCTGCTGTCAACCCTGCAGGGACATCCTTGGAAGAAGGACCGTTCCCTTCCCCTTGGCTTGGGTGCAGGTGGGAAGCTGACAGCTCTTGAGGTGGCAAGAAGTGAGCCCTCTTTGGAGATATGCTGTATGGTTCAGCAAAATTTGTGGAGCCTTGATGGAATGTAAAGCATCTGGGGCAGATGTGGAGATGTGATAAGGTTCCTTGCTGTCCTTAAAAACACTATGAAGTGGCCAGGTAGGGATTCCCCTGGCAAAGGGTGATTCCACACCTAGCACCAAGTAGATCCCAGTTGCCAGTGAGTCTGTGAGACCACCACAGGCAGCCCGGCCTCAGGCCCCCAAGGAGATTCCCTTTGATCCTCTCTCTGCTGTGGGTGGCATCCAGGCGCCTGTTTACTCTGTCACCTTTGCAAGGGGACACCCTAACTGGGGACAAGCCACCCTTCTGTCTTGCCTGTGCAGTCAGTTATGCAGTTTTTGTGCAACAGCACCAGACACAAAGAAACAGACCTACATAAATTGTGCCCTGGGCCAATGCCATCTGCACAGTACAGTAGCTATACATTTTGGGAAGGTGGGACCCACAGACCCCTTACTTACCTTGACCTGCAGAGGCATCCCTGTGCCCCAGCGACCCATCAGCACAACAGCCCGTCCCTCAGGCACTACTCAGAATCTCCAGGAGCACTGGGACCCTCCCCAGGGACAGCGCACTTCTGTGGCATGCCAGCAACTGAGTCTGGGGAAATTCACTGTCCTTGTCGCCACTGCATGGAGCAGCTCCAGGCTGGAGAAGCAGTCACAGGCTGGGCACCACGGACATCTGAGCATTGAGTCAGTGTGACCTGTGCCTGAACAGCTACACTCCGAGATTAGTGTGCTCACTTACACTTAAGTGATCTAATAAGATCCCAAACCTCAATTAATCCTTCCAGTATGTGCGATCTGCACACATAACACAAGAAACGATTTATTTATAGAAGATGTACGAACAACACTCGTATCTGCTACTTTTCTCTTAGGCTGGAGACTCAGCTACAGTTGTGCTCTGGACGCCTAAACTGCCATTACTGTCACTAATATGAAAAGGTTTTCATTATCTACAGGTTTATGCTATTTTAAAGTGGAGACGACAGACACGAAGCATATTTGGATGCCTTAATTAACTTGAAGAATTATGAAGCCATGTCTGTAACTGAAATATAGTTTTGCCTTTTGTAAACCATTTGACATAAGAAGGATGAGTCTAAGAATTAGATGTAGAAATACATCTAAATATTTATACTAAGTTCATTACAGCTGTATCTGAGTGTATGTTTATGTTATAACCTCCACTTTTACATCCCTTAGTTCTACTTTGCTGTGTAACTCCATGTTAGCCATTGCACAGTGCCGTGAGTGACCTTCCACAGGGACCGACTCGGGTCTAGGGTGACTCAGGATAAAGCTCTTTCTCTGGGCAATATATTTCCCTTCTTGGTGCAAGACTTGCTGAGGCTTCAAAATCAGGACACACAATTGAACAGACTCCTGAACTAAACCAAGGTGGCAACCCTTACCTTGTATAGCCCCAACAAACAGAACCTCCAGTCACCACATTTCATTGCAGCAAGGAAATGCTGTGGCTAGGATCCAGTAGCTGCCCTCATCAAAAGGCTGACAGAAACCAAGGTTGAAAATGCCACTCTTAACAAGACTAATGTAATGCACTCTTTTGAAGATTGGGGAAGTGGGGACTCTGCCAGCAATGAACCTAACCTACATGGAAAGCTGTGAAAATAACTCTGAGTAAGATCTTCGAAGTCTTCTAACTGGATGAAATACATGTGCGCTTTGATCAAATAGATAGATCAAATCTATCTTTAATGATTTTTAAAGTTTAAAATATTAACCAATAAAATGAAGAAAACTAATCTTGGAGAGCAAAGTCAATATGATTGATTTCCAAAGTTCAAAACATAACTTCTTGTGCCTTGGTATTTTTCTCCTAAAATACATTTGCTAGTAAGTAAATTGTTATGCAGAATAATCCACCCTATTCTACATTTATTATAATAAAATGCAATGTTAGTAATTATATACCCTTATACAGGAATTTACCATGTCCATGAAACAGAACTGTCAGTGCTGCAGTCAGAATTTTTTACCAAAGCTTGTTTTGGATCTTTCGTGTTATAAAGCTAAACAATTTGACTATTTCTAATTTTTCCTACTAGACACCATGACACTTGCCCCTTGCCCCATTCCAGAAGGTCTCTTGCAGTCAGCATCTTCAATGAGGTGGTCCCAGCAGAGGCTTTCCCTCACCATCCTCTGCTCTGCCTTCCCAATCTACCTCTTCTGCCAACCCAAGCCAGACACGCCAGATGCAGTGTGGTCACAGTCTCAGTGAGTGACAGCTCATGAAATGGACTGATATTAATAATTTAACACTGTCACTTTATTTCTACTAAGCTATTGAAAATGTTCTGTCACTTCTGTGAATGTGTTTCTTTCCTCTCTGGACACGCACTATTTTTACCAGTCAGTACGCTAAGCATGACACTGGACAGCAACAGTTCCCTTGTCATCCTCTTTGAAGAATAAGTTTTGGTTTGCAACGGCCAATTTAGTTTTGCCAGCAGGGTGAAGAAGAGGAGCAGCATCCTGCTCTTGGCAGCTCCATTCCCTGGGAAGTGGGTGAGAGATGTTGGCCACTACTGGGAACATAGCCTGCTAGAGCCAGCTTAGGTGAGACAGGGATTTGCCCCCTTGACACATATTGGCATGGGTAGCCTGGGCTCCTTGCTCAGGTCAGGCTTGCATTTGCACTGCAGGGACATCTCTCATTTCCATCTCCATATCTCGTAGCAATTCTGGTTACTGGGACTCAGCCCCAGACTGTTTCATGCTGTTTCTGTTTCATCCACCTGCTGTTATCTTCTTCTGTTCTTCAGAAATTACTGCCAAATTATGCTCCTCTTTTTTTTTTTTCCCTGCCTTCATTAATTTCTTTTCTAGGGTGGAGAGCTCCCAGATTACCCTCCACCCACTTAGACACATGCATGCACACACACTTTATAGAAAGTGTTTACTTATGCGGGGGCAATAGTTTAAAAGGTAAATGAAATAGAGGACGCAGCCTGGATTGGCTTAGCAACACAAACAGTGCCAGCAGGTAAAGGGCCCAGGCCTGTTCTTTCCCACCTCAGAATTGTTTTAAAATGACACCCCTTCATAATTAATTGTACAGCACCTGATTAGTCACTATTGACAGACCTAGAGCCAATTGACTCTTTTTTTCCTTCTTCTTTTTTTTTTTTTTTTCATCTGGCTGGGAGAAAATATGAAGTGCCTGCAGCCACACACACAATATATCCACTGGTGATTATATCAGGCAGCTGAGCAATTAGAGCTGGTAGTAGTATCAGCTCAGGAGCTGGAGGCTACAGTAGCAGGATCACAGCCAAATTTAGCCTTTAATATGAAAATGAAGAAGGGAAGCGACATATCCAATAAACCCTCAAAGTCAAACAAAGCCAACTGGGAGTTCAGTTGTTGGGTAATCTGAAGGAAGAAATAGGGCTGATAAAGCTGGACACTGCTTCTGCTGCTCTGGTCTCTCTCCTGGATGAGGAGGATTAAACTACTCAGGAGGCAGCCCAAATCCACCCAAGTGAGAAGGCAACCTCTGTGGCAGAAAATGTGTGTGTGCCCCATTAGCAACGGAGTTGGGTCGGAAGGGGTGAGTTTGTACCCCTTTCCACTTCCAGGCATCTGTGAGTGCTTTGCAAGGCAAATGATTTTGCTCCAGGACAGATCAAGGACACCAAACCAAGCTAAGGTACAGGCAACTCTTTCTCGCCTTAAACTAAAACACCATTATCTTGCTGGAAGCTTTGAAAGAACAAAGTCAGACTCCACTAGCAGGAATGCAGCTGAGGTCCTCCATCTCCAGATCTCCAGCAGCCCACTTCCAGACACAGTCCTTTCAAGCGCCTCAGTCAGCCAGGTATCAGCTCAACTCAGCCATTGTACAATCCAGTAAAGCTGAGTACTGCCACTGTGCAAACACTCTACTCTCAAAGAAGAGGGTCTGTACAAGACGTTAGCCAACTTCAGAGTACTTTTAAGTAAGGTATTAAGCCAATATCAGTCCCTACATAGGCGCTTGCTCCAGTGTGAGTTAATCAGTTTAAACCCATACCTTTAGGTAAATACTTGTGTGCAGGCAGACAATGACTTGGGATTTGACCAAAGCTTGGTGAATACAATGTGAATGAATGTGTGCTCTGAACAAACAAATAACTAAAGACACACGTAATTAAGGGTCCTCTGTGGACATTCTTCCTGCAGATGAGGCACCGTAAGCACAACACTTTGGGGTCGTCTCTAAAGCACATTACATGAATTTATCAAAGGATCTGCTGTTCTGGAAGCTGAAGAGTTCATCGAGAATATTTCGCTCTGAAAAAAACCTCTCCAGCATGGAAAAGCCTCCATATAGCCTGTATTGAAACTTCTTAAACAGAGGTGACTTTTTTAGACCACAAAGAACAAGGGACTGTAGACCAGAGATCCCACAGCTGTCTGACATGAACCGCTTGACTCTGAGAGGACTCCACGGCACCTTGGGTTCCAGGTGACAATCCCTGCTAAGCGTGCCTAGCCCTGGACTGGATTAGTAGCATGGTCCCAATGTGCCCAGAGTTACTTTCTCAGTTTAAATCAATTAAAATGCAGCATATTGCTGGTAGAGATTGGACTACTTAAATTGGAACCAAATCACAGCTACTTATAAGTTACAGTTTTGGTCTGGTTCTCTTTGGAAGAATGTAATTACTGCATTAGTTGATTGCCACAGAGCCTACAGATGAATCCTGCAGTCAGGAATATACCACAGAATTACGGAATCTCTTAGATTGGAAAAGATCTCTGAGATCATAGAGACTAGCCTTTGACCAAACACCATCATGTCAACTAGATCATGGCACCAAGTGCCACGTCCTATAATTTCTTGAACACCTCCAGGGATGGTGACTCCACCACCTCCATGGGCAGTTCATTCCAATGTTTAACATCTTCTTGTGAAGAAATTCCTCCTGATGTCCAACTTAAACCTCACCTGGCACAGCCTGAGTCTATGTTCTCTTCTCCTGTCACTAATTGCTTGAGTGAAAAGACCGCCCCACACCTGGCTACAATCTCCTTTCAGGTGGTTGTAGAGAGCAATAAGGTCTCCCTCAAGTCTCATTTTTTTAAGAATAAACTCCAGCACTCTCAGCTGCTCCTCATAGGGCTTGCACTCCAGTCCCTTCACCAGCTTCATTGCCCTTCTCTGGACTCACTCCAGCACCAAAAATGTCTTTTTTGTAGTGAGGGGCTCCAAACTGGCCTCACCAGTGCTGAGTGCAGGGGGATGATCACCGCCATACTCCTGCTGGCCAGATTATTTCTGATACAAGCCAGGATGTCATTGGCCTTCTTGGGTACCTGGGCACACTGCTGGCTCATGTTTAGCCAGCTGTCAATGAACACCTCCAGGTCCTTTTCTGCTAGGCCTTTTTCCAATCACTGTTGGAAAGTTGCACCCACTGCTGGGGAAGAGAGGAGAAGAGGCCAACACTGTGGCAGAGAGTGAGCATGAAATCTGCAGGCACAGCAGTGTTTGATGCTGCCTGAGAGGAGACTCCTATTACAAATGTCTCAGGCAATGACAAGAGAAGATCTGAACACCACCGTCAGAGAGGTTTGCCAGGAGTGATGCCTGTTCCAGACTACATCGGGTGCACATGGAAGAAGGCTGTTGGGAGGGCATTAAGGGCGGGAACGCTGAGCCCAGTTACTCAAACACTGGTGTGGGAAAGTGGACACTCTGTTCCTGTTGCTCACCTCTACATCTGACTTGCCATGTGGCCTTCACCTGACTCTATCTTACGGTATTTACTCAAACTACAAGCATCCTAGAGGTCATGAGGTTGCCCTCTTGTGTGTGTGCTTGTGTTTGACAGCAAGACCTCAAGGTGCTGCAGTAACACCAACAATCATAACAAGAGGAGCAGCAAGAGACTGTGGAGACCTGCTTCTCTGGGACACAGGCAGATGAAATCCATTACAGATGATATTGTAATAAATGCTGATCATTATTTGTCAGCGGGGAAGACCTGTTTGGGTGTGGAAGGGCAGTGCATTCAGGGTCAGCACTTCAGGCCAGACGCTGAGGAAATGCTGGAAGGTCTGAGCATGAGGGACACCTTTCAAACCCTTGTGGAAGTCCCATCTCAATCATCAGGGAAGACCTACCATTGAGTTTGTACTCCTAGCATTATTTATCCCTGACACTCCCATGCTTGCTCTGACTGTATTTTTGCAGCTTTTGAGTTTGGAGGAATGTGAGGAGGAAAGAAGAGACTGTGAGGTGTAACATCAAGGTGGCCTTGCCTCCACTGGTTTGAAGCTATACATATGTAAAAGAGATGTGTCTGTACCCATATCAGCAGATATACATTAGCCATAGAGTTATCTAAGGGATATTCTGAGTGTAACAGCTCTTACAGATTTGAATTTGTTCTTTCTCATTAGTAGTCGTTAGAAGTTACCATTTTCACTCTGCACATTATTTTACCATTACAAAATTTTGTACCATTTTGACACCAAAGTATAGACCTCAATCGCTATCTTATTTTGAATTACATAATGGATATTCTGGTGAGCTTTGTTGGGATGATTCCAGGAAACTTCACTTTGCCAAAGATGATGATTCAGTAGATGAATAGAACCTAGAGCTACTTGGAGCAAAATGCTCCAAGATTTTAATTTCATCCTCTGCATGAAATCCAGAAGATTTAGTGATTTGTTTCAATATATTCAGTCCCATCAGAACTGGAATGCATTTTGTATGAAATTTCAGAAGAAATAACTGTCCTACTCGGGCTTTAATACATCCTGCAGTTATACTGAGCATCACTGTTACTAGTTTTCATACTTTTTATTCTCTTTTTACTTTGTCTGTGGGCATTAATCCTGTGGGCAGGGCCCAGAGGAAGGTCATTTGAAAGACCTGGTAATCCATGAATAAGTTATGTCTGTCTAGGAGAAACCATAAATTTTGCCACAGTAGTCCAGCTCGCTCTGTCAGTGAGCTTCTCAATACTCCCACAGCACATCATTATTCCAAAGGACCATTAATTCCTCCCAACTTTTGCTGTTTTTCAGTATGTATTTGACTGGGTGTTTGTTCAAACTGCGGAATGATACTATGAAGGTACCTATGGACAGGCAGCATTTGCTCTTCACTGTTTGCATCTTCTATCTTCTTCAAGCAACTGAGTAAAGATAGAGACAAAGCACCAGAGTGCCAGTGCAACTTGCCACAAGTAGTCTCTGATAAGTATTTTAACAGATAAGCAGCATGTTGATCTAAGAACCTGTCACAAAGAGAAAATTTTATAAATAGTTTATTTCCAAGGAAAACTTGATCAGCTCAAAACTTTGGCAGTCTCCTTCCAGCAACAGTCAAGATCCAGTGTTTAAAGAAAAAAAATTAATCATAATGCACCTGGAGAATTGTTCATTGCTTTTACAAGAAAAATCTTTGCCTCTGCCCCTACTGCTGCTGGCAGGGTGATAAGGATATACGTAATGAGGGCTCGCAAAGAAAGGTCAGGGAAGTGGAGACATCACTAGTGGCTCTTGATCTCATGTCCACACTTCCAAAAGCACAAAAAAACCATAAAATTGAGAATTTGTGGGGAAATACAAATCAAAGGCAGCATCTCTCATTGTTCAGCTTTTTAAAAGAAATCTGAGTTGGCTTGCCAGTGGTACAAATTAATTCAGAAAGAAATGGTGTCATGTAGCAAACCCTTCTTAGTTTTGGTAGGGAAAGACACAACATAAAGAGCTCGAAGTTTAAGCTGTACACAAAATTAAAAAAAAAAAAAAAGGTGATGTGAGAACTAAGAACTACATACTTCCCAGTGACGCATGTGCAGAATTCCAGGCTCAGCAGAGAAATTAAATGCAGGGAGGAACTGTGAGGTGTAGGACCCAGAGCTGCACTTCAGTGCCTTTTAACCTCCACAAATGACATAGGAAGGACTAAACCCACTGGCACTTGTGTTTAGCTGCTGCTGTCAATAGCCATCTGTTACACAATTTTTTTCTGATTTTCTCTTTCTCAATCATTTCTATTCCTGTAGGAAAATGTTTGGAACCTCAAAAGCATCTTTATCCACTTACTGCAATTCACATAGAATTTTTCCCAGTGCAGACCACCCGTTATTCACTTGCTAATCCCTTAGCTTTCCCAAGTTGTTTCTTTCCCAGATGCTAAATGCTAATCACCAAGCAGGAAGATGTGTGTGACCACCAGGAACAGAACTTTTACATCCTACATTATGTAATGACAAATGATTTGCCATTAATGAATTTCATCAGGACTAGCAAGGTGGGGGTCAGAGGTGTGATTTTCAGAAATCTCAGCAGTAGTAATTTGCAGGACAGGAGCCACAGAGACATCAGCAAGAATGCCTGTGATGGTCAGACCCGAGATGAGATTGTCCAAAAGAGAGACATGAAGAGGTGCAAGAGACAGAGTGGCCAGCTTAGGTTGGCATTGGTTGAACAAATCCAAGCTGTATAAAAGATTTGCTGATTTAGAGTACTTTTTCCTCCTTTCCTGCTATCATTTTTTAAGGCCTTCTCACCCATAACAGGTCTTATCTTTGATTTTCCACAGTTCTCTCAGTCCATGGTAGTTCCCCTTCCCATCCCTGGCCTGTTATTTCTCCACTGCTGACAAAGTAAACCTCAATCAGAGGTAGCACTGGTGGGATCATTGCCAATTAGCCCTCCATAAAGTCAGTTGAGTGCCAGCATGGCATTTCCCAAGGGCGGGATGAGATCACATCCCAGTGCTTTCAGCAGCACCATTGATGACACTATGCTCCCTTGGATGGATGTCCTGCAGATTGTCAGCCCAAGGGACAGAGGTAGAAGCTTCCCAGTACATTTACACAGAGCTACTTATTTCTTCAGCCCCTTCATTCTGCCTTGGCAAGAAACATTCTCCCTAGTCAGACATCCCATATTATGACTAATGCAGAAGGCCACAGGTTTAGTCAGTTTGTGTACAGTTTGGAATTATTCAGCCGTTTTAATGAGAAGAAAGACCTTGAGGCCTGTGATGTCAGAGATAAGAAACTGTGGAAAGCAGCAGATGTGTGACCTTGCCGCTCTCCTATTGCTTTCTCCTTTGTTGTTTGTGCTGCAGCTCTTCAAGGTTTTAATACCAGGAAGGGGTGAGGGGAAGGCAATAGGCAAGTTTCACAGTAACTCAGCTCCTGGCTCATGGAGCAACCCCTTGGCTTTTAATACAAGTCACTGTTGGTAACCAAAATCCAGCAGCTCCCCGGGATCTAGAGTCTTGCAGCCCTTTCCAGCATGTGGATATTTGTTCTTATCATTTGTTCTCTGCCCAGGTGACACTACACCCTTCAAATATCTGAGATGTTCCTGTCTTCCTAAGACATGACCAAGCTGAGTTGCTAAACACCCAAACGCTGCAGCTGTCTGTGTCAGGGTGTTCTCCCAGCTGTCTTGCCAGCAGCATCTCCTCTTCTGAGCACAGTATGGAGGTGGGGGTTGATGCTGTCTCATGTGTCTTCGAGTAAATCAGAAAAATACAATACTTCCATGCAAAACTGGTTGGATAATATGGTCCAAGGAGCAGCTGTTGGTGAAAAGAAGAGAGACAGAGGGAAGTGGGTACAAAAGGCTTGTACCCAGGTCTCTCTGGCATCATTTGTCAGAGCATGGGGGAACATAGGGTGTGGTGGCACACCTGGCAGATATAGGCATTTTGGAGAGGGGATCAGAATTTTAAAAAGGGAAAAAGGGGAAAAGAGACATTGTTTGGACAATTTAAAGAAAGTGTGTGACAAAACGCAGTGTGCAAGAATCTTCAACTGGGTAGAAATAACTGAGAGGAAATGACTGGCTAAGAAGCAGTTCTGCAGAAAAGAGTCTAAATCACAATATTACCAAATCCAAAACTTGTAAAGCAAATGACATGTCGGAAGGAATAACAAGCAATATTGCCCATACAAAGAAACGGCCATTTTGTTTAGTGCAGACATGGTCTACTACTATATAGGGTGGCCAGTTTTGGGCAATGCATTTCAGGAAAGATGTAGACCCTTCAGAGAGAGTCCAAAGACAGCAAAGGTCTGGGAAATGTGACCTGCATGGGACAGCTGAAAGAACTGGACAGCCTAGGTCAAGAACAAACAACTGAGGGGGATTCAGTAACAATCCTCAGCTACATAAAAGAGCTCATAGATGAAGGGGGAAAGTCTGTTCCCCTGTTATTAATTGACAGGGAGAAAAATCTTTCTAGTATTAAGGGGGACCCTTAAGAGTAATGTAAACTTTTCATAACACACTCTGTGTATAGTTGGTCACTTCTTGGGCAGAGAGAAGCTTGTGGAGAACCCTTCCAATCCCTCCATCCATTTCTGTGCTCTAGGCACAGGATCCCCCACCTGCAGACAGCAATCACCCATAGGCACCCAGCGCCAAATAAACATCCTCACCACCAGCTTTCAGACCCAGCTCCCTTTGAAATTATTCCACTTTACAAAGAAGGATGACAGAGCCATTTGTCTGGAGATGAAGATGATGCTTGCCTGGACCTTTCAGGTGTGGTCAGAGTGGTGTGGATTGGAAGAGGTTGTCACAGCTGAGGGTCCCTGACTGACCAGCCAGCTACTTGCCTGGGGCACTGATAGGAGAGATAGTCCTATTTGAAGAGTATTTAGAGCACCTGTGTTACCCCCGAAAATACTTCCTGTGGGGTTTTTCTCTCCCTTCCTCAGCTATAGAGGTAGCTAGGGTGATCAGGAGGCTAGATAAGCAAAGTAGGTGCATTGGCTTATATGATCTCCCTCTTCTCCAAAACGCCTTGCTTATAAAAGGTGGCATTTATACATACATTTCACAGGAGATTTGATTACACTGTTGCCATTTCTCTAAAGAAGATACAGACTCTTGAACTGCGTGGGGGAAACTAGATATTAAAAAACATTAGGCAGACGCAATATTTATTTTTCAAATTAAAAACCTGCAGCACCACGCCTTAATGATTGCAGCTGGAAGTCACCACAGCAGGCCCTTCCCACTTGCAAATATTTCGCCTGACACGTCAGGGAACAACAGCTCCAAGCAAGCTGTGCCAGGCACAACACTGGGACAAAGAGTGCCTGCTCCCAGAACTCACCCTGTTGCCTGTGAGGGGGTGATCACCTCGCCCCCAGGCCTAGCACTGCTGAAGGGACGAAGCAGAGAGAATGGACCGACCCTAGGGCTATGACACTGGGAGCTGTGCCTGTCCCCATCATTACTTGGCTGCTACATTCGGCAAGGTAACCTTTTGGTGCAAGGTGCTGTGTTCACACCATCTGCAGCAATGGCCAGAAAATACCCCTGTGCCAGTCAGAAGATGGCATTTTTCCATTTAACTCCCATGGCTTTGCCAGGAACCCCTCCTTTTATACCTTTGAACATACATATATGTATTAAAGGCCAGTGAGGGATGCATGGCAGGGTGCAGGGTGAGTGTGGGCTGGGGGCAGCCCCACAGCCACTCTTCCTCACCCCACAGAGCAGGTAGTCAGCCATCAGGGCACTCCCCACTCACGGCCCCTGAGCACCCCATTGTAATTCTTATCGGGCTGATGCACATTTTTCACTCAAGGTGGCAAAGCGCCCAGGACTGCCAGGCTGCCAAGCTTTCTGCTAAAAATACTGCTCAGACGCATTTCGGACTGGGCTCATTAAAGAAAAAAAAGAGCAAGCATGTTCTAGTTGCAATGGAAATGACGTGGAATAAGACAAGGGAAGGGAGAAAGGGAGAGGGACACAGAGGGAGTGAGGTGGCATGAAGGCTGGAGAGCTGCCCATGGCAAGTCAAAGCCACGCTGAGCCTGAGGGAGGTGTTTGCTGTCCCCAGGGTTGCTGAGTGATATCGCTGGTGCTCCATCCTACTCCCCCTTCTTATGGTGTAGAAAATGTTTGTTCTTGCCAAGTTGCCTTCATGCGTAAAAGAGGGAGCACGCACTGGGATGTCCCCCAGCAGTACTGCAGACCTGGCATAAGGGACGGGGGACCAGGCTGAGGGCAGGAGGGAGCACGAGAGACCAAAGGGAGCCTAGACAGTCAAGTGAAGGTGGTCTGGTACGCAAAAGGAGGGAATTTTAAGAAATAAGCAATAGGTACAGAGGTTGGGAAAGGACAGAAAGNGAGGGAGCCTAGACAGTCAAGTGAAAGTGGTCTGGTACGGAAAAGGAGGGAATTTTAAGAAATAAGTTGGGGGAGCCTACACAGCAGTGGGTACAGAGGTTGGGAAAGGACAGAAAGCAAAGGGAGGGTGATGCTGGGTGGTGGGCAAAAGAAAGGGAGAGGAAAAGATAAAAAAGAAAATGAGGGGGGAAAGAATAAAGTCTAATAGAATACTCATAGCATGAAAAAGCTCTGGCTTCATTCTCTATCAAGTAGGATGCTATTAGCTCGAAGATTCCCAGGGAGATCCATATTTGGGGAGTCCTGCATGGTGACAGATCGTTCATTGGTTTTCCTGGCCTTCAACAAAGGTAACTTCCATTAGATATACATAGCTGATTATGTTTTATCACTATTGCAAATGGAAGGAGCAATTTGGCAGGGGGGCAGTTAGGAAGGGGTGTAAGGTTTTGAGAGTCTGGACTGACTAACATATTTCGCTTTTCTTCTTGTTTTTAACATATGGCTCATTGTCTAAACTGTATGAGAACTGAAGAACCATTGCCAACACAGCCTGTACTTCTCTCTGACCTTGCAGATAACCATGAACCAAAACACATAGCTCCCTAATTGCTGTTCCTAGTGGCGCTTTACAAGCTTGTGCTAAATTTAACAAGGAGGAGGAGCAGAAGGATCTGACAGAAAATTTTCCTAATGTTTCTTTCCTGTGGCAGTAGGAAGGATTGGAGATGCAGGAGGATTAGAGACAGCACGTGCCTCTGTGCAAGACAATGAAAGTGCAAGAGATACAGAAATATCCAGAGGACTCCACTTTACTGTATGGAGTTAATCCAACTGGAAACTGGAGCATGAAAGCACTTACATTGGCATTTAGATGCCTATACGTCTGTAATAAACATAATCCCAGGTTACTGTGTTACTGGTCACAGTCTCCAAGCTTCAGGTCCTGCCACACACATCCATGAGGCTGGTGTGACAGGGGAGGACCCGAGGCACAAGGAGCTATTCCGTGGCCAGAGGTCCTCCTGCCTGACCAGCGTGGGGAGACCCTGCACAATGGCAAGGACATGAGGCAACAACTGGGTCTACAGGGACAATGTGCAAATCCTGGGAGGCTCAGTGCCAGTCAGGGTGGTATTCCTGGCACACAGGCAAGCACATGCCCACACCAGGCCAGCCTCGGTGCCAGGGCATACCACTGGCACACTGTAGCTGCTGAAGGGTATTTTCTTTACAATGTTTAAGGGTTTTTTTCTTTCTCAATTCTGTTCCACACTTGTGATATGTCAGAAGAAGCAGATGTTGCCCTGACCACAGAAATTGCCACAGTGTTTAATTTTATTAGTCTCTTAAGCAAAAGGCTCTTGGCATCTTTCACAAGCTTGACATGCCAGCCTGAGAGCTTCAGATGACACCAGGCCAAAGTCGTCCCTCAGGAGGATCATAGTGCATCCAAAGAAAGACTTTACAACAGGAGACATTGGATCAGCTTGAAATTACCTGCTTATTGTGTTAGTATTGCAGGAAGAAAAAGAAAAGGAAAAAGGAATAGAAAAAGACAACAACAAAAAACCTCCACAAACCTAAACAAATCCCCCAAAAACCACAAACGAAAACCAAACACCAAAACCCTAACCAAAAAAACTTAGCTTACTAGAAACACATAATAAAATAAAGTAAAATAAAATAAAAATTCGTAACAATTAAAATATTCACTGATAAATAAAAGGGGCTGTAAGAATCTGTTTAGAGTTAGTGTCTGGTCCAGCGGGCAACTTAGAGCCCTGGAAAGCCCAGCGTGAACAGGAACCTGGATTTCATTACTGCTCACTCAGGCACCCGTCTCCCCCATGCCTCCTATCCCTTCCACTATCTGCAAGTTTTTCAGGCCAGGGACTGTTTCTTGCTTGAGTTTTGCATATTCCTGGAGCAGTGAAGCTTGGTTGTTTCCCCCCCTAGGAGCAGTGGCAGCAGGAGCAGCAACAGCAAATCAAACTTTTGGGCACTCTGGATGTCAACAAGCACTGCTGCTGATTCTGTTGACAGATTGGAGACTTGGTACCGCATCAGAGCCCAGGCTGTTGTGTCTTTCCAATTGTATTGTATTGTTGGCTTCAGAAAAGAAGAGAAACGCATCACTTGCTAGGACATGAGAGGTTCTCCCATGTTCCCATTGCATATTTCAGTAAAGCAAAATTAATCTCTTCACGGGAGATGAAGATTTAGTGTGGATAGAATTACAGTGAGCATGATGAATGTTGCAAGGAAGAATAGAGCAGAAACAAATCAAGTCACAAACAGAAGAAACATAAAAAATCTACACAGAATTATGGACCAGCTGCAGAGAGCTACCTGAGCGGGGAAAAAAATCCCACACAACAGCCTGTGCAGCACATGACAGATGAAAACCCATACTGGTCTGAAGTATTACAGAGACACATCTTTCTAGGTACATATGGGCCAGATGTTACCATGGTAGTGACAGAAATCACTTCAGCTTCTCAAGAAATATTTCAAGGTAGACGCTGTTTTCCAGTGTGTGAGGCACAAGGGCAGGGAGGACATACTGAGGGAAAGGGCTGTGTATGAGCTGCACATGGGAGAGGAGCATTTAGTAACACCTGCTTGTGTTGCAAAGAGCCTGTTATCCATTTATTTTTCGTGAAAAAGAATTCAACCTTAAAATAGTGTAGGAAACACTGATCAAGCCCAACACGCAGACTCCTGCAATGCAAGGAAATGGGCTGTCATCAGTTAGAGTACCTGCACTATGTTTTCTCCCACAGGTTGATGTGTTAAACAATCCAGCTAAAAATCCAAACTCCTGCCTAACCAGTTTCCCGCCTTCCTTTCCTGCCCGAGTGTGTCTGAGTGTGTGGCTGCCAGCTGGGTGCTGAAACATGGGGAGGGAATATGAGCATGCGGTCCAGGGTAGTGATTCCAGGGTGCTGCCCCAACGCGTCCAGTATTTGGCAAACTATCTGAACTCATCATCAGTACTTTAAGGAACAAGAAGTATTAGGACTCAGGTCTAAAAGGTCTTTCCTGTCTCTGGTCATATGTGGATCCGCTGGGATGTAGTACCTGGCAGAGCCTATGTGCGTATCTGGTTTCATTTCAGCTGGCATGCAGACAGCAGCAATGACTCCAGTTACCTCAGGTGGCAGGCAGGAAAACAGCAATATTGGCATAGTTTGACAAAAATTGTGGCCTTAGAAGAAAAAATTACACCTCTTGACATCTGCTCATATTCACTCTGTTCCTTGCCAGCCCTAGCTCTGAAATTGACTGTGGAAAGCTGAAGAAGCTCAAACTCTAGTTCAGGCAGTGGTGGGATTTTTTGCCCAGAATTAACCGGTTAATAATCTTTACATTTTTCTTAACCACTGTTTCAGGACTCTTGAATTAACAATTCACCAAGCATGTTCACTTTGAATGACTGCATTGAAATCAGCACAAACTAAAACAGAAGCCCTATAAAAAGCTGAAGCTTTATCGTGCGCTCAGTGGTGGCAGCAAGGAGGCCTGTGGGAAGGAAACAATACCCGTCTGAGTGGAGCGACGGTTTATCTGCTTGCCATCAGAACAGGCCAGTCATGTTGTTTTTCCGTTCGTTCACCATGTAAGCCAGCTCCGGTGTACAGTACCAGCCTGAGCAAAAGCCCGTGGCTGGGTCCTTCTGTTTGTAGGGCTTGCTGACATAAGGTGGAGTTGGGGTTATTGTGGTGTGGGACGTTTCCTGCCCTGGCCTCTGATAACCACAAATCCCAGCAGCCTTACAGGCTCCCTTTGTCTGCCGGCCCAGGACCTGAGCTATGTATAGCCTATATCCACCCAACCCGGCTCGCATCCCTGTGCCTGAGGATGCTTTGCTGCACACTGATTGTTTCCCTGGCAAGATGTGTATGGTGAAAACCTTTCTACACACCGAGTCCCGCTGAACTTTTTACCTCAGGAAGAAAAGGAGGCGGCCGAGGACGGGTCTGTACGGGGCAGTCGCAGCCGTCGAGCACACATTCTTTCACACCAGAAGTAAAAGGATTAAATTAACTGCTAAAACCTGGCGTCATTTATACCAGCTGAGGTGTAAATGAAGACCTTGCCACAAAAAGAGCATTAAGCTCACTTTATGTTGTCTGTCTCAGTGTCAGTGCGGACGGCGACGGGGTGACACCTCCATGTCAGCATGTGTCCCCTGCCCGAGTGGTCAGTGCGGTCGTGCCAGCCAACACATGTGACAGCATCACTGTGTGTGGCTCTCGTGAGCAGAAAAGCAGCACAGGGGATGTGTTTTCACAAAGAGGTGATACAAGAGTAGGTGTGGACAGTCAGTCGAGAGAAGGATGAAGTGTGGGTATGCGGGAGAGGGGAGCACAGGCGCTGGGAGGTTTGAGCACCAGCTCCCAGGACGTGGGAAGCATAGAGATGCAGCAGCAGGCAGCGCAGAGAGGACTGCTGTGGGGAAGTGATGGAGTAGCAAAGGGGTAATACATAATGCGGTGCAAAACCTAAGGCCGTGGAGCCCCAAAGGAGTTTTCTTGCAGTAAGGGTTCTCTTTCAAGCCATGCTGCTTGTCTGCTGCAGGATCACTCCAGGGACCAAGCTCTGCCAAGTGTCAACTGCACACTGCTGCAGGGAAATAAAGGATAGATACATCTAAGTAAGTAAAATGCTCCAGGGCTGTCTCCTGGTCCCAAAGCCTGCCTCTGCAGTGCAGTTCACAGCCATGTGGCCACTATTCATACCTCTGAAAACTGGCTAGCCACAACTAATGTGCTCAATAGTCACAGCTGCTGCAAACACCTGAAACACTAAACACAGAATCCCAAAATAGTTGTGGTTGGAAGGGACCTCTGGAGGTCATCTAGTCCAATGCCCTGCCAAGGCAGAGTCACGTAGAGCAGATGACAGGAATAGGTCCAGGTGGGCTTTTAATCTCACCAGAGAGGGAGACTCCACAACATCGCTGGGCAGCCTGTTTCAGTGCTCTGCCACTCTCAGTGTAAAGATTTTCTTCATGATGAGGTGGTACTTCTTGTATTTCAGTTAATGACCATTGCTTCTTGTGTCACACTGAAAAGAGTGTGGCACCATACTCTTGCTACTAGCCTTTGAGATACATATTTATACACATTGATGAGATTCTCTCTCAGTCTCCTCTAAACTAAACAGGCCCAGCTCCTGAAGTCTCCTGAGAGATGCCCCACGCCCTTAATCATCTTCATGGCC
Source organism: Pitta sordida (assembly GCA_013390025.1). Classification (NCBI taxonomy): domain Eukaryota; kingdom Metazoa; phylum Chordata; class Aves; order Passeriformes; family Pittidae; genus Pitta; species Pitta sordida. The sequence continues at coordinate 266,901 of WEKX01001263.1, forward strand.
CTCTATTGGACCGTCCCAGTAGTTCCTTGTTTTCCTTGTACTGAGGTGCCTAGAACAGAACACAGTATCCCAGACGGGGCCTCACCAAGGCTGAGTGGAAAGGCAAGATCAACTCTCTTGACCTGCTGGCCACACTCTTCCTGATGCACCCCAGGTTCTTGTGGCAGCAAGGGCACACTGCCAGCTCACGGTCAATTTGTCATCCACCAAGATTTTCATGTCCTTCTCTGCAGAACTACTCTCTAGTTGGCCAGCCCCCAACCTGTTCTAGTACTCAGGGTTATTTCTCCCCAAATGCAGGACCCTACACTTTCCTTTGTTTTCTTCATTAGGTTTCTCTCTGCCCAACTCTCCAGCCTATCAAGCTCCCACTGAATGGCTGCACAGCCTTCAGCTGCATCAGCCACTCTCCCTGTTTCATATCATCAGCAAGCTTGCTCAGATGCATTCCTTACCTTCATCCAGGTCATTAATAAACAAATTGAATAAGACTGGACCCAGTATTTATCCCTGGGGAATGTCACTGTCCACAGACCTTCAAACGGATATTACTCCACTGATCACAAACCTCTGAGCATTGCCATTCAGCTGTTCTTAATCTACTTCATCTAATCCTCGTTTCCAGAGCTTACCTACAGGGATGTTACGGGATGTCAAAACTTTGCTGCAACCAAGGTAAAAAACATCCACTGCTCTCCCCTCATCAATCCATCGTGCCATGTCATCATAGATGGCCTGACCAGCAAGATTGGCCAAGCATGATTTCTCCTTAGTGAATCCATACTGATTCCTCCTGATGACCTTCTTTTCCACCACATGCTTGGTGATGACCTTCAGAACTATCTGTTCCATCACCTTTCCAGGGATGAAGGTGAGGCTGACTGGCTATTAGTTTCCTGGATCCTCCTTCCTAAATCCTCCTTCTTCCCCCTTTTGAAGGTGGGAGTAATGTTGGCTTTTCTCCAATTACAAGGCACTTCTGTTCTCCGTGATTTTTCAAAGATGATGGAGAGTGGCTTAGCAGCAAAAGCTCAGGGGGCTGGTAACTGGCATGGGACAAAACCATGCAGACACAATGCTGACAATTCAGTGATACAGAAATCTACATCCTGGCCTCATTTGATTGGACATAGATATTGCTGATGACATGGAATCCTCTTTCTTTTTTAGATCCTTTGTGTGTGGGTTACAGCTCAGACTCAATGCTCCCTAAGTTGCCCTGTACTGATGCTTTCCATGTCCAGACTCACCAGAGAAAGCCCAGACCATTATTCCCATTCAGGCAGTTTTTTCTGCCCTGACCCCTCATTGTATCAGGCACAAGAGATGAAGCTAGTGCTAGAAAGATCAGCTTGGCCTGGTAAGCTTTTTTGGTGCAGGGCAGAGGGTCAGAGTCCCTCCCACCAGCTGGTCCTTAGGACCAGAGCAAGCAGAAGGAAAGCACAACATCTTGAAGACTGACAATCTCCTGGCTTCAGGGTTGGTGCTGACACTTGGCAGAAGGTGTTAACAAGCAGCAGTATTTTACCTGGACTCACATGAAGCTTCAGCAGGATTCACTGAAACAAATGGCAGTCTTCCTGAGCACCCCAGGGGTCTTAAGAGGTGTCCCTGGTGACATTCATTATCCCAGCATGGAAAATTTCTCCTCCCCAGCCCATCTGGTGAGCAGACCTTCTCTGCATGGAGGATGAGGCTGCCCAACAGCACCCATGGAGAGAAAGATACTGCTGTCCCTTACCCTAATACTCTGACTGTTCACCAAAATCCTGTCCATGAGATGGCTTTAGAATGGGTCTGTGCATGGCAGAGCTAAGAGTGTGGTAGTAGTGATTGATTCAGACCAGGGCTTGAGGGTCTTGGTAACCAGACCACACTATGCCTCAGGTACTGAGACTCTTCTTGCCTCCACAAGCAGCTCAGCAGCTCCTGTTACTGCTGGTACAGAGCTGGTAGAAACTGTGGGTTGCTACATTCCTCCCACAGCAAGCCAAATTTTTGTGGCCTCCAGGTAGGAAGCACTGAAGACTTTCACTTTTATAAAGTATTTGCTTTACTGCATTCACACCAGTTTGGGAAAAGAGCACTAACACCATCACCTATCAATGTCTGTCTCCCATAATCAAATATCCTGCTTCCTGTGAAACTCAGACACCAAGCAACCAACACTGCTACTCCCATGAGGTTTCAAGGCAGGAAGATCCCCCATCTCCTGAGCAAATTCAAATGAGAAAATAATCTGAATAATGTGTCCTTCTCGCCTCTATCTGCAGATGAAACGCCTCACACCCAGCCATGGGAATCAGACCAGATCTCATTTAACACAAATGTTAATTTGTCTAGTCTTTCATCTCTCTTAAATGTATATTTCACTGCTGTTGGATCAGACAATATCTGTATCTTTCATTTGATTCAGTGTTTCCCCACCTCTTTGAATGCTCAGGGCTTTCATTTCTCTCTTCTGCTTTGTCAGTCAGTTTTCCCAATCTGGGCACTGCCATTCTCTTTGAGTTGTGTCTGTACCCCTTGTGGGATACACCTCTTTGCCCAAGGATGCTGCTTCCCACGTCAGTGCGTGCAGTGACGGAAAAGGCCTGGGGAAAAGGATGTGGCAAATACAGTGAAGGCAAAGCTGCTCTCATATGAAGTTTGTGACACTGATGACACAGTGAGTCACGCCTCGGAGACTCCTCTTACCTGTGTGATGGTTCCCTGTGCCATGTCAGAAGCCAACCTGTGGCATGAGCAGTAAATACTCTTCCCCCATTCCCAAGGCCCTTCCATCAGTGAAAGGGGTTCAGTGACTACTTTGTGTTGAACAGAGACCCTTGGATCCCCACCTTGAAAACAGTTTTTTTGGTGTTACAACAGTGAGAGGATGCCCCCCCTCCAGCCACATTTGAGCTGGAGCTTCTACCTCAGCGTTGCTAGTGGTAAGCTCCTCTCAGCAAGCCCTGCTGACCAGCCAGCTGCACTGACCATCACACCAACCACAGAGGGTATAAACCAACACATAGAATGGAGGGGGGAATAAATGGGCAGAAAACAGATGACTTGAAATGTACCGGGTGGGACTGAGGCAGATCCACTGACTGTGTGTGGTTTGGCCAGGCTGTGCTGGTAAGAGAAAGTGCAGGTTCAGTGCTGCAGAGTAAGGGACTGGCAGGGAGGGAGAAGCCTCGCATTACATCCCATTGGAAGGAGGGGAGCATGGGTACAATAAGCTGGACCCAGGGTGACATCTCAATCAAGGCCAAACACCCCATCCATCTCGCTGTGCTAGTCACTGCTGGCAAATTTTTCTCTCTGAATATTCCACCCCGCTCCCTCAACTCACGCGGATAATGGCATTTCTATTCCAGTTGTTTAAACTAACAGCAACACAATTCGCAGCCAGCGGCTTCGGCCACTTTGTGTTCATTTGCTCAATCAACATTCACCCCCTGGTAAGTGACTTTCAGAGAAAACTGTCACCGGCAGACAATGGGCTGGCAGTTAACAGCAGCAGCTCTGTGTCTAAATGTTTGCAGACGCCGGGGTAAAACGTCTCAACCCAAATTTATAAGGACAGTCACCTCCCCGCGGTGTGTGGGGCGGGAGCGGCAGCAGGGGGATGAGGACGGCTTGCTTTCATTCGTGTCACTGTGCTGGGGAGGTCGGAGCAAGGCTGGGTAAAGCCGAGCGCTCCCGCTGATGCTCGGCCTCCCGCACTCCCCACGCCTTGCACCGACGGGGAACTCTTTCTCCCAAGGACATGACTGCTTTGGAATACTGCTGCAAACATCCACGGTGCCCGGGCTCCACAGCCCCCCGCCACCAGCAGCTCTCTGGCATCGCCCCCAAACCTCAGGGCTTCGTGGGAATAATTTGCCTCCCTTTCTGCGGCTCACTTTAAAACATTTATTTTGACAATGAACGCGATTATTGATTCCACCCATTGATTTATTTTCCCTAAAAGCCCATTGTTACTCCCTAAATGTGCATGATAACTTGCCATTTGAGATACCAGCAAGTGGTTTATAGACTTGCCTACCAGGAAAAGCCATGCCAGTTTATAAACAGGCTGGTTAATGTGGCTCCCTTGTGACAGTGTCCTTATTTTGCTTTGACAGTAAAGCTTGATACTGTTTAAACTTTAGACAGATCATTACTTGTGTAAATTGATATGATTTGCTTGTGCAGCTGAGACCTCACACCTCCTGGTTTTGATCATGCTTTACAAGCATTTTATAGCAGAAGGGCATCCAATAGCTACTGTTGGATGACGGGCTCCTTCTAACAAGGATGAGGTCCTGAAATGTGAACTGATGTCTTCCCTGAAATTTCTACCAGTCTTTTAAACAAACATCTCTACTTTAATGCCATAGGAAAAAAAAAAAACTCCATAAATAATTTCTAGCCTTCCTGGCTGTGCAGCAAACCTTGAGAGACTGATCTTCCAGAGATTCAAAAGCCAGAAAGAGAAAAATGAAGAGTGTTTTGGTTTTGTATCTGTTTCTTCACGTTTACAAAGGTCTCCACCTTCTTAAGTCAGACCTGATTGCTGTATGTGTGAGGCTCTGACAGCGTAATCTGGCAGCCTGGGTTCCTGCCAGGTGATGAAGCTCCAGGTTTTATGTAGCTTGAGAAAACAGTGTCTGTTTTTTACCACTAGTGTTTCCCACGCAGTATATATTAAAATGAAAGTCAAGAGGCTCTGCTGACATAAATCACCCTGTGAACCTTCTGCCTGCTCATAGGGACCTTGCATACCCCAAGACCTGCAGCCCTTCAGAGGCCCTCTCCCTCCCCAGTAACATCACCAAGACCCCGCTCTCCCGGGGGTCTTTCCCTAGGGACATCCCAGGGATGTCCCGTCCCTGGACCGATTGGCAGATTGATCCCAGCTCCACGACCTAGAGCAGTGAGCCTTCCAGCGCACCATGCATTTTGGGAAGGTAAATACACAACCAAAATATCCAAGCTGCAGGGCGGCTTGACCTTCGAGCGACCCTTAGCCTGACCTGACGCTGGTCACTCTCACCAGCAGATTTGTTTATCTTGGGACCTCGAGCCTCCCAACCCGAAATCGCCAGGTTGAATCCCAGCTCCGAGGTCGGCCAGTACTGGCTGACAGCCTCCATTAGGAACGCCCAACGAGATGCAGATTTGATTTTTAGCCCCATCCCCACAAGCTCATACTAGGCAAACAGCCTAAATCCTGCCAGAAAAGCCCCGGTAAATTAAATTGGAGTGCGAGCCCCTTCCCCAGCCTGCGGAACAGCTGTGGGCATTTACTCGGGAAACGGCTCCAAGAGCAGCTTTTCCTTTCTTCAAAGCACGGAGGAAATTTTGCCCGGGGGTTCCTCTCTTTTGGCTGGAAAACTGCAGTGTGGACTGGGAAGCAGTTAGGGCGGCAGATGCAAAAACAGGGGGAAATTTTTTCTTACCGTAAGAGAGCAGGAGGCGGCGGGAGGAGTGGGGGGCGGCATCAGGATGCATCATTTCGGGAATGTCCGTTGTTTCAGAAATGAGTGGAAACAACCCATCTGAAATATGCAGAGCCATTATCAGGCCAAGGCTTAAATAAACTTTACTGTCCATTCAGTGATCAACCTCCCTGGGAGCCACCGGCTCCATTCATCACTGTCACCTTTTCAAAGTGACTGTGATGACAGGTCATGATCATTAACTAGTAATGGTGTGCTTTGCATTAACAGGAGGGCACATCAAACGGGCAGGCTCGCAGCTCCAAAGTTAACTAAATTATATAATAAACATTCTCCAGCTAACCATGTACAGATGGTGACAAAAGGTGGGATCAAGCGGTGTGCAGGAGAAAGCAAGGAGTGGGGGGGTGAGTCGGAAGAAGCAGCACTTTATTACCTACTGGGTAGCTCTGCTTGTTAATTAGGAATAGCAAAACATGGCTCTTCGGTCAGAGGGACCAGAGCCACTTGTAGAATTTTTACTGTCAGAAAAGTAACTTTAAGATTCCAGAGATCTGACATGGCCATTGGCTTTTTTCTGCATTTTGGGGGGGGGTTGTTTTGGGTTTTTTTTTTCAAATAGTATTCATTGTGGGCAAAACTGAGGCACTCTTGGCACAGTTTGGATGGCAAAGATTGAAAACTGAAAGGAAGAGGACGTGAGAAGGGAGATTTCAAAAATGTCCTTCATCTCAGAGGGCCGAGATGGCTCATCACCACTTACTGCTGGCACAGAGCATCAGGCTCCTGTGCATCCTCAGAACGTGCTCTGAGCCAGAAGTGCCCATGCCTGAGCAGGCCCACCAGCTCAGCTGGCTCAGGGAAAACAGCCTTGTTCAGAGAATAGCTCGGGAGGCAAGAGCTCCTAGCACAATTCCCAGTACAATCCCTACTGACTGAGAAACTCACAAAAAAATTTTGATTTTTTCTATCTATTCACAAGCAAAAAAGGAAAAAAAGCCATAAATCTCTTTTAGTACAATTTATGATATTATACTTGTAACCAGATCTTTCACACATATGAAAATGGTGCCTGGAGTTGGGTTCTTAAGTCCATAATTCAGCACTTGAAGGAAATGGAAATACATATATTTTAACAGGGACTTCAGTGGGAGCTGCACGATGATCTTTTGCAAAAGTCCAGCAAAATTCCAGCAAATGCACTGCAGCAAAGAGTTCTCTGCTCTAGACTTCAGCAGCCTCTCTACTTAAATACATAGCTATAGTTTTTAAAGGGTTTCATTTTAGGCAACCCTTTTTAACAATTCATTTAAGTGTTTTAAACATTAAACAGTCACAATCAGGCAGACCTTTGTGTTCCTCATGACTTAGAAATCACAAAAATATTCATAAGTCACCGACAGTTTGTCTTCCTTCACTTTCCCACACCTTAGTATCTCAGATTACATACTTTTCCACCATTTACGCCTCTTTCATATCTATGACTTCTCATAAAACTGTCCCAGAACAGGTAATCTGGACTCAGCTGTTATCCTAACATAAATAGTCCCTGGAGAGGAGGAGAAGGAAAGAAGATGGGATGATTTTTACAGTCCCTCTTCCAAGTTCCTCAAGCTGTATTTGAAGAGCTAACACCCCTGAATGATGCAGGAAACGTATTTGGACACATGTTTTTAAAACCCATCTATTTTTAAAGGTTAAAATTATTCCAAGATGGGAATGGAGGGACTGACTTTTCTTCTACTGCATGTAACCACCTGGTTTGGGGCACCACTGAGCAGGGTGACTTTCCCATTGGCTCACTGTAGCTGTGGCAAATGTTAGAATTCAGATTTTCAAAAGATGGCTTTAGATTTGTGTCATTCACTGTTCGGATGTATGATTGAGAAACCATGTGGGGTGACTCTCTGAGACGCCCAGAGCTCCAACTTACGTCAGGCAGGGACAAAATGGACCAGGGGGGTGGGAACTCCATGGGGATTAGGCCACAAGTGCTCCCAGGAAGCCAAGAAACCTTCAGGCAGAAGGTCTTGTCCAAGTGTTGGAGCAGACAGATTGCTTTTCAGAGCACCATCATCTGTTGCTGCCACCTCCTCTGTCCCAGCAGAACAGGAGCTCTCCCATCTCAGCAAGATCTCTGTTGGCTCCAGCTGCTGACAAAAGGAGTCTTACTCCCATACAAGAAGGTGGGAACTGCTTTGACTCTGCTCCTGCATGAAGCAGCAGAGGCAACTGGGGAAATGGGCAGAGCATTGAGTGCTTTGGCCACCCGAGTGCTTTTCCTCTCAAGGCAAAAGCTGGAACCCTTTGTACTCTCCTGCCACTGTGGTCACTTTGTCCCCAGCCTTCCTGGGCCTGTCCTATGCTGAATAGATGACTTATCCTGGATGAAAGACTATGCCTAGCCTGGGGCTTATGGCACGGGCTATGTGAGCACCCCCATGCTCTGTTAAAGCTGCATAGAAGAGCAGAGTTGTCAGACAAGGAGGCACAGGTATGGCAATATCCCACTTCAAGGCTGAGGAAATGAGAGAGAACCTTAACTTCCCCTACAGCCACACTTTCCTCCTTTAAGCTGCAGGACAAAATGAAGTGTTCAAACGCTAGCAAACCAGCTAGGACACCCACTGTCTTTCACTACTCCTCTCATGCTCTGCCAGGATCCCAGCTGGCCTCTGCCGCCTGCCCAGCACAGCATTTCTCCTCGGCAATATGCTGGGACACCGAGTGTATACTGTCCTATGAGGGACAGAAGCCTTTAGAAATCAGATGGAATGAAGCTGCTACATTATTTCTCAGGAGATTTATATTTCTTGTGGGATGTTGCTTAACAGATCTTTCTGTCCCTCTTCCTTGGTCCTAAAACAATGTTTCTGACAGAACAGAAAAACAGAAAACTATAACTGGTTTATGGTTTGTTCTTTTATACATGCAGATGTTTCACAAACATCTTTAAAATAGCAATCCACCCTGGGAGCATAGTGGGTGTGAGAGGCAACACAGCCAAGGACTTCGGGTCCTATTCCAGCCCCATCAGTTGTCAGATGTGTCATCTCACTCAGATCACTGCAGGATTACTTTGTGCCTCTGCCTCCTGCCTCTTGCCTTTCTTTAGGTGAGGACATAACGGGGCAGGAGCCATTGCTTTTAAAATGATTGTGCAGCACCCAAAATACTGAGAACTGTATGAGTGACTGTCTTACAAATGAGATGCTCTGTATTTTAGAATCAGCACAGTCTTTCAGACAGCCCTAAAGCTGATATTGAATCGGAGCTGATGAACTCAGGTGTACTTAAATAAAAACGAAGTATACAAACAAGAGGTGAGCCATAGTGTAATATTAACCATATGACCCATTCGGGATTGACAGAGGTTTTGCACTTATTCCTGAAGGTCTCTGCTGGACTAAAGGTTACCATATGCCATAGGAATGCTCTGCAAACACCGATGAGTGGCCATGAAGGCTGAAAACCTGAAGTTACTGTACAGTCAAAGGTGGCTAATTGCAACTTCTACAGCCTGTTTGCCCAGGTATATAGAGCATTCAACTGCTTGGTTACAAGGGATGTTAGCTTTTCTCCTCACACATGACTGATTAATTTTCTACATACCATTCAAAAGAAAATACAAATAAAAATGGGTGTCAAACAGAACAGGATTTCTTCTCCAGTGTGGCCTCCACAAACCTGTATGAGTTCTACAGTGACTGGTCAGGAGGAGAAAGTCAAGAAGCATAAACAAGTGGCTTAGAAAAGAAAGGGAATGGACTTTTAAGCAGGAAAAGCAAATTGATATTGCCAGGAGCTGTTTTCAGGTTATGCTGTAAGATCTCTATCTATTTCACAATCAGTTGACTCCTTCCACACACCTCATGTGCCAAAATACTTTCTTCAGCCTCTGATGTGGGTAAGACTATGAAATAAAGACAGTATTTGCCAGAAATGCTCAACCCATTTATGTATTATGGACATTTTATCCTAAATAAAGAGCAAGAATGCAGATGGACATCAAGGAACATGCATCCATGGAAATTACATTTACAGTGACAAATGGTGATTGTCATTCTTCAAAGGCCGTGAAAGCAGGGACAAGAAAAGCACATCAGACACATGGATGAGATTGGATTTATATCTTCATATTGTGGAATCCAGCCATAATCAAGAGTATGGAAAGAACTCAGGGGTGACCTTATTGCTGTCTATAACTATCTAAAAGGAGGTTGTAGTCAGGCAGGGGCTGGTCTTTTCTCCTTGGTCTCTGGGGACAGGACGGGAGGTCATAGTCTTAAGCTTCAGCAGGGAAAGTTTAGACTTGATATTAGGAAAAGGTTTGTTACTGAAAGAGTGATCCGGATGTGGAATGGGTTGCCCACAGAGGTGGTTGAGTCACCAACCCTGGACGTGTTCAAGGCGAGGCTGGATGAGGTGCTGAGTGATATGATCTAGATGTAGATGCTAGGTTAATTGGATTATAGGTTGGACTAGATGATCTTCAAGATCCTTTCCAGCCTTATCTATACTGTGATACTGTGAAAACAGTTGGATTGGTGTGCCAACCTCACCTGGATGGAGCTGTGTACAAAGTAGAAGATGCTCATCTGCAGGAAACTGTCTCCTTATTCACAGAAATTAAATAAAGGAACATGCTGAGATGAAGAATGACAAGTTAAATGCAATAGAAAAAGTGTCCTTAAGGCACATATGAGACTTTCTGTGACACTGTAGGGTGTAAACTCAAGAACATAAGTTATAGAATATGTATCTAGATGCAAAACTCACCAGAAATAAGTTTGACATGGAGGTGGAAGGTAGAGTGGGAATTAGGACTTCCAACCCACCATTCTCCTACAGTCTTCATTCAAAAGCAAGTGTGATTTAGGTTTTTAATTTCAACAGGGTTCACTGGAACACGTCTGCCCCTACCACGTAAGCAGCTGAATAATATGTTGCAAAGTGCCTGTCCTGGTATCTTAGCAAAGAGCTACTCCAAATCACTGATGTCTTTGGAAATATCTGTCCCATCAACACACTTGATTCCTTCTTACCATGCCAAAAAAACCCAACAAGCAATATAATAACAACAACAACAACAACGACAACAACAACAAAAAAGCAAAACCCCAAACCAAAATAAAAATACCAACAAAAAACCCACCCCCACCCCACCAAAAAAAAAGGACAAAGCAATTCTCACCTGGTAGAAAATATGAGAGACTTCACTGGTAAAGTGATATGAGGCGGAAAACACGTCAAAAGTAATTTTATTAATCCAGACAGATTAGAAAAAACAGTGTGAAGGATTCTGATGTGAGGGTTTGCTCTAAAGGTATGGGAAGTATAGGCAGCAACTGAGCAAAAGGGAAAACAGAACAAACCCTAAATACTGAACGCTGAAAGGAAAATGTTTCCTGCTGTGTTCCATTGCAGATTAGTTCCCTGCAGCTGGATGCCCATTTCCCACTTCCAGGAAAAATGCTCCAAACAGAAAAAATGGGACTAACTAGGAAGCAGGTCTGGTTAACATTATGAAAGGGACTAAATTTCCATTCCCCCAGCTTCTTCAAGGGCCAGAGATTTGTGTGTAAAGTAACTCAAGTTTCTCCCTGTGGTCAAAGAGTGCTGTTTTATTTATTTGCCGTCAGTAATGCTGAATTCTGTCATATTTTGCCATGGTGCTCTATTATTTAATAAAGTCCCATGGAAACTGGCCTTTGCTTGACAGAGACTACTTTCTGATATTGCACCTGGCCAACAGGATCACTTTGAGAGAGGAGGAGAATTAAAAGTCCAATGAGAAATTGGTTTAGAGCCCAAAGGAAGGGGAATTGTCAACCTTCACAGTGTTGTTGGAGTTTTTTTGAATGTATTAGATGAATATTGCTGCTTATGCCACAGATCACTTTTGTGTATATATGAAGTTGCTTTTAAATCCTTCTAAGCATCACATGCCCTGGTGATAGCCCCCTGTGACTAAAGGCACAGCACGTGCAGCCACTGCTTAAGAAAGCCTTGGGTTTTATCCATTCTAAAAGTACAGAGTAAGACCCCTTGAACACCCCCTTATTCCCCCGTGTCAGGAAGGAAAGACAGCTCTTGCAGTCCATTATGTTGTAATCAGATTTTAAAGCCTTTTCTCAAGGCGAGGACCCTTACCACTGCTCACCTCCAGCCCAGAGTCTCTGTTACTGTCCTGCAGATCTGAATCTTGAACATTGCTAGATTTTTAGGGGGGGATGTGTAACACAACAGCACTGTAATATCAAGCCCTATGATTGCAGGGACAAAGACAGCGTGAAAAGAGGGAGCTCTCTGCCTTCTTAATGAGAACATTTTAAGACACAAGTTACTAGGCCTGGGAAAATAAACAAGGGAATTAGACAAGAGAAAATTATAAACTGTTGAAGTGCTGGAGTACTTCCAGGTATTCAAACAGGTAATAGATTTCTTTAAATAAGTGGAAATAGTTTCAAAATGTCAACTTTGCCACATTGTCTAGCTTCTCCTTTCTGGTCCACCTCCAGTCTGGAAGGTTTCTTCATGCATGAGCTCAGAGAAAAGCACTTACTGCAGAAATACAGGAAAATCCACAGCATTTCACCAAGGGGATTTTCAAGTGGCACATGTATAATGTTTTCATGATTTCCTATTGGGCAGATAGCTCTGGGGAAATGCTGGTATGACCAAATAGCATCAGGGAACTACATACAGAACTAAATAAGCTAGTTAGATAGATGTGATACCTGTTGCTCTCTTCCCCACCATAGTCCTAAAGGCTGTTGGATTCTTGATAACACAAATGCATATTTTGGGCAAAATTGTACAGCTCATGTCAATTAAGTAGGTGATCAAAAAAAATAGTGGACATAATGACTCTCAAAGCTCAGGAATACACAACCATATATATGCATATGTGTATATATATATATATACACACAAGTTACACACACTTTAGATATAGATATAAAAATATACAATATACAATACCGATCAACAGCTACATCAGAAATAAAAAATTATAATGATATTTCATCTAGGATGCAGCATGTAAGTACATTTGCTACTTCCAGGAATGACAGCATTTCAAACCTATGTGGATACACCATTAAATTCCACACATGGTTTATTTTAAGACTTTTTACCATCTCAATATCCAACATTAATTTTCAACAAGGACTGCTATCTAAATCTTTCCAAACCTGTTCGTTTTCATTGAAGCCCTGGCTAGGACAATAATAATGTACTCATGAAGTACAACTGACTACCTGAAGATATTTTATAATATAACTCACTGTTCCTGTCAATGTTGTCCTTCATTCAGAATTACGGAAAAACAAGGCAGACAGTGATTATTGGATACTCACGAGAAATGTTCCTGGTGAGATTACACAGATGTCCCAGTTCTCATCAATGTTCACACACTTCAAGACAATCTCCTTTATGTAAATGATTACAAATCTGCTGCAAGACTTAGACCATTTTGTATTTAGCTCAGCATCCTATGGAACTGAACCCTGGGCGAACCAAATTTGAAAAATTGAACTTAAAGTTAACAAGTTCAATGAAGCTTGAGAAAAGTACACAACTGTATAAAGGAAAGAACAAGGGAGAGAGAAGGGGAGAGAGAGAGAGAGTTCTGGCGAGACCAGCGTAGTCCACTTATGGAAAAGCTGAAACTCAGAGAATCCACTTCAGTGAAAGCTGATGAAAATCTGATTCAGTTCACTAAGTTGCTCAGAGAGTGACTTATTCCTCCATATGCTCCGTAACAAAAGCACTCCTGATGTCAGTAACATGTGGAGAGAGCAAATATTTCTCAATTGTGAATGATTCATTGACTCAATAAGCAGCTGGCCTAAACATCTGATACATATTTAAAATTCCCTCAATTTCCTAAGAAATAGTCCTTATTTTTCGAGTGATCAAAACCAAACGACAACAGTAAAAAGAAGCAATAAGATAGTATTTTTTGATACCATTTGTGATCAGAGACAAAAGCTGTTTACCATTGGTGTGGACCAGATTGGGAGCAATTCTTTGCTAAAGGCCTTCAGCTGCTCCTTTCTCAAGCAGACGAAGCTGAACGCAATGCACTTAACTCTGGGCAGTTAGGGACCAGTGATGCTGCTGGGGTCTGCTTCCAGCAGGGGTGGTGATGATAATACTCCTGTGCAGAGGGCTATTCCCAGAGGCCATTAGTGACTCAGGCTGCCAGGTGCACACCCTCTCCAGGAGGACACAGCTCTTGGCTTTGGCTCCAAGCCACACCTTTCGCCACTGGTGCCTATCAGATGACTTTTGCCACACACGGAAACCAGCATGAGTTACATATCAATTTGTCACTTCAGAGCTGGATCAAACACCAGCCCTTCAGGCCACTGTGGCTCCAGCCATACATGAATCAACATTTAATACGGCATTAAAATGCTCCTGTGATTGCTTTTAACTTTGGCGCAGCGTGTGCTTAGGACTGCAGAGCGGTGGTTCTCTTGTGCAGCATTTTGTAGGCCAGTTTCAGCTGCATCTCTGGAATGACCTTCTCTTCTAGATGATCCAGAACAAGGCACTTCATCTCCCTGCACCCACTTTCCCTCTCTTTTCCTATCTAGAAACAAAGCAGCCTGGGCACAGGGATGCACAAAGCATCCCTCTGTGGTGTGCAGTATGGTCAAGATACGAAGAACCATAACACAAAGGCAACTTGTTATCATTTAGTCTTCTAGCATTTCAACATATTTTCTTTTCCTTCTTTGTTTTTGCTGGATTAAGCTTTTCTAACATAGTAGGTCTGACTCTGGGTGTCTGGGCTAGATTTAAAGTTCAATGAGGTTCTTTATTTTCCAGGAAACGTTCTTCCTTCCTCTCCTTCCATGATTGTTCCCATAGGTTTTCATTTCTTGTCGTTGGGGTTTTTTTCCTCCCTTTCTGGGTGTGACCTTTGTTCAGTTGCTGTTTTAGCAAGCGTCTTGAGGGTCTCATAGCTGGTCTCAAGACAGTTGTGCTCCCAGTCCAAAAGGGGACTTAGCTGTGTACAGGGGCTGTTGCTCTCATCAGCTCAAAGAGCTTATTTCTGCCCCTGCCTACCACAAGCAAGAATGGCGACAAGAAATTTAAGGCAGAGTATTGAAGCAGGAATACCTTCTTAGCCCAGTCCTATCAAGCCTTTTCATGAAAACTACATATATATGTGTGTGTGTGTGTGTGTATATAATAATTTAGAAATAAAATAGAAGCAAAATCTTCTGTCTTCCTTCATCACTTCCCACAAGATTCTCTTTGCCACTGCAAGGTTAAGCACTGACTGTGTAGTCAGTGTAGCAGACTTAAATACATTTATTCTGAGCGGCCTAATACTATTTTACTGGCAGAGAAGACAAGACCTCAGACAAGTGCTATCTGACCTAAAGCCTCCACATCTTTTCTGTCTTTCCAGCAGTTTGTTTGTCTCAGGACTGCTCCTGCCCATCTTTCCTAAGGATCCCCCAAACTAGGCCAGTGTTGTAGTGCATGTTGCCCTGCTTGCTGCTGGCTTTATCACCTGTCTTTGTTCATCTGATAATGCATGTACCAAACACTAAATTTTCATAATAATGCTTTTTAAACTACTCATTTTGGAAGGCTCATCCAGAACCTCACTGCTCAAATGGTGGGAATTTCCTCGTAAGTCTGCAGCATATACCTTTAAATCTACAGTTCATGGCTCTCTCTACTATCTTATGTTCATGTGTACTCACACTAATTTTTTCTTACACTCACTATCTTTCAGTTCCAATTCCACTTCTTTTCACCTTTCCCCTTCTGTAGCTTCTGAGTGAAGCTGGTTTAGCCTCTCACAAGAGATGTTTTCCAGCCTTCTGGTTGTTCTATTAACTGTGTGCTGAACTTATTTTCAGCATGGGCTGTTTCTTTTTTCCAAGCCTGCCTTTGAAGGCAGCTGCCCAGAGTCATACGCAGCATTTCACACGAGGTCTCTCTCCCCAGTATCTGGCTCAGCAATATGGCTACAATACTCCCCACTTCCCTGGGAAGGGTTGCATTGACACCACATCCAACCCGAGCTTCCCGTGACTTACTACAGCACTCCAGCTTTCACCTCCTCTGAACCCTTCAGCTCGAGTTCATTGCCAAAACGTTTATTATTTCTTCCTAAATACTGTGAGATCTTACCTTCTGCATTCTGTATTACATTTCACAGCACTTCTGCTGATGTGATTATTTCGTTCTCCTTGTGGAGATCCAAATTCCATTGTATGGAAAATGCCTCTCAGCTCCAGGTCATCAATATAGTCCTACAGAGGCACTTAGTGAAAATATTAATGTAACTTAGGTGCCAGCTTTAAATTTGTGAAACTCTGCCAAGAAAACTCCCTAAAATCTATTACAGTCATACCTCGAAATTCATGGATTACAGGTCTCCTGGGGGTCCCATGAATTGCCCAATCAGCGAATACATGAACCCGGAAAAACAGCGAAACCACAAATATGTGAACCGGGAAGCTCCACAAATATTATTCATGGGGGAAAAAGGTGCGAATATGCAAATATGGAAGCACGTATACATGAGGTATGACTGTATTTCTTTTTGCCAGGTAAGTAACTGTAGTTGCCTTAGCAAGCCAGTTCCTTATCCATGTTAAATAATAATTTTAGCAGCATCCAAACTTTGTAACAGAAATGAAAGTTTTACAAACTTTTAATAAAGTTGTGAAAGATTAAAAAAAAATTGTATATTTTCTACCTTTATATGCACCTCCAATACAAAAGGAAACAATCCTGCTAGTCTGTCATGAGTACATTTTGTTCCATTATTTTTTCTCTCTTGGTCATTTTTTCTGGACATGGGTATTTAATAATTCTTTCCCTCAAAGACTGTACTGAACATTTTTTAGTATTTGAGGCTGGATTGACAAGGGGTAGGCATTAAAATCCCGTAATACTGCCTTCTTAATTAAAGGTACTTAGATTTGCTGTTCATTTACCACACATCGAACTTCCAAATTCAATAGTTTGAATCGAAGTTCAAATAAAAATCGTGACCAGTAATTTAATGCATGAGGTTTTCTTAGCTTTGTGAGACAGAAATGGAGACAGAAAAGCTTTTTTCTATAACTTTTCCGTTGGTGTTACATGTGCTAGCTCTGCTGTCATGAACCAAAGCAAAAGGAAGAGAAAACTCTTAATTTGGGCTAGCTGAGGTAAAAATCCCTGTTAAAACACAATCAAACTTGTAGGTCTCTAAGTTAAGAGTTTTAAAGTTCTAATAATCCATTTCCTAGAGTTTTAGACTTAATCTGTTAACAGATACAAAAAGTACAGCATCCTTTATTGGCTAGACTCCACTTCGAGCTGATGCTGCATTAACACTCCTCCCCTAGCAGTGAGAAGACCTCAGGCCAGCAATGTCTAATGAAGATCCTCCAAGTCTTTCACACAGTCTTTCTGGCACATTTGGTCCATGACTGGTTTTGCCTCTCTCTCTGAAGAATCCTTTAAGTGATATGAATTGCTTTGCCAGATGCCTGATATAATTTCTTTTGGAAAACACACAAGTTGATGTTAATCTCACATGACATAGGGAGTTTATAAATATATTTCCTTCAGAGACGAAAAAAATAGAAAACCTCCTCTTCTATCTTCATATCAAGGTGGTTACATGGAAGAGAGTACCTAATAGGTCTTATCCACTGAAATATTTCATTTAATCCTCCTTCTGTACCCAACTGCCCTAAATTCGTGACTCCACAGCTATGAATTATCCATATTTCCTTCATTTCCAAATAGGCTTATGGATTTGGACACCCCTTACTGACCAAATACAGCAAGCAAAACCTTATTTCCATTTCTTTGTATCAGATCTATTGCTGGAGATTAATTTAAAAGAAAAGGGGAAAAAAACAGGCAGGAAAGAACAAGAAGCTGCAGCAGCTGGGGACAGAACTCTGAGTCAGGACTTACCAAATAGTATCACAAGAAATTCTGTTAAACTAATAACATCTAAATGAATGCCAGGCAAGGCAAAGACTCACATGACATAGCAATCAACTCATTGACAGTAATCCATCTCTGTGGTAACCCATCACAGCGCCTGTGCTTCAAGCTCCCAGTTTCCTATCATGGCAATGTGGTAAGTTCAGCCTCCTCTCCATTCCTTCTGGTTTACCAGGATGGCCTCATCACTCAGGAGGAGGCCATTGAAAATGGGCACACACATGCTCTGCTGCCAATATTCATTAACAAGAACTCAACACACCTGCAAAGTGAGGCAAACCAGGGTCGCTGAACATGAGCAAGCTCAGCATCCTTTCCTGAGGGTGCCTAATGCCTCTGAAGATCAGGCCCCCCGGTACTCGCTACACGAAGACATGAATAAACCTTTCTCTCTGTCCTTACCGGAGACACTGGCAGCATTGTTAAAGCTCAAGCACAGCCGAGTCTAAACTGGCTGAAAATTTGGCTGGCCTTTTTGCTTCAGCATGATCAAATGGCATCATTGCTCACCGAGTGTGAAGGCCATGAAAGGATTAGCCACCCTCCCCCATCAAGCAGGTGAGCTGAACCCCTTTCCTACTCACTACATGTCAGTTTACAAGTAAAACATAAGGTATAAATGCAGCTATTGTAAAGGTGAAGCAGCCATCCTGGCTGGGGAGTTAGATTAGCAATTTACCCTTTGCAAAAGGATTAGCAGAGCCCTATTGTTTAAGTGTTTATTTATCAATTTGCGTTTTTAGAAGGGGGCATATATCTGACAAGGGCCCACGTTCTCCATCTACCCTGAACCACACCATTTCCTTCCAACTCCCCATTGCTAGAATCTACCAGAGTATTTTCTAGACCAGAAATTGAGGAGAAACCAAAACTTTGGCTCCATTACTGCTCACACAACATTTTGTTGGGCCGGCCAGCGTTCCTGCATCTTTTGTCTGAGAGCAACTGCTGGGTGCTGTTAGCAATGCAGGTCAAACACGAGAACTGGTTTCCCACTTTCCCTGAAAAAGCTGAGCTGAAAGCACAAATATTTACAGGCCGTTCACTGTAGTTTCTTAGGACATAGGCTGTGCAGGTTGCTCCCTTACATGGATTGCAGGCACCAAAGCAAGGAAGCCTTAAGATGAAGCATCTCTGAAATTAGCACTGATTCCACACTTGCAGTCTTCAAAGCCCCTCAGATAATCCATAGCGCTTCCACTGGGCTCATGAAAGCCTGATTTTAACACTGACAAGGGTAGTGGCTGAGGAAATTACAGGGTTCATTAAGCACAGGGGTTAGCACCAATGCCGCACTTCTTGGCATCGAAACATCTCTCACAGATCCTCAGCTTTTGTTGTACTGGGCACTTACAGAGTCTTGGGGAGCCCTGTAAAAGAGCATTTATTGCTGCAACAACTAGTTCAGTCTCCTCACACCACAGGGACTCCTCACTGGAGTTCAAGTTGAGGGAAGAGTTTTCACACAGAGTGGTTTGCAGCATGGGAGAGGGGGAACACCACTCACCCCAGCAAACTCAGCAAACCCCAGCCAGAGGCGCAGACTGGCCATTTGGCAGACAACAGCTGCTCACTCGGATTAGGTAAGAATGCCTTCGTTAGAGGGAACAGGAACGTTTTGGAAGGTGAGAGAGCAGATTTTTTAATTAAAATGACACCAGTGCATTTGCGCTCTACTGCAGCCCCACACCCTGCTTCTCTCTAAGAGGGCGATTTAGGAAGCTATTCTTTTAAACCGTAAAAACAGTTTGGAAGACGAACAAGCATCCAGCTGTGCTAAATTATTTTCCTGCTCCCTCAGGACCCAGCAGCAAACTACAGCATGTATTTCACAGGCGTATGATTTATTTACATGGACTAACATACAGGTATTGATTTTGACCCATAAACTCCCATCCAGCTGGGGGCCTACACATCCCAGAGCCTTGTCCCAGCCCAGGCTCCACCACCACAGCTGTGCAGGAGCAGGGTCTCCATTTGTGAGAGGGCAAGAAGAAAGTGCAGGGTGTTCTCTGGCTTTTTGTAACTCCTTCTGCCCCATCCACTTATTTTTCTTTTCCCAAACAATTCCAGTTTGTTGATCATGCATCTTGTACAGACAATTCATTTTTCCTGATCATGGGGGAAATGAGGAGGCTCCAGTGGGATATGATAAGATCTTAAAATACATTCTGTCCTGCTGGTTTATTCCAGATACTCTGATTCATGGTTGAAAAGAGAGGCCACGAGTGGCCTCAATTAAGTACATCAATGTAGGAATCATCAAGGAGCACGTAAGGCAAGTGAGAGGCATTCTGCTCTGAGGACTGTGTGCAAAAGTAAAATAAAATAAAAGTAAATTTTAAAACACACAAAAGGGAGGAAGAGAGTGCAAAGGACAGGCTCTGTCCCACAGGGCTTATGATTTACATTTAAATTAGCACAAGTAGAAGCAACACTTCAGGGAAGACGGATAAGGGTTAAAACAACAGAACTTTGTGGCTGGCCTGCATTGTAATTTCACTAATTAGAAAAAATGAAAGGTTTCTAGTTAATTAATCAGTGCTATTGACATTTCCATGAATTTGAGGGAGGTTCACAAATACCTCTGGGATAAACTCTGATTGGATTTAGCCGTTCTACTCTCTAGTGTAACAGTTTTCCATCATCAGTCTTGTTTTGAAGATATGTAAAAGGCATGTTAAGAAGAAACAAGCCTATTCCTTAAGCTTGTATTCACTGTATACCCCTGAATGGTTCTGGTGAGCAGGAAAGAACAAATCACGTAACACTGTAAGCAATTGCTCTGGAATGAAAGATGGAGATTTCTTCCTCTTTTTATCCACCTGAGAAAATTGATTACCACATCCTCATGGACAGGAGCTGGCAACCTCCCAGGACATGGAGCTAAGCTCTCCATAGGAGCCGGACTAACCAGGCTGACCACTGGCTAGCATTTATGTGTCTGTAAACACTGGCCTATATATGGGTGCTGCAACTTGCAAGCAAGTCTTCTCAGCAGATCTGCAGAGGCCTCAGTCATCTTTTAGGCTGGACTAGCATGCCTGTTAGCAATAAATATCTAATCATACCTCAACATAGCAACAGGCTGCAGACATTCGTCTGTCACCAGGTGCCATGGCTACAACACACCACACCACAGCAAAGCAATGGCACCCACTGGCACCATCACTGCGCTTTTATCTGTGTTGCACAAACCACCTCCCTTCAGGAGGCAGCAGGTTGATCTCAAAGGCAGTGCTGTTGGCGCACATGATTACTCATGGCAGGGCCCCTCTTCTTTCTGATTGGCTAGGTTTCCCCTCTCAATATGGAAGTGGAGATACCATATGCAACTCTCAGACACCTCTTGACACTCCTCCAAAGTCTGGTGATACCAGCCTAAGATCTGCAAAGACAACTGCTGATGCCAACAACTGTAGTGAAGAGAACTTTTGTTCAGCTCAACGTTCAAGGTTTGATAGTATAGGTGGAACAACTACCA
Source organism: Pitta sordida (assembly GCA_013390025.1). Taxonomy (NCBI): domain Eukaryota; kingdom Metazoa; phylum Chordata; class Aves; order Passeriformes; family Pittidae; genus Pitta; species Pitta sordida. The sequence goes on from WEKX01001263.1 coordinate 287,799, forward strand.
GGCATGGCCAAAATGAGTGCTGTGTCAATAAAACTGAATATATTGCCTGGTCTTAACAAAAGTAGAAGGAAAAATCAATTAACCTGCCTTCCCATTCAGCTAGCTAGAAACAGGCCAGGAACATCTTGCTATTTGTAATATTTAAACCACTTTATTTTTCTATACTGGACTATCACCAAGTTTTCAGCCCAATATTCTGCTGTCAAACTTCTCAGATTTAAATGAGGAAACAGAAATCAATACACATTTAAAGCCAGATGAGTTTTTGGATGGGAACCATGTTCTGGCAATTTAACATGTAAGCACATGTGTCTGGGGTGGGACTTGGGCACAGAAACTGGAAACTCTTCCAAAGGTATCTCTTGTTGCCATACTTCAGATTCCCCTTCCATACCCTGCCAAAATTTCTCACTGAGTGAACGTGGTTTCCTGAACTCAGCAACCGGCTGGAATCCTGACATTTTCTGTCTTAACTCCAAGAATATTAACAAGCAACTCAATTATGGATTTAGAGTGTCCACAGTCAACTGTTTTAAGCTAAATGAAAGTTTGAGGACAATGTTTTCGTTTTTTTTAAGGCAAGCTTCAAAAAAATACTGTACTACTGAATGACCAGAGAGTATTCCATGGTGAAGGCTAAATGGACACCAGTGTAGCAGGCAAATATTCTAGAGAGTACTGTGACTACTGTTTAAAGGCAAATAGATATAGTGAATTGATAAGGCAGAGATCAATAACTGGTTCCGACATAAAACGTTTCAGAAAAAGCAGACCAGGTTATGCTACAGTAACTTTTATTGCAGAGATCAGTAGGCCAGCACAGCTATTCCTAAGTACTATCTACACACAAGTGCCTGACGCTTATGCCAGCCAGCACAGGGCTAAAATGGAAGCATATAACAAATTACTGTTAATAAGCAAACACTCATTAGAAGTGTTAACAAGTGATGGTGGAGAGGCTCTGTTTTTCATTTTATTACTGATCTCTAGTAAGTGTTATTATCCTCATAGAATAACATTCTATTATGAAATGCACATGCACAGCGTTAAAGCCTTTGATAGTCCAATGTTTGCCAGCAGCAGCAAAATTGTAAACAAAGTGAATAATTTCTGAAATGCCGACAGCCATTAGCATTCATGAAGTTTATAGGATGCAGAGAGCCAATATGCTACAGCATAAATAACAGGAATTTACTATGACCTGAATATTCTCTTTCTTCCCATTTTTCAAATAAGCCTAAACATGCATGCTTAATCTCAATTGACTCCTGCCTGAGCTAGGGTCTTGAGTCTGCTGCATTTTTTCAAATCGTTTTAGCCAATAGATGCCTCTAACATTTTTCTCTTTTATAATACTTCAAGCAGCTGCTACTAATCATATTTCATGATGGTTTTGTATATCTGTTTTGCTTTAAAACAAATTTTACTTAACCAACAAAAATGCAACTGAGCAACTTCTGCTCAATGTAGAAATGAGTTTTTTTCCTGAAGATTGGCAGAATTGGACATGGCATCAAATACAATTAAGAAAATGTGTTTGTTTTACACTGCATTTAGGGAAAGGACATTGAAATGAAGACGTTTATAGGACAAGACAGACAATCTTTGCCTGTTCCAGACAGATAACCTGAAAATTCTGGATGAATTTTATATAACCACTTATTTATTTCAGTCACTTCTTCATCTTTGACATACAGACACGTATGTCAACAAGGCTTACATTTCTGGGTTGCAAATATGCAGTCTCCATCTATGAGGAAAAGCTGCAATGACTGAGCTCAGTTTACTACGTGTATCATAACTGAGTTATCACCAGGCCTCTTCTGAGCCACCTTCAGCACCAACTCAACACAGCAGGCAAGTGCACACAAGTCATTTTACTGCCGTGTGTAAGCTAAACTTAGGAAACTTTACTGAACAAGCAATTATGACAACATAAGATATTAAATACAGATAGGGTTGTTTCAACCAAGCTGTTAATTTTGGTGGTTTTGGTTTTAATTCTTCCCTGCAGAAATATATTAGAAGTATTCAAGTAAGCACGATACCTTCCCTTCCCACACATACCTATTTCTTCAGAAGATACCTAAAAATCAGCGAAGAAAGAAAAAAAAACCCCAACATAATATAGTCCTACCGGGGAATAGGGTTTTAATGAACACACAAAGCAACTAGGTGACATCTTTATCAGCTCTCATAAACCTTGATTGAATACACAGTGATAAGGCCTGTTTAAACTGTCATCCTCATGATAACATGGGCAGAGACAACGGCAGGCCTTAGCAACGAGCAGTGCAAGAGAGGCCCTTCCCAAAGTGCAGGCACCGTTAGGTAATGTATGTCATGTAAACAGCCTAAAGCTTGCACGGCTGCTTGGTTTGTGCCACGGTGGGGGGCGGAGGGGACACGCACATCTCCTCACAGCACCGGCTCGAAAGGGCAGTTGCTCCAGAGCCAGCCTGGTTTTGGGGATGGCCAGCTGTCTGGGGAAGATGTGCTCTTTGAGTCACAGTGACCTTTGGCACTCGGATCTGCAAACACTGAGAATTCCATATATGTGGTGTTAAAGGATTCAAGGAAAGGCTTTGAGCGGTATTTTGGTGTTCAGTTCTGATTTTTTTTTTAAACTTTTTTTTTTTTTAAATTCAACATCATCTATAAGGTGTGTAACATCCAGCACTAGGAAGCAAGCTGGCATTCCGGGCCAGCATGACTATGGAAGTTGGCAGTGATACGACTTCTAATAGAGGATCTCGCCTTGGCCAGCTAGGATACTTATTTGGAAAAAAATATATTTCAAACTCTTTTTAAGCATCTCCGAGAAACATCTCAGCAAATTGCAGTTAGTAAGTAAGGATTTAATTTAACTATTCTCCCGCATTTATCTCTAAATTAAAAAACCCCACATATTCTTGAATTTATATTTTCTCCTCAAAATTGTTCTTCCCTCACTGCAATGCTTGCAGTGACACCCACTGGCTGTGGGAGGTCGAGTTTCAGAGAGTACGTACTAAAATGCTTCAGCACACTGACGAGATCACAAGGAGACAGAACCTCAGAAAAACGCTGCCACCCAAAAGCTGGGATTTTGTCAGCTCACTTAATGTTATAGCTCAGTACCTGTATCCAGTACAGCTCTTTTTCATTAATATCTTTAATAAGGAAATAATGATCCAACGGTTACTTGTTAAGTATAATAAAATATATATTTGTATATAGTTACTAGTTAATTAATAACTCCTGTTGCTTGGGTGGTGGAAGATGTTAGTTCATTTTATGCCTATTTGCTCTTTGGCAAGACTGTGAAGTAGCTCTAGTACCAGGGTCCAGTTTTTCATCAGGAAAACACTAAACTGAGCTGGTACACCATTGTGTGACTGGCTGGCAGGGGAGGCATTGAGCTACTCAGGAACTCATTAGTGCTTTTGTAGGCTTCCCTGCATTCACCAGCAGATTTCTTTTAGTACCAGTTCATTCTTAAGAATGAAGGGAAACACAGAACCAAGTGACCTGAGTAAAGACTCACAGGAAAATCAAGGAAACCAAATCTAACAAATCACAATCTAATGGCCTCAATTAGAAGACAACTTGTTTCTCCAACTCTGTTAGAGAAATTTCTATATAGGCACATGTAGGTTCTTAATGTTTAAACAAAATTATCCAAGTTTAAGCTGAAACACAAACAAATCACTCCTGTTACACAAGATACTCAGCAGAAGAAAAGGCCAGGTTTTAATTTAACTACAACATGATGGCTTGGAAAAGATCAAGGGAAATTTAGAAATACTTAGAATAAAAGACTAGGGAAAAAAAAAGAGAACTACTTTTTGCCTGCTCCATGGCACGAGCCAAGAGCAAATGGCTCCTGGCTGTAAGCACGCAAGGTGTGTTTGCTGACTTACTCAGATTAAAAATATTTTAGTCATCTTTATGTTATTTCCCCCATCTACAGCCACTAATGTTCTCTCTAGAGAGTCAGAAACAGAACTACATTCATGGAAAACACATTTATACAGGACTTCCCGAGCTGAAAAAAATGTTATCCAATGCCTTCCCAGCCAAACTTCCTCCTGAAGTGAAAAATCCTTCCCTTTGATAAGAACGCTGTGTTAGACCACATTTCTGTCCCTGACAAAAGAACTGCTCTCCCTTGGCTTACTCCACTTTTGGCAGCTGTGCTCAGCAGAACCACACTGCTCTTCCCAGCTAGTCAACATGCCTAATAGAGCCACAGGCTTATCTTTCCTGAACAAAAAAAATAAAAATGAAGCAGGCAGTTACCATGGGTAACACTTCCCACAGTTTTGAGGCAGTTCTCCTCTGGGTTTGAAATTCCATCAATAGCATAATACATCATTAAAGAACTCTCTCCTCTCCTTTCTCCCCCGGCCCCTCTTTTTTTTTTCCTATCAAGACCCAAAGCTACCTAAAGAGATGTTCTATGCTGCATATGTACAGTTCACAGCAAAATAAGCCAGGCCTGTTAACTTCCCTTTGTTCTTTCATATCAGGAGGAAGTAAATTAATAAAGCACGAGCAGGGACACTCAAACATGGAAAGCTGGTGCCTTTTACTGGTTTCTAATCCACTGAGAACCAATCCAAGGATACACATTTCTACTTAGCAACCTCGTTCTACAGTTCTGGGCTAAGTGTACTGAAGCACCACGCAGTGTGCTACGTCCAGGTTCTGTGTGGTACCTACTGACCTCCTCTCTGGCTACCCCTCCAGAAAAGCCAGATGTACCAACTCCTGAAAAATATGGTGTTATCATGGATGCACCACACCTCTGCTCTCACGGTGTCATCAAGATGCCTTAAGCTACACCTACTCTTCAGACACAGCAGGTCACATGGCATTGCCCAAGTTAGCCCAAATTAGTATTTGGATGTGACAGGGAAGAGCTTAACCTAGGATGTGCTAAACCTTTACCTACCCTCCCTACAAAAATCTGCCAGCTCCAGGTCATATCTATTAACATTCCTGTGAGCAGACCTGGCTCCTTAAATGGATAAACACCTGTACCTGATAAAACAATCTGGCTTAATTTTGTAGGAAAGAACCTGCGAAATATAAGAATTCCAGGCAAAGCAATGATGCTCCCATTGACTACTTCTCAAAATTCCATGCCATCTGGCAATAAGAAAGGCATTCCTTCATTTGATATTTGAAGATGGTCCAGAAAGAAAATGATCAGACCAAATCAACATTAAATTCTTTTCCTCATCCTGGAAAGTTAGAGAGGATAATGCTAGCTCTACTATAGCCCCACAATCACATACTTACACCATCTGGAAGGATGTTCTGGGAAGAGGTAACGTGGTTGTCAGAAATAGCAAGCAGCAATTATGGTTGCATTTTTGGTTAAATGAAAATTTGTAAATAGAAATAAAAAAAAAAAAGAAGGGGTTATCTCTCTTCTGAAATACTCTTGCCTCAAGAAACTCCTGCAAAACTATGAAACCAGCCAATGACTCTTTTCCTGAAGTGCTCAACAACTGCCAAATCTAGGTGTCACCATTTGATTCAGCACAGCAGATAAAGCCTAGAATTAGATGTCTGGTCTCCCAATCTTGCTCATGAAGATATGCTTTTCATATCTAATTCATTTCCATGCCACTTACCAATAAAGCAATGTCAGATCAGGACAAGTAGATGCCCAGAGGGCTTGGCCCACTCAACCATACTTGGCTGCAACACTTTAAAGTGGTTCCCAACTTCTGCCTGCTGCAGGGCAAGCACCTCACACAACTCACTACTGAGCAGTTTCACAGATTCACAGATTATTGTGAGTTGGAAGGGACCCACAAGGATCATCGAGTCCAACTCTTAAACCACACCACTGTCTACCTGGCGGGAATGGAACCCTGGTCTCCCGCATGGCAGGCGGGGACACTCACCACTGTACTAAAGTGGATTTTTCAATTTGCAGTAGCTTTTTTATGCTGCTGCCTGGGTGCAGGCAACTAAAAACTCACAGTAAATCCAAGTCAAGATCACTTACCCCTTTATATCTTCTGAGTGTGTCATGAAAAGAGCTCTGTCACACAGAAAACAACAGATCCATAACTTCTGCATCATGGACTGCCTTGTAACTCCTATGCTCTTCCTTCTCCATGTGTGGAAAAGTTCCAGTTTAACTATAGGACATAGTACCCCAGGTAGATTTGGTGTGGAGGGACCTATTCAGGGTGGTGGGACATAAAAGATGCAGGAGATAGCAGGGTTACAGCAGAACTCAATGCATCCATGCTACAAGCTCTCAGGAGAGGGAACAGAATATAAAATTCCTCAACTTCAGCAGATCATCACTCTTCTCCCAGTCAAATTTGTCATCTGAGTTTCTCACCTTACAAAATTCAGAAGAACTGGGCTCATGACTGTACTTTAGCTTTAGGTTTCCCCATGCACTTACTCTAACACATGGTTCTATCCCAACAAAAAGGTGTGAAGTGCTTCCAGACTATGTCCTCCACATGAAGCAGTGGGAGAATAGTTTCAGAGGACAGCAATGATATGAAGACTTCCTCAGCTTTACATAGAATCACAATTACCTGATGAAAACCCAAGATTAACATGAATTAGACGTTTTAAGTGCCATATGCTATAGAACAGAAAAATATAGTCAAAACTCTTGACCACTGTGTTTTGAATTGTAAGGCTACACTACAAGCAACTTAAGCTCTTTGTCAGGAAAAGCAGCCTTATCTAGATAGACCTGAGGTAGTCTTTGTTCTACAGGTCTCATCACAAAGAAGAATAACAGTATTGTATTTCAAAGTCCACAAACCATGTAACACACCCATTGGGAAATAAATATAATATTATTATATAAAACAATTGTTATGTGTTTAGAGCTTCCATACAGAATATCACAGTATCTTGCAACTATAAGGTATATGCACAGTAGAGATTATGAAATCTTAGTAGAAAAGTATTACTTGGAATATGGTTTCAGATTTAGTTTATTCAAAGAGGCAGATTTTTTCCCCTTCTTTATGGAGGCAGCAAGAAGCCTAAAACCAGACCCTTTCTCTTAAAAAGCAATCCCACAACTTCCTCTGGGCAATGTAAGTGGGCAAGACTCACATAGCTAGGAGACAGTAACTTCCATCTGGAAGTTACTCTGAAACATTCCTTAAGTTGTCAACAAAAAACAAATCCAAGATACGGTAACAATGAAAATTTCAGGCAGCCTATGGGACAAAAAGGCAACACCAAAACCAAATAACCTTGAAAGATTTACTTGTTTCTGAATTTCCTCTAGTTACAGCTGAGGACAGCTGTAACTAGACCAAAAGAAGTGTTCCTACCCTTTCCTCAGGCAGGGGCCAAAAACTCTTTCTTTTACTGCCAATAGAGAGAAATAAGGGATGTCAATAAATGAATGCGAAATTCTGCTATGACTGAATTAAGGAATCCCTCCTGTTGGTACATGAAAGTAAGAGCCGAGTCAGATACAAGGATAGTGTCCCACTGTGTTTTTACTAAAGTGCTGTGCCAACCTCAGTGTAAAGGACAGAATGACATTCAGAAAGGAACATATCGAGAAGGAAGGGACACAGTTCTGCTATCAAAAACATAGACAGAGAAAGAATTGAAATGGAGGATTTGAGGAGTGGGGACAGAAGCTCTGAAGACATGAAATGCAAAAACCACAACAGACGTGAGACAGAATAACAAGACTTGCAAACATAAAGGTAAGGAAGGCACCTTGCTAATTCAGCAAGCGTAAGAACCTGTGCCAACCCGAACATTGGCCACTTCAGATTCCTACTTGTGAAACGTGACTTTGGTACAAGGGTTGAAAATTTTTGTTGAAGGAATAACTGTCTGTCTGTTCAGCCTCTTGGCAGAAAGATATTGAGTTATGTACTTCAAACTTCTGCCTTCAAGTAACTTGCATACTCAGGGAAGCCTTGAGAAGCTGCACATTCCTTTCACTGAGCAGACTGATAGGCTTCAAAGCATATTTAACTATAAGCTGTGTTACTATAGGGTGGAAAATATTAATCAGCTCTAGTCATCTAGGGAGAGTGTGGTTATCATTAAGAATATGTGGGATACTCATACAAGAATTCTTTTCCCCTGTCCGCTCTCTAATATAATTTAGCTCCTCCAACTGCATGCTTTGAAAAAAAGCTAGACTAAATGAATACTTTCAACTAGAGCTAAAGGCAAACACTCCACTGGAACTTTGCCCTAATCAATAGTGGCAATGTTCATGTCACATGAGAGTCAGTGGATAGAATATGGTGCTTACTGAAGTCAGCAAATAAGCTAATTATACTTAGCCTGCTTGAAGAAGGGGACAAGTGAGGTCTGGTCCACCCACTTATTAATGCAATCATCATTATCCTTATCCCTTGTTTACTTTGTGCTTATATTGTAACAAAACCTCGTCTCAAATGGAGGGTGCTACTGACCCCTTGTGGGAGAAGCACTCATACATTTTAGGACAAGCGTCACCGGGGAAATCACCTCAGAATTAAGCTTGTCTCTTCCCACGGATTTATTTGTAAGGAAAATGCAGTGAAACGATGCTATGGTATTGCAATCTATAAAGTCACACACGTGTATTCTCCTGATTTTATGCAATTTTGCAGAAATTAAAGTTTTTTACAAGCTTCTTTAGGGCAGTCAAGTAAGTGTCAACAAATTCTAATCATGATACTGCACTGACCTTCCTGTAACTGCAAGTCTTGCATTGTCTCAAGGTCTCAATTTTTAACATAAACTATTTTAATCCATCATAGCATCACTCCCTAAAGACTGCTTTAAAAAACCCCCTGAAACTCCTGGACAGCAAGGATATAGTCCCCTCATTACTGAAAAGGGCACAGAGTATTTAAATCCCTAAAGTATCAATAAAAGTTGATAGGATTAATTCTTGAAAGCAAAAGCTTCCCAACTACTGTTGCCACAGACAGGGCTGCACAAAGCACAAGAACAAGATCTTCAGGGATTGTTTCTGACAACTCAAATAACCTTTCCATATGGTGGAAAACAAAGTCTGAAAAGGAAAGCTATTGCTTTTTATTCAAATACTACTGCTAACGCTTCTTCCCTAAATAAAACAAAGTACCTCCACGAGAAACCACCCTCTGCATTTAATTAAATGTCAAATCCAAAGGGAATCTCCATGGACTTTCACTATCCCTGTCACAAACAGATGGCTGCATACGGGATAGAGGCTGGAATGAGTTAGAACAGCAAAGCACATTATTCAGTTATTATAATGTAATAATTATTAGTTATATCGTAGAGTATGAAGCAACCTTCTCAAAATCTAAAACCATTAATACCAAACACCAGCAAACCCAGCAGGTTCCATCGCAAACAACAGTAGGGACTGAAACCCTGGAGACCAGAGAGACCAAGACTTAAACCTGTGCCAACACTGATCCCATCACGTTCAATGAACAGGTATGGAGAGGTACGTGAACAGCTCACAAATCCAAAGCAAAAAACAAGTGGCTACTTAAAACATATTTTAACAATCTGCGTTAATTATGTTAAAAGAATAAGTTTTTTCAAAAGTATCTGAAGATGCTTTTCCTACTGAAGATGTTTTCATACAGACCTGTCATATAAACCAAGGTTGAAGAAATCTTGAAAAATGAAAAGAAACTGAGAAAGAGAACAACAAAGTTTTTATTCTGTCAGTTCACTTTTTCACCTGTACACTATGATAAATTAAAACACTAAGTCATTTAGGTAAGGTTGGTTTTGTTGCCTTTGATTACATACACTTTTTTTTTAAATGTGTCCATGAAATTGAATCCTGCAAGTATAAACTATGATGCAGCATCTGTTGTCTCAGAATATGGAACTTACTGTATCTGGCAGATGTTTAAACGATCACATTCACTTAGCCAGATCTGGAAAGGCCATTCAATTATAAGTAAACACAGAGTCTAACACACACTTGACAGCAGTTCTAGTCAGCACTATGAACTGCATATTTACAGAAAAATTTGCACATCACAGATGAAAATCTTAAATCAACCTTTTTGTTGTTACAACATAATTCACTCTTCATACTTCTACTGTGCTGCTTTAACAATGTCTGAGTATCTGGGAGATTCAAAGGCACATAGCACTTCTGATGTTTCAATAAATTCACTCTTCAGAAATGTAAGAGAAACAGACTTCTTAAAAAGTTTGGATTGCACACTTTCTCAATAAAGTCTGATGCACTTTTAAACATTGTATGTCAACAAGTAACCAAGTCCACAAACATTTTTTCAGGCATAAAAATTCCTAATTCCATGGTGACGTCTAAAATCACTACAATTAAGAAGGAGGAAGACAAATGAGCCACCACTCCTTTCCCAATGCTGTATGCATAAAAATCAGTATTAATTCCATCCAATTACACTTTTAAGTCAAAGCTTTTGAAAACGTCAGCATACATCTTATATGAAAAGTTTTATTAACCATCAGCATTTCCTTTGAAAAACATAGGCCTTGCTAAGCAGTTTTAAAGTAAGCAATTATATAATGCTATCTACATACAGAAATTCACTACATTCACACAGGCAATCTTAAATTTCTCCAATAATCTGTCATGTCAAAATCTACAATTTCCTGAAAATACAAAGTTGGTTTTAACAAAAGCAAAAATGTTCCTGTGGTTCAGTAAAACCTGTTTTCTAACACGAATAGTTTGCATTCATAAAGATACTAAGCTTGGAATACGGAAAGTATTTCCTAAAAGCTCAAAAGGAGACCAAAATAGTTTTCTAACTATGAAATGGCATGCAAACATACTGATTTGTTGTCAGTTATTTCTCACTCTCTTATCAAAGACTTACTGGATCAGAGTAAAGCAGACACTTCTACATGTTTGTTTAGACAGAGACCTCTCCCCTCATACTAAAAATGTAACATACAGAACATTTTATCATCTATCTTTGACACAAAAGCTGCTTCTCTAAATTTCAATATTATGCCCTTCAGACCCCCCATGACCAGTGCAACAATTAAACATGTTTCAGAAAGCTTAACAATACCTAAATTTGTCCATTTTCCTTTACAGAAAGTATATACAAGTTTATAAATCCACGGCAGGGGTATCACAATTATATTAACATCAACTCATTAACTGGATTCAAAAGATACTTGCATTCTGTAAAGACTCTATGGCTGATGCCCATTCAATAGTTCTATCAAGGCACTGTACAGTCATTAAATCTCCAGTATTCTCCACGATGTGCTGAAGAATATTGTGATCGTGTTTAAGTTGTTAAAAAGCCCTGAGTCAGAACTTGCGTATTTACCACAGGCTTAGCTATAAAAGTGGCACATACTAAAATTTCTGCAGATAACAGTTTTGCTTTGTCAACACAAACAAGTTATGAAATGCACACAGAGACAAGTCCATCCAGCAACTTGTGCAAGAAAACTACACAATGTACATTGTGGCAAATCACACACTGCTATTGCATGTAATTTATACAGCCAGTAAAAAACCCTCATAAATGTATTCAGATGTGAAAACTGATGAAGCAAAACAAAACTGATGCATTCCCCATCCCTTCCCAAAGAACAGCTAGAGAATTCAGCACTTTTAGACCAAAAGGAGGTAGCACTTTTAAAGGTTAGGCTGTAGTGTTGGTTTGTTGGTGGGGGGTTTTTTTTGGTTCATTTTTTTTTAAGAGAAAACTTGACTCATGCAGTACAAAGAATAGGACAGGCTCTTCCAGTCACCAGCTGGTGCTGGAAGAGTAAAATTAAACTTATGACATTTAATTTTGTAGAGGAAGCTCAGGTCACTAGCTCAAAGCAGCTTCTTAAAATAATTGTTTACACAAACTGCAATTAGTACTGCTAACGACAATTAGACATACATAAACCTTCATCTCTAGAAACTATCTACATAATAAGTACTTATTTTTAAAAGTCCATTTCAAGTCTTTAAAAGACACGAAAATACCAATTTTAAGACTATGCTAACAAGGCACAAGTACTCGTGCAAATCTGCTATATCCACACCCAGTCCAAGTTAAGAACAGTATCTTCTAATGGAATCTACACATGTACAAAGTTACTTCTTGACTATCTCATTTTCAGTATCTATTTCAGAAAAAAGGGATTTCTCCAAACCCCAACATACCAGTATAAAGTAATCCAACAAATGGAAAGTAATAGGTAATAACAGCTAAAATTTTGAGAAGTGCCATATGAGTTTAGGGCGTAGTAAGTGATAAGACAGGTTTTGGGGGGTGTGGGGATGGAAAGTCAAACATAGTTAGACAAAAGTTAATGAGCTCCAACTTTTTAACATATTATGTTAGCCTCTCAAGTTGTCTTTATACTTTAAATCACTGTGTACTGATGTGACTATTTACATATTTTACTAAAATTAAGTAAAATATATTACTTAAACATCTGTGCATACTTCACATCTGAAAGATATGTTTATTAGGTGCCTTCTTAATTGTTTCAAGAAACAAATCAACATATTTCATTCAATTTCAAAACTGCTATTAAATAATGGGGAATATTCATAATAAACAAACCTTGCAACTCTTGCATTTTATGATTTTACACCTTACTGATTTTTGTCATGGTCATGTGAGTTTTCATGTGTTCATGTGTACATGAGTTCATATGAGTTTTACACTTTAGTCTTTTGCTGAAGACAGAGCCACAGTGAAATATCCTCAACTCTCAACTCTCCCCTTTGGCTGCCAAATGAACTTCTGTTTTTCATCCTTCTATTATGTGTTATCCAGTTAAACCTTTTTACTCTATGCATATTGCACAGATGACACCAGAGTAAACAGAGTGAATGAACTTACTATGTTCCTCAACACTAGTTAATTTTCTACATCAGAATCCAAAGACAGTGTGTGACTATAAATATCTATTTCAAGATACTGGATTTGCAAACATTTTTCCTCCTTAAGATTTTTGAAAGGCAAACACTGTGTAGCCTTCCCAGACAAGATCCAGGCCTTCCACCTGTCAGTAGAGGCCAACAATAAAAATTCAAGCATGTTGGTTAACTTCTCTAGGTTTTCTAATTCAGCTGTTTCTTGCAGTGCCATAAAAGCCTCGAGTTGACATACTTCAGTTTCAACTGGCACACAACACTGCCGAATGAATCCAACTGCAAAATCCTATTGAGAAGGCTGCTGACTGCTCAGGGCAGTGGGATCAAACATGCTGAACAGATCCTTTCACTCCTGCAGAGTATTTGAAACCTATGAAAGCGTCTATTACGCATTACAGAGCTCATTACAAAGGGGAAACAACCCTTAACTAGGAAACGATCGCTAGAGAGGCTGCAGGAAAAGGCATCTTAGCAGTGATTCCATAATGAGAAATAGATTTTGCTGAATTATCATGAAAAGAAGAGTTAAAGGTTTTGCTCAACCATATAGTTCTGATGTTTGAGGTTCCTCTGGGGAAAGTCTGGTTCCTCTGGACAGAAAGTCACACTTCACTGCAACGGAAAGTCTTGAAATTTCTTGGGATTTTCACACTCCCTGCAAGCCTCAGGCCAGTGGTAAACGCACTCTTTAAACACAAATAAAATAGGCAAGATTCGTCAGGGGCCATCCTTGACATGGGTTAAGGCCCTGCCTACAGCCTTGCTCAGAATCTGCATACCGCCAAGGCAAAGGGACAATGCAAGGCCCTATGAAATCTCGAATGGCAGGCCATATCAAATTCCACACATTCCAGGAGAAATTCACATGAGGGGGAAAGTTGGCCTGCAAAATTATTTAATGTCCCTGAGCTCTACTTTGCAGAAACTACAGAGATTAGTTGTGCTATTTAGACTGATAGGATTGACCACTGCTGTTCATCTGTTCCAGCCTGGAGACCGGGTCTGTGCTGAAGAGAGGGACAATGACACTCTGAAAGCTAAGCAGAAGGGACTGTTCCTAGTTCTACTGATCATCCTCACCACAGTTGTTGGCAAAGGACCCTGGATCCAATACTCCAATGCTCTTGAGACAAGTAGAACATCAAAGACTGATGCAGATGAAGAAGAGGGAGTTTAAATTGTTTTCTCTATGTTTATTACCTGTGCTATTGGCAACCATGAATTAGGTTTGGAACTGAAATTTGCGTGCAGCCCTAGGCCAAAACGTGTCTAACCTTCTGCATAGAAGTACCTGGCTCCCCATCAGGGAATCAAACCCCGGTCTTCCACGTGACACGCTGGGATACTCACCACTACACTCAAATCCAACAGTGAATGAGGACAAAAACTCCATTGGTGTTTAGATGAATCAAACTCTAGTTGTTGTTCTTTTATAACAAAGACTTGGCTGAAGTTTGGAAGCAAACCTGTATTTTACATCAGGTAATCCTTGATGAAGGCCCACTGGACCTTAGAAAGGTCTTCCATACACTCACTTCATAGTTGCCATACTGGACCTAGATAAAGCAGTTGTTCATATTAGTTTTATTCATAATTAGTGTCTGTGTAATTCTTCACTGCATTAATCAATGCTGCTGTTGTTCATCTTCACGGTATAGGGTTAAATATAATTAGTATAGTATGTAGTAGCATAATATGCAACCAAGTTAAATTAGCAGAGACTAGACAAGATAGTGTCCTTCTCAAGCATCTAAAGGGGGGAAATGATGCCTTGAGGTTTTTTCACGTATTTCTGGGATTTTAGTTTGACTGTACAGTTTCACTCCTAAGCCTTCTTGTTGGGCCTTTCCCACAATTTGTGAAGCTGTGTCTAGACAAACAGGCTACAGCACGGACATTGTAGAAGGTAAGACAAAATAGAGGTTCAGAGAGCCTGGAGAGGCTCCAAGAGGGGCGTTCTAGGGAGGTAGAAGGAGAAGGAACTCTGGTGGAAGAATTGATGAATGTTATAAATGGGGGGTGATAAGGGCTGATGGGACATGTCTTCGGATCTGTAAGCTTCAGTAAAGAACCTGCCCTTTTGTTTTACCTCTTTTAATGTGGTTTGGAAGTTTTCTTCCTCTGTTTTAGGCATCATTACACAGTCATATACATCTGCTGTGATTCCAGTACAGAAGTCTAAGGCTGCTTCTATACCAATGTACCTTCAATGCCTGTTTCCATAGGACTGTGATGGCATTCAAGTAGTGAGAAAGTTATAGACTAACCTAAAGCTTCCCTATTGAAAAGTACAAGCCTAACAGGGCTTGTACACCTATCTACATTACAGTATGTACCTCCTGCAGACAAGTAATATTTAACATTCAACTTCAGTTTCCTACCAGGAAAGAAGAAATCCACCCTGCCTTCACGTTGCCAACAGTTTATAGAGGTCCCCTTCAAGAATAGAGGGGACGCAATATTCAAAGTACATCTACCGGAGACAGAAGAAACTGAGGTACAGATCTGATGCATTACAGACTAAAACTCAAGAGTAGATCATAAAATCACAGAATATTCTGAGTTGGAAGGGCCCCACAAGGATCATCGAGTCCAGCTCCTAAGGGAATGCCCATACAGGGATTGAACCCACAATCCTGGCGCTAATCTCAGGGTCATGTAATGATTTTTATTTTTTTTTAATATAATAACGTAACTCCCTATCCCATCATCCCATTATCTAGACCATGTCAATGAGTTCCTCATCCAGCCTTTTCTAAAATGGCACATGCTACTACAGAAGCCAGGTGGGTGTGAATCTCTTCTTCCAGGCTGACGACACCAGAACGAGAGGACATGGCCTTAAACTACGCCAGGGTACGTTTAGACTGAATGTTAGGAAGAGGTTTTTCACAGAGAGAGTGATCTCTCAGTGGAATGGTCTGCCCAGGGAGGTAGTGGAGTCATCATCCCTGGAGGTGTTTAAGAGAAGACTCTGTGAGGAGCTCAGTGACATGGTCTAGTTNGCCTACAGCCTTGCTCAGAATCTGCATACCGCCAAGGCAAAGGGACAATGCAAGGCCCTATGAAATCTCGAATGGCAGGCCATATCAAATTCCACACATTCCAGGAGAAATTCACATGAGGGGGAAAGTTGGCCTGCAAAATTATTTAATGTCCCTGAGCTCTACTTTGCAGAAACTACAGAGATTAGTTGTGCTATTTAGACTGATAGGATTGACCACTGCTGTTCATCTGTTCCAGCCTGGAGACCGGGTCTGTGCTGAAGAGAGGGACAATGACACTCTGAAAGCTAAGCAGAAGGGACTGTTCCTAGTTCTACTGATCATCCTCACCACAGTTGTTGGCAAAGGACCCTGGATCCAATACTCCAATGCTCTTGAGACAAGTAGAACATCAAAGACTGGTGCAGACGAAGAAGAGGGAGTTTAAATTGTTTTCTCTATGTTTATTACCTGTTCTATTTGCAACCATGAATTAGGTTTGGAACTGAAATTTGCGTGCAGCCCTTGGCCAAAACGTGTCTAACCTTCTGCATAGAAGTACCTGGCTCCCCATCAGGGAATCAAACCCCGGTCTTCCACGTGACACGCTGGGATACTCACCACTACACTCAAATCCAACAGTGAATGAGGACAAAAACTCCATTGGTGTTTAGATGAATCAAACTCTAGTTGTTGTTCTTTTATAACAAAGACTTGGCTGAAGTTTGGAAGCAAACCTGTATTTTACATCAGGTAATCCTTGATGAAGGCCCACTGGACCTTAGAAAGGTCTTCCATACACTCACTTCATAGTTGCCATACTGGACCTAGATAAAGCAGTTGTTCATATTAGTTTTATTCATAATTAGTGTCTGTGTAATTCTTCACTGCATTAATCAATGCTGCTGTTGTTCATCTTCACGGTATAGGGTTAAATATAATTAGTATAGTATGTAGTAGCATAATATGCAACCAAGTTAAATTAGTAGAGACTAGACAAGATAGTGTCCTTCTCAAGCATCTAAAGGGGGGAAATGATGCCTTGAGGTTTTTTCACGTATTTCTGGGATTTTAGTTTGACTGTACAGTTTCACTCCTAAGCCTTCTTGTTGGGCCTTTCCCACAATTTGTGAAGCTGTGTCTAGACAAACAGGCTACAGCAAGGACATTGTAGAAGGTAAGACAAAATAGAGGTTCAGAGAGCCTGGAGAGGCTCCAAGAGGGGCGTTCTAGGGAGGTAGAAGGAGAAGGAACTCTGGTGGAAGAATTGATGAATGTTATAAATGGGACATGTCTTCGCATCTGTAAGCTTCAGTAAAGCACCTGCCGTTTTGTTTTACCTCTTTTAACGTGGTTTGGAAGTTTTCTTCCTCTGTTTTAGGCATCATTACACAGTCATATACATCTGCTGTGATTCCAGTACAGAAGTCTAAGGCTGCTTCTATACCAATGTACCTTCAATGCCTGTTTCCATAGGACTGTGATGGCATTCAAGTAGTGAGAAAGTTATAGACTAACCTAAAGCTTCCCTATTGAAAAGTACAAGCCTAACAGGGCTTGTACACCTATCTACATTACAGTATGTACCTCCTGCAGACAAGTAATATTTAACATTNGGGTGATAAGGGCTGATGGGACATGTCTTCGGATCTGTAAGCTTCAGTAAAGAACCTGCCCTTTTGTTTTACCTCTTTTAATGTGGTTTGGAAGTTTTCTTCCTCTGTTTTAGGCATCATTACACAGTCATATACATCTGCTGTGATTCCAGTACAGAAGTCTAAGGCTGCTTCTATACCAATGTACCTTCAATGCCTGTTTCCATAGGACTGTGATGGCATTCAAGTAGTGAGAAAGTTATAGACTAACCTAAAGCTTCCCTATTGAAAAGTACAAGCCTAACAGGGCTTGTACACCTATCTACATTACAGTATGTACCTCCTGCAGACAAGTAATATTTAACATTCAACTTCAGTTTCCTACCAGGAAAGAAGAAATCCACCCTGCCTTCACGTTGCCAACAGTTTATAGAGGTCCCCTTGAAGAATAGAGGGGACGCAATATTCAAAGTACATCTACCGGAGAAAGAAGAAACTGAGGTACAGATCTGATGCATTACAGACTAAAACTCAAGAGTAGATCATAAAATCACAGAATATTCTGAGTTGGAAGGGCCCCACAAGGATCATCGAGTCCAGCTCCTAAGGGAATGCCCATACAGGGATTGAACCCACAATCCTGGCGCTAATCTCAGGGTCATGTAATGATTTTTATTTTTTTTTAATATAATAACGTAACTCCCTATCCCATCATCCCATTATCTAGACCATGTCAATGAGTTCCTCATCCAGCCTTTTCTAAAATGGCACATGCTACTACAGAAGCCAGGTGGGTGTGAATCTCTTCTTCCAGGCTGACGACACCAGAACGAGAGGACATGGCCTTAAACTACGCCAGGGTACGTTTAGACTGAATGTTAGGAAGAGGTTTTTCACAGAGAGAGTGATCTCTCAGTGGAATGGTCTGCCCAGGGAGGTGGTGGAGTCATCATCCCTGGAGGTGTTTAAGAGAAGACTCTGTGAGGAGCTCAGTGACATGGTCTAGTTGGTGGGAGGCTTGGATGGATGGAGCGTGGTGCCCATGGTTCCACACTTGTGGGCCTGATCCCCGGGTGGGCGTTCACTTGGGAGTTGGACTAGATGATCCTGAGGCTCCCTTCCAACTCAGAATAACCTGTGAACCTGGGAAGTACTTTCAGGGAAAGCCTGACATGAAACTGATGCCTCCTATAGAAAGTTCAGCTGTAAAACATGCTAACCAAAAAACCCCCAAACCAACCAACCAAAAAATCCCCCCCAAACACACAATAACAAAAACTCAGAGCCACCTGCAAATTTAGTGACATGCAGACTGACCAAATGAAAATTGCAGTGACCTCTCAGGTGCACTCAGAGTTCAAGTGGAGATAGCAAACTGCTGAACTGGAAAAAAGCCTTATACCAGAAACTTTCCAAAGCTCCTTAAGATTTTGCTATTTTAAAACAGGACTCTAAGAAGCAAAATGGGAAGGCTATTTCATTTTGCCAAGAATACAGATGCACAGATTATCTGAGAACAGATAACTACTAATGTACAAAATAAGCCAGACTACTATATTGACTCCATATCGTGACTGTGTCCAATGAAAAAACTGAAAAGAGTGAGGAACATTTGCAGTGCTGGAGCAGGATAAAAGATGGCTATCAAAAGGCTGCGTATTACAGCACTTTGCAATGTTAAAAGCTACTCTACATATATTTTTCCAATATATCACTGTAGCTGATTCCTGGAAAACTCTATTCAGTGTTTAAATCGTATTGCTTAAAAGTTTGTCCATCTTTATAGTTTATTAGTAACATTCTTCCAAGACTTTTGCCAACATTTGCACAATTCAGGCATATCAACAAGCTCCAAAAGACAGATTGATTTATCTGAAGAGCCTACAATTCTTTTGGTCTTTATCCTTACTTGGATATTTCCCTAAACTATCTCTTTGTCCACATTTTGAACATATGCAATGAGAATTAAATGATAAATTAATCATAGCTGCAAGTAAGGCACCTAAATGACTCCAGTGTGGATTTCTTTATTGTTCTGCACGAGCACGTCCAAGTGAAGTCCGCACATTGGCCAAGGGCTACATGAACTATGCACTCAGAAAACTGTTGAATCACTTAGCAGTGAGCACACATTCCTTTTAGCTGCAAGAGATCCTTAAATCAGCATATTTTCTACCATCAAAAATGATGAAAGGATGTAAGTGTTAATAGTCTGCAGTTCCTGACAGTAGCATTTCTGGGGTCAGGAACAGCTCTTTTCCACATCAGTGACAGCAAACTCCTTCAGCCAAATTCAGCTCACCTAGGCAAGGCTCACAAAATTCACAGTTCTGTCACCAAGATCTTCATTTGCAGTACTACCCAATAATGCCCACAGAAAAATTGCGGTGTTAACACCCAACTCAGGAAGAAGCAATACTAAAACTTCACTTTTGCTCTTGACACTGTTTTGCATGGAGACAATAAAACCTGCTTAAAAAGAGAGGAAATTTTGCAAAAGCTCTAGTTTTTCCTTATTCATAGACCCTCGATTCTTAAATAATTCAGCATGTATATGTTCCTCTACAAATGATCAAATTCACTCATCTGAAACGGTTAAGTGACCCACATTTTCCTTTCCAGTCAAGTTAAAGGCAATTCCATACAGAGTCATATGACTATCAGAATTATGAGGTTCACTATTTAAGTTAGTTAGCTTGAATTTGTTAAAACTGAAGTAAGTTTGGGGAATATAATGTTTCTAAACCAGATTTTTCCTTTTACTGTTTCCTTCCCCACCCATCCTCAGCAACAAAGGGCATGACAAACTTCAATTACCTTATTGTATATTCTGAGGCCTGATCTTATGGGAATGGTATATTCCTTACAACTGTGTATACACTCTGTATTGATTTTTCATGACTCTGTATTTCAAGATATTCTGTGAATCAGAACTGTCACAGGAAATGCTAACATTCTCCAGAAGAGCATAAAGAAAAAAAAATCCTAAATATTTATGTTTGGTAGTAACTGACAATATGTATTAAAAAAAACAACCTTACATCACTTGACATCTGATACATACATGAACAAAACCAAAACAAGATTGCCCCTTTAGAGTTCAAGGGGAAGAAGACAGAAAGAAAATGCAAAAGACTGCTTTAAATTAGCTTCAGGCCTAGATGTTTTAGAAGAGTAAAGCTAAAAGCTGACTGTTCAAATACTGCTTTTATTTGGTGTCTTCACAGTCTTTAAACAATTACCATGTAATGGACCTGTGCTACAGTATTAGAAATGTTTCCATTAGAACCCTTTTCAAACTTACAGAGATTTAAACCATCTAAATGCCCTTAATATTTCACAACTAATAAAACCCACTGGTTCTCCTATCTAATACAAAAGGATCCTTCGTTCAATTGCCTTGCGGCAGATGGGGCATTCACTCATTCGGTCTCCACAGAGCTGACACGTCCCGTGGCCACACAGGAAGATCATGTTCTTCAGACGGTCCAAACAGACAGGACACATGGTCTGTAAAGGAGTTTGACAGATTACACAGTCAATGGCAGCAGTTAGAAAGTATTGAATATGCAACATATAAACTGTTGAAATTTAACAACAAATACATTATGTTAAGCATAGCAGATAGTTCCCATAGCATAATCCAGCCACTAACCTAAATGGGATTTTTTAATCCCATTTTTACTTGATATTGATCCAAAATATGTGGGTTTTTTCCTGCATCATCATGACACAAACAACTGTGTAGTTTTTTTGCCAATGTGAGCCTTTTAAGACAATCCAGTAGTAGGCTGACATCAAATTTTCAACACCATTACCCACATTTGCAACCTTCTTAAGACATTCTTCAGAAGCAGTCTGCTTTATGTCGTGTAATCCTCCAGGGAACAAACAACACAAACAGCTTTATGCATGCAATGCTTGGGTAATGATTTATAAATTTGTTCTCAGGCTATCTAGCTATTCATATACTTACCTTTAAACACCAAGCACTGAACACATGCAGTAGCAATAAAAATACTGTATAATCAGTAAGAATATGTATAGAGTCAATACTTTATTTGTGGAAGTTATCTAGACTTTCAACCAAAAGAACACCTCAGGTGAAGAACAGTTTAATAAATCCGTGACCTTCAGTCATAAGAGTAGCACAGCAAACTTTTAAAATCAGTTTTAATTGCTGAACATTCAAGTGACAGCCAATGCCCATAAAAGATCTCTATATGTTCTTCAACAGCAAAATTCATTTTGTACCAAGCCACTAAGGACCAACGTCCTTCACCGTTTGTCATATGCATTAATTGTAGTTTTGGTAGGGCATGTTCCTTCACCATAAACATATTGCAGCCATTTTAGGACTTCATTTATAACAGTTGATCAAAGGTTAGTAAATGAATAGATGTGACAACAGATGATAGTTGTTAAGACTGTTCCATAGTCTATCAAGTCAAATCTAAGATGTTCTCAGATCTGAGACACACTGTATATATATATCTAGCAACTATAAATGTTGATCTCATACATAATATGAAATACTGAGAGGGCTCGTATTTAAAATACAAATTCATTTTATCACCATCTTGCACCTGTGACTTGTTTCCATACTCATCACTGGGTGTTTATTTCAATTTGTTCATCTCAAGAGAGAATCCATAGCAGGAACCTGATTCAGCATAACCTTAAAGCACACTTTCTATAGAGTTAAGAGGAATTACTTCCTGGGGCAGACAGCTTAGTTGAAAACAAAAAAAAAAAATCACCATCATTGTATCATTGCTTTTAGAGAGTTTAAATTGGCATGAAATCTGGTCAAATGTATCTCCAGGATACAAGTGTAAGCGGGTACCAGGAGTAAGAAAACCTTATGCCAATTTATGTTTAAATCCTGAAGAGGGGTGTCCTCCAGCTTTGCCAAATTTCCATAATTGTGGTACAACAAAACACTCTCAAATGGAACATTTGGCCAAGACCAAGTGTTTGTCAGTCAGTTAGGTAACAGGTTTGACTAGATTAGATTAGGTAACAGGTGATAGGTTGGACTTGATGATCTCTATGGTCTTTTCCAACCTTACTGATTCTGTGATTCTGTGATTCTCCCACTCACACTAAGTTACCAGTGTCACATCCCAAGTGGACAGTTAAGAGTATTCTTCCTTCAGTAACTCACAGACTTGAAGTACGTATCAGTGAAACAGCTGCTTCCATGGCAACGAACATACAACTGTCCTGTAACAAGAGTCTACAACCTGGCAGCACTGGCATGATGTCCTCTGACAAAGGACTGACAATGCAAACACTAATTTTTTTATTGGAGGAAAGAACAACTTGTAGATTTTCTTCTATGTTTTAGCTAATTACGTATTTGCCTTTGAGTCTAAATATAACGCCAGAATTGCTAAAGTTATGAGTCAGTTTCTCTTCAAATGCTGCACTACCATTTAAAAATGAAAACATTGATCAAGGGACTCAGAAACAATAAAAAACTAAATTCTGTTTAAACATCATTCATTACTTTTAACCATTTCAATCAGTGCAGCACAAGAATCCTAACATTTTCATTTCATAGGTATTTTCTGCAATTGCATGCAGTGTTAGCAAGTTACCCAATTTCTCCTTTTGGAGTATATAAAATACATTAGCTGTTTAATTTCTTAATATGCACAAACTTAAATGGCAAGTTACTTCACACGGTAGGAGAACTCAGCTGGCAGGACAACCAATCTTCCTGTTTGCTACACAGGGTTTTCCTGATTAGTTCTGCAGTTTCCCAGTGAGATACAAGCACAGATAACAGTTTTATCCAACTTTCAAGGAAAACTTCTTACTTGACCAGCAGCTCATATGGCACTTTTACAGAATAAGCAGTACCTGTTTCTATTGTACTATTAGTTTGTTAGAACATCCTCTGCATGAAACTTTTGACTCCCTTCTCTTGAAGGAAAACAAATACTATAAAAAGACACTATGTCTGTTCCCTGCGAGAACTACTTCTTTGGGTAAGTATTCTGAAAAAGCACTCATTGCATCTTAAGTATAACTGAGTTGGCAATTCAAATTATTTTTTTACCACTAACAAGGTGTTTTAAGCTGCTTGAAGTATCAATTCCTATAACTGAAAACAGTTTTCCCAAAAATATACAGGTGCACAGTGATAAAACAAATTTATTTTTAAGGAGGAAGAAAGTGATGTAAGTATGGTGAAGGAACATATGTAAGATATCAGACAGATGATGGTGATTATGTATGAGATGAAATGAAGGTATTGCAATTACAGTCAAAAGGGTTCACATTCAGGGAATCCCTGAAGAATGGTGTGGTCATCAGATGTGGAAGATTCTGTTGACATCAGCATCACTTCTGCTTGGCACCAGAAATGGTTTTAAAAGCTTGCTGCACTAACATAATAGATTATCATTGAAGGTATGAGTTGAAACAAAGGATTATACCTGCTGAAAGAGAACAAATTAAAAATATCAATCTAACAAAAAGATTGAACTGTTACAGCATAAATAACAAAAAGTACACAAATATAGTGGAATGCTGTGCATCACTCCAAGCAAATTAAAAAAATGACATGATGAATTTTTATCAAATCCAAATTGATACTGCAAGCATGATACACAACTTGCCCTGTCACAAGACCAAGCAGAAAAGACTGTAAGAAAAACATGGAAAAGCCTCAAGCCAAGATGCACGGAAGAACAACCAGAACCACCTCTTTGTAGCTGGAGGCAATTCTGACTAGCAAATCCCTAAGATAAGATAAAATTGTAGCAAATAAAACACTACCTAAGGAAAACCGAAAAAGAATTGAGATCACATCTAATCAAGAAGAAAAACTGTAATATAGTTTTCTTTTCATGTGCCTATACATAAGAGCACAAGCATACCCAAATAGAGCTCTAATCTTTTATGAATTCCTAAAGTAACTCAAAAAGATACATCTGAAGCAAACAGATTGCTTGCATTTAAGCATTTGTCTGCATACTTTGCATACATAATTCCAAATGCCAAAGCAGTAACCTTATTCTTTCCATTCAATGCTAACAAGCAAAGCAGAAGCTAAAACAGTAGATGTGAGATGTCAGAGACAACAGTAACATCTTGAGCTTGTAGGTAAGACAGACACTAGTTTTCCAAACAACAATTTCAATCTGCATGTTCTTTTACAGACAAAAACTACACAGGAATCTGTTTTGAATTTCTATTATTGCGTTGCTGGCCTAGTCACCATATGATAGGAACCGCTCTTCACAGACATTCCACTGAGCATATCAGCTCCCAAACTTAAGGGATTTAGAGATATGGGCTCTAAAACTGGCAATCTAAACATTTTAGCCTTGGCTTTCACGTGCATGAACAGCTGAAAGCCACAACTACCAATACTAGATGTGATGTTGCCATCACTGAAATACTACTGACTGCTGTGGGCCTACAGGAGGAAAAGGCAAGTTAGAACACCTCTGTTTCCTGTATCCATGAAAAGTTTCTTCCGATGTTGTTATACATAGATCCCTAAAAATGTGATTTTTGGCTTCCCTAAGAGACTAAGTTGATACAATAATCAGATAGCCCAGGTCTTTCAGAGTTGAAAAATCTAAAAATCCAGGCTTTTTTCAGATGGAAAAGCAAGGAAACAATTCAGTAATTTAATACAGCATCTAGACAACTACTTAAGCACTACTAATGGAACTAGACTTAGAGATGTAACAAATTTAAATACGTAACTGAAAAATTCATTTTTCTTTTCATTAGGTTTCTGAATCAATGAATAATCAATACAATCTGTAGTTAATTTGCACAAACTTTGTCCTGTAAACACTACACATATTTACAGAAAACAAATCTAAAATTTACATTTTGAGTATTCAGACTACATCCATAGTCTGTACTTCCAAAGTTTTATTTCAGCAGTCACACAATCTTTTGAAGAGTATGTCATATACCCTCCGTATGACAGATAATTGCCAGCCATTGTTCAAAGGCAGTTATTGAACAAACGGGTAAGGATTTAGGTAGATACAGAAAAGTGAAGAGCTACTTTCACCACTGTTCTGTTAAAACAGCTTTTGCTGTACCTACACACTCAGGTCAGCTGAACAGGCAGAGAATAAATACACTGACTGAATATTTATTAATTAAATAACACTAATTAATTAATAATTAAAAAAGAAGAGTGTTTTTTTTAGTTACACCAACACAGATGCTCTAATAGGTGGATTATCAAACACAGCCACTTGATATTTTTTGGTTTTATCCCTGTATACAGAGGGCATACAGGCCACATCCCACAAAAGATATGGGCCATTTAACTAAAATTTAAGAGCTGATGCCCTTTAACATGTCATCTTGCTTTAAATAACAGAGAATGCATTGGCTTCTTCAGTTAGTTTTGTGGTCCGTAAAATTTTTTTTCAGCACTTTTACCTGCTCCTTGATGTCTTGTAACTGTTGCTGCAGCTTCTGTACATCTGCATTGACATTAGTGTTGTCTTTGTCTTTCTGCAAAACTGGAATGTTTCCACTTGCTGTAATGCAAAGAAAATAAAGATACATGATTATGCAGCAAGCTAGTGAAACAGGAATGATTATTTCCAGTGTCTTAACTACAATTTTTCAATTATCTGAAATAATGTCTGTCCAACTTCTTTGATAGTCTAAATTCACTACATCATCACTGCAGCTCAATTAATAGAGAATTTCTTTGAGTTCAGTGACAACACTCCTGTAACAAATATTTCCATAATAATTATGCTTGTAGTCCCTTAATGTTCTCAGAATTCTTGTTTGTCAATGGAATTCTTGAAGTAAATTTTTTTGCACATCTTTAAAAAAAAGCCAAATCCTTTCACACTGAAAAGACTTTTATCTACACAGAGGATTCCATTCAGTGTTCAAAACTGGACAAGTGTCTTAGAAGGAGTTTGTTTAGACTTCGAACAAGCGCAGATTAATATTCCTATATTTGATTGATCTGGGAAGCTATGCTACCACAAGAAACAGAAAAATAGTAAAGTATTTTAAATTTCCAGTGTATTGAAAATCTGATTTTACTGATTCTTATATTTATATGTTTCAGAACATTATGATACAAACAAATGAATATTCCAAACCCCATTAACACAACTGAAATACAGCATAGCACACATGCACACACAGAGTCAATGCAAATCATTCATAGAAATTATTCAAAGAAGTCACAAGAAGTTTTAAAAACTAGTCAAAGCAGGAGATGTAAATCTGAACATTGTGTCAGTCAGGGAAGTTACTTGTATGTAGATGTAAAATATTTACCATTCCTTCAGAGTTCCAGATGTAAAAAAAAATACATTTATTTGTTCATTTGCACAATTACAGATAATCTTCAGCTTTTGCTTTATAGGACATTAGTAAGTGGTCAAGTACATGTTTCAGCTTGTACTCAATGCTGAAAGCCATTTTCCAGTGTAATGACTGGTGTTGGTCTCACATCTGCTGCTACCACTGTAAAGTAGTGCATGCAGCAAATGGATACCTGAGTTAACTGATTTTAGTTAACTTTTCTTTCGAAAGGAGAGAACATATTTAGGTCATTTAAAGGAATACGAAGTTGGTGAAGGAATGTGAAAGAGTATGGGCTTTGGAGTCACTCACAAATATCATCAGTGGTATCTTCTGTACCTTTCCCTCCGCAGCACATTATGAAAGGCACTCGTCGTTCAACCACTGCCCGACACTGTACACACTTCTTCATCAAGCTTGCACAATCTGTGAGGACAGAGAAATAAACAACTCTGATTCTGCTACTTCATATTTCTTCTTTTCTATCCATGAGCTTGTCTAATTACAGTAACTACACAGCAATGACTGAACATATGCTTATAATACAAATAACTACAGTCGGGTCTCCCATACCACGGGACCACAGGTCTTCCCCCCTATACACGAAGCCTGCCTTCTGGCGTTGATTGGCAACTCATTAATATGCAAATTTCCCCTACACCCTCACACTGTCCCCGGTGCTCCAGTGCTGTTCTGGCACTGCCCTGACACTGCCCTGCTGTGTGTTGGTGTTTCCCAGCGCCCATGGCCACCCCATGCCAGGAAAAACCCCTTTTCCACTCAGCCAAGGACACAGGTGCGGGGAAGCTGCCCGTGCTGCTGTCCTGGTGTCTCTCCGAGTGGGTAGACGTGATCTCTCCATACTCGGGGTAGACGAGTATGTCTCCGAGAGTCATTTGAGAAAGTCTTGGACACCACACCTGAGTGTGTGAATCTTTCATAACTGCAGTGGCTCAGCTTGAGCGCAGCTCGCCCCGCTCCCCTCGGCTTGGCTCCACCCTACCGCTGTGGCTCGGGCCAGCCACCCCATGTTGAGCTGAGCCAAGCCATGGCCTGGGTCGGCCACCTCGAGCTGAGCTGAGCTGCAGAGCAGGCAGCCGTGGGGGCGGGAATTTGCATATTCATGACTGCCTAGTTTGAATACTCATGCATCTCAAGTCGTGCATGCGCAGTTACGAAACAGGCCTCCTTAAACACTGAAAAATCATGCTGCTAAGATCTGAAGCCTCAATATGGGAGGTGCGAAGTGGAAGAGGGACGACTGTACTTGAGTTCATCTTCACATTATTTTCTGTAAATCACACATATGTCATGTTTGGGGTGTTAAAGTCAATCTATTGTCTTTATCTTCTTTTAACATATTTCAAGCAAACAGGTTTTCTTTCTCCAAATGGATGTCTATTCCACAAGAACTGCAGAAGTTAAAAAGTTAAAATTACACACGTTTGAGATCAGAATTTCCAAGAATGTTTGGACTACCTGCTTTTTCCTTTAGAACAAAGAATCTCAGTAACTGTCCTAATGCTCCAGGGGCAAAGAGGTGCAGGTCCTTACCTTGAAGAATAAAACTACATGTTCTGCTATAATCCTAGAAAGGAGGTAATTCTTCGACAAAAGGCAAATTATTATGTCCCATGAATGCTGAAAAATTACTATGAATTAATAGAGCGGGTACTATAAACTACACTAATTTGAAGACTCTCTCTCATCCTGCTTGAACAAGAAGGCCAGAAAAAGGTCTGGAAAAAATCATCTGCATCTGTTAAACCTTTTGCTGTCCCAGTTACAGCTTAGATTTGGTAACATGTATTGCACTGCTGAAATCCTTCACTGCAACAATCAATCTTTTTGTTGTCCTCTTTCCTGGGAAACAAATCAAAAAACCCTCTCTCATCATCTTTCAACTGCAAGACAGTGAAAGAGGCCAGATCAGGATAACTATAGTCAGTGACTCAATGTCAGTTGCCTCAGCCAGAACAGAGGAAGAAACCAGATTTCTTTAGCAAGACCAAATAAGTAATTATTCATGGGAATGATTGCCCTCCCTCTTATGCAGATCCTCACCAATAAGGACTGCTCTTCTCCAGGCAAGTGACACTTCAACAAAGCCCTGAAATGCCCGGGGACAAAGTGATGGCTGCATTCTCATCCACATACTCAAAACAAAAAAAAATTCTACATATTTTTTTTGCTACACAGGACAAAACAAAGTGAAACACAACCGGTGCTCTTTGCAAAGATACAGGATCTCACAGGATAAGTGTCTCTTAGGGAAAATATAGACCTTGTGCAAACCTGTAAATTAGTAATGAAGCACACTAAATATTTATTGACCATATTCTTTTAAAACACCATTTGCACATCTGAATGCACTGAAAAAGCTGCAACAAAGCAACAAAATGAATTCTAAACCCTTCAGAAATTTTAATGTTAGACAGTAGTTTTAACGTTATACTTGTGTAATAAATAATTCAGAAGGAAGAGCACTTGCTTCCTCAATTTTTGAAAATCTCCACTTTGCCCTCCAACTATTACCAGCATGCCAAATAATGCCAAAATTCTGACTATCACACCATACTATCAAGTAAATTGGACCTGAAATCAGATCACTGATGAGCTTTTAGCAATCCAATAAAAAATGTTCTATCTCAATTTGACTTCAAAACAAGCTTCTGTCAAGTTACTTACTCTCACAGGCACACATATGACCACAAGGCTGGAAAAGCACTGCTGCCTTTTTGTCTGAACACACTACACATTCTTCAATCTGTAAAGAACAACAAACATACATATGAGAAAATACATATCTCCTATATATGTATACACATATCCTGCTCCCTATATTGATTTGCAAGGCACATGGACTTCAAAAAGCTCCATCTAGTGGAGTTTTTTTAACTAATTCAGCACTTCAAAATACAACTTAAACGAGTTATCACACTAATTTCTTAGAAGAGATTTTCTGGCAATTTTTAATCACCCAGTCCATTGACAGGCACGGAGAAGTATTTAGGGAAGTATAAATTTCTTTTCATTTATTCTTTTCTCTTTCTTTGTTCCATCATATATACTTAAATTGGGGTTGTTCAGCTTGGAAAACAAGGGTCTCTAAACTTCAAGGGGGCTTAAAAGAAAGATGGGGACAAACTTGTTAGCAGGGCCTGTTGGGGCAGGACAAGGGGTAATGGTTTTAAACTAAGAGAGAGAGTTGATTTGGACTAGATAAAAGAAATAAGTATTTTTATTATGAGGGTGGTCAAACACTAAAACAGGTTGCCCAGAGAAGTAGTAGATGCCACATCTCTAGAAACATTCAAGGTCAGACTGGATGGGGCCCTGAGCAATCTGATCTAGTTGAAGCTGTCTCTACTCATCGTAGGTTGTTAGGTCTTGGTTACATGACTCACTTTAAAGGTCCCTTCCAACCCAAACTATCTTATGAAATTCATTTATAAGACAGTTTTACAGAAATGCTCTAATATTCAGGGTTAGGGCTTCTCTAGCCCTTTAGTGAGATGAGCTGTGATCACAGAATGTCTGGGGTTGAAAGGGACCTTAAACACCATCTCATTTCAACTCCCTTGCCACAGGCAGGAGCACGTTTCATTAGAGCAGGTTGCTCAGGGCCCCATCCAACCGGGCCTTGAACACATCCAGGGATGGGATCACATACTGCTCCGTTCACACTGGCCTGGACCACCTCTTCCAGGTCATAGACCTGTTTGCCTTGATTCATTAATTTCTTAGCCTTACAGATGTTACTGTAAGTTTTTATAGAGAAAAGTGTAAGAGAATTATTGACCAGACATTCCACTCTCTCAACCTAATCCTGCAAAAGAAATCAAAGGAAGGTTATCCACAAACGTTAGCTTTCCCCTGGGACAGCTGATTTCTATAGATTAGCTTCTTTAGATGGGTAAGTAGAGGCAGAAGCCTTACTTTGCTGCTCCAAATCACCCAGTGGCAGAACCCTTTCACTGATTATAAAGAAAGCCTAGAAAAAAAGAGCTCCCACTATGTTAACATTTGGATTTTGAAAATAAACATTGCAGAATAATGAATGATGTAAGAAATAAGAAGAGGAGAGTGAATATTAAAAACAGTACATATTTATATTTTCAACTCTCATACTTGCTCTGAAGTAGAGAAGAAAACCCCAACATACCACAGAAGCAGACTAGCCAAAAATGTTTTGAAAAATTTTTAAAAAAATAAAGTTGGGTCTTTAAAAAACCACCAAACCAAACAACAATAAAAACTCAACAAAACAAAAAACCTTCTAAAATCCAAAAGCAAACAAACAAAAACTGCATGTGGAACACAAGATTTTTTTTTTAACCACCTAAAAAACAAGAGGACAATACTCAGTGGTTACAGGGGATAAAAGACTCAAAGAGATGCACCCATATAGTCACAACAACTTGGGAGTAACCATTCAAGAAACCCAAGGACCTTACTGAGACTAGGTCTCCAAAATACGGCCAACTGGTTGATGCTCTGAAGGGGAAAGGTAGCATATTATGATCCCAAAGAAAGACAAGGTGAAAGCCGAAAGTAATTATTAACCTCAAAAACAAGCATGTATTAACTAACTCAGTTTACAGGCAAATCATAATTCAAGAAGCCCTAAGGAATAGAAAGACTCAGAAGAACTGAGGGAAATTATACTTTAGAAAAAGAGAAATCTATCTTAACATGAAGCAAAAATACCATGGTGAGGGGGGAATAGTAACCTATTTCAATAAAGTATCCTCAGGTGACTGTATTAGGAACTCCAGGGACCTGAACAATAAAGACATTTGCAAGGCAGAGAGAGGTACAGGCACACACAAAAGAGCAACGTACAATATTGAGACTGTATATCATTATGATGCAAAATCAATTCCATCCAGTGAGATGCGTGTAAGGCAAACTACCACATAAAATAGACACTATTTCCTTGACCTCTCTTTTACTTTTCCATTAAAAAAGAAAGAGAACCAATAAACTTTGGAGGTTTTTACCTTTGTCCTAGACTGAACTTGTTCTTTACAGATGAGGCATTTTTTCACCCTTGGTGAGCACAGAGAACACGTGGCAATGTGTCCACATGGGCCAAACAGAGTATCTCTCTTCATGTCTGAACACACCATACATTCTTCTAAGGTTTCAGAATCATTGTTGATCATGGACGGACTTCGGGAACCAACCTGACCACTACAAAAGAAACCTTGCAGTCAAACTTTCAAGAACTAAAACCCAGCAATCTTAATTTAAAATTTACATCAGTTGGCTGTTTATATATTCTTGTGCATTCTGGCATCAATGTGTGAACTGCCACTTCCCAATTAAACAGCTGACACCAGAGTGCAAGGTCACACACTCAGGTATGGCACCGTACAGAAACAGAACATGTGAGTCACAATAGATGTTGTTAACGTAAATAGCCCTTCCCTCTCATGCTAAGAGTTTACTTTACTAATGGAGACACGCCCTGTAGATGCATAACTGCACAGCTGAGCACCTTACCCTTGCCTAGCAAGCGACAGAGTGCCCAGGCCCGGCAGACTTGAGGCCAGAGCACTGTGCTGTGCTCTCCCAGCAGAGGGAGCCGCTCCCACAGCCCAGGGATGAGGCCGAGCGATGGGAACACACTGAAAGACGCTGAAAGGAAATAAGCACCTCACTCCTTACCAGGGCAACATCAATAAAAACAGCCTCCCTTTGTGACACTTTGAAAGTACTGTTTTGATTTCCATACAGGACTCAAGGATGAGAATCATTTAAGGCATCACAGGGGGTACACAACTAAGACAAGCTGAACTCTCTCATACTGCATGCACCTGGTAATATGACGTTTCACTGAAATCGTAATTCCTAAAGACATCAGACCTACCCCCTCACTGTCTTATTACAGAGACATACAATTGTTCAGGTTGACAGGTATTTGGTAGGTCACCGGCTCAGTGCATCATCAGCACTTAATTCATACCAGGCTATGATGGGCTTTGCTCATTCCAGTCTTTAAAACTCATATGAACAGATTTCACAACTTCCTAGGCCAACCTGTCACAGTACTTAATTATTTTTCCAGTGATTTCCCCTCCACCCATTTCTGAAGTTCTAACAACCTCCACCTGCAGACTGTCACCTTCCCATTCTCACCCTTCCCATATTAACATGAATTAAAGTTCTGGGCAAGCATCAACTATGCATTTGTAAATAGCATTCAATGTACCATAGAAAATAAAGAATTCATTGAAAGCAATAAAAAAGTTTGCATGTTTTAATGCTAGTCTTAATAAAGGCACAATGCTTTAAACAAATCAGTTGATCTATAGAAATCAGAGATTTGGAAACTGTGTATTTTATGAATATACAAACCTGACTTTTTCTTTATGACATTTAGCCAATGCTTTGCAGAGACTCGGATCAGGGCAGAGATCGAGAGGAGACTGACCCTTCTTGTTACGAATGCTGAGATCAGCTCCATTGGCTGCCAGGAAGCAGGCAATAGATGCTGCACTCTTCTTCTCTGCTCCTTGAGTGCCAAGTCCCATTATTAGCTGAAAGAAAACAAACACATAAGCAACTTGAAATACTCCCTGAACAGTTAAGAATCACTCAGCTAAAGGAAAGTTACTGACATGCACAATGTATATGTAAGCTTAAGGAAGTATCTCTACAACCAAAATGAAAACAATTGCAGGATTGCTTAATTTTTAGTTTGCTATACTCAACTTTCCTTTAAGGAACTAAAATTCAGCAAGGGATAGTTCAACTGTTGAGGCATCCTGCGCACCTATACTCAACATGTGAAGTGGCTGTCCTTCTACGTAAGCGCTGTAAAGGGCAAAGTACCATTGGGTATATCCAGAACCCACTTCAGTACACTGAAACTGCTGAGTTCAGACAAAATTCTGCCAACAGCACCACACTTGGACTGAAAACACAGCTGAGCAGAGAAATGGATGCACATCTACTTTTAGTCTAGGTAATAAAGTACCTACCCAAGAAAGATTTGAATTAAGTTGCTTTCTCAGCCTGGATGGATTTAAACTTACACACTGTCCTTCCCATCCTAATCACACAATGCAACTTTGCCCTTTTACAGCCATTGATGTTATTTATGTTACTGCACCAATTATGCACAGCTCACAGGGCCAGCTAGAAAAACGAAGAGAGAAGGCTGACTACCAAAGCCCAGCAAGGAGAGGATTCACCTACTCCAGAGCATTCTGGGCCTGCTCCCAACATCTTTTTGTATTAAAGCTTGATCAGATAAAATGCATTAAGTATAACACAGACTACAAAAAATATGGAACTGGGCACCACTAAAAATCCCCCAGCAACCTACACTACATTCAGAGGAACAGCTTTGGTACAGCTCTAACAGCTCCAATTCAAGGAGTTTTAAGTGTTGAATTCTGGAATTATAAAGGCACCAATACTAGGATAGAGGCAGGATTTTGTATGCACCAACTGACTGATGTCCACCTTTTGATGCCATTTTTCATTTTGTACAATCTACTCCTGCAGCCTGTCTTCTAAAAGCCTCCCTAAAAATTAAGTGGTTTTGGCTGGATTAACACCATTTAGTATTTAGAGGACTAGATGTTCTATTTTAGTCACAAGAGCACACAGGAATAAATTTAAAATACCAGATACCTGTCACTGTAGCCCTAAAGGCCACATATCTTGAAGTCCAAACTACGAAGAAAACAGTTTTCAAAACTCCTCTAGTTATTTATCCCATCCCTCAGAGGTGACTTGTGAAGAAAAAGGTATTATTTGGGTCTGTTTCTTGCAGTACATAAAGTTTGTATGAGAAGTCTTTACCCTGCCTTGATAATTGCAATCTTTTTCTTTCTCAACACACAGCCATCCAGTTTCCTAGGGAAGCAATTTTTTTAAAAACCTCAGTATATGAGTTTATTCTTTTTAGATGGAGTTCTTCTATCAATAGGTATCACTGAGGTGCTACAAGACCCTTGCAAGGTCACGTTATAAACTCATAGATGCTCATCCTGCATATTCCTTATGGTTAGGTAAGAACAGAGCAGCTCGAAGGACTTCATACCAGGAAAATCATTAAGATGTATTGTGGTGTTCAAATCACCAAAAATTTTTTTTTATAAATTCAGACCATTTTTATGCACTTCAATTGCAGCACTGGCTGAAATGGAACTGATTTTATCTCGCTTCACTCCAGGTACTTTGAACCACACCAGTAATCCAGCCAAGGCAGCACAACACCCAGTGAAACGGATTTGCTCCGAGGTTGGCAGAGTCGTCATCATGGAACAGCCACCAACATCAGTCAAAAATGCCTTGGGTCCAAAAATGCCTCTGCAAGCTGTACTGTTTGAAACTGCCAGGACGATATTGCATCCCATGACACTTCCTGGGAAGCCTGCAGCTTTTCAGGCACACAGAATGAGAACAACATAAAATCAACTCATGAACAAAAAGCCTCAACCCCATTATGTCTCAGTGCCCAGTACAGCTGCAGCAAGCCACCATCAACATAGGCCAGTCTCAGCCAACTCACCTGTGAAGTAGTGCCAGTGTAACCCTCACAAAAAATACAAGTATCATCTAAGTCACTACTGAGCTGCCTTTGAAGCTGTCAACACCTGCCATTAAAGACTTAGGCAGTGGCATCACTTCAAAGCATTTTAAAGGTCTGAAAGATAACTATATTAAAATAAATTACACTAAATGACCACTGGATATAAAGCACCCTGGACCACAGAACACTGCATCTGTAATACAGCAACTCAAATGACTTTTTTGTGGCAGTGGGGACTGTACTTCAGAAAACTTCTCCTCCTACCAGCTGTGCAATCATCACAATGTGCTGAACAGAAAACTTCAAATTCATTGAAAGAAATAGGGCTCACTGCTCACATCACTTGAGCACAGAAACATTTTTAAGAAGGATACTTAAAATGGGTAGGGGTTTGTGCACTATCAAGATCGTTCTCTACATGCATTTTGAATAGTCTACCAAAAAATCAACTGAAGAAACCTGAGAAAAATTGTTTTAGGTGTAACATGGAATCCCCTGAATTGGAATGGGACCCATTGGGATCACTGAAGTCCAACCAGACAACCCCAAGAAACACACCATGTGCCTGAGAGCATTGTGCAACTGCTTCTTCAACTCTGGCACGCTTGGTGCCATATCCAGTTCCATGGGAAGCCTGTTCCAACATGCTTAATGTTGGCATTCATATGAAACTACTTAAAAAAATAAATGTTAAAGGCTTAATTCCATATATTTCCACTTACGAAGCAAGTTCATGACATCAGTAAAAAAATAGTGATTTTTATTTTAAACAGGGGTAAAAAGGTAAAAAGTAACAACCGGTAGAATTTCAATGAAGTTGCTGGTATACCAACTTTATAAATTACAAAAAATTCCTTAAATACTGCAAGTGAAATTTTTTTTCAGTTGAATAAACTGAAACAAAACCAGAAATAATTAATTGTTGAGGTAGTATGCTAGAAAGAGACACTCCACAGGTCTTAGTACGTTGGAATCTTCAAGACATCAGTCCAAAGTGAATTAAAATTTAGGCAAGTAAAAATGAGGTCTAAAATACAAAATATTTACATAGGTCATTTCCTATCATATAGGCCAATGAAATCTGAAATGTTCCCTAATCTTAAAAAGAATTAATAAAGAATAATAAAAAATGTCACAAAACAAACAATATATCGTATTTTTAAAAAGAAAGTCTTACTGGTTCCCAGACTGAATTATTAACTCCATTGATCCTCTATCACCCATCACCTGTATTTTCAAACCCACACAAGACAAATTACCAAAGTGTACTCTGATAGCTTTAAAGGTCCAGATGCCTGCACATATTTTCACAGCTTAGATCCTGTCTTCAATACACAACTTTGGGTCAAAGGCAGCCTACTATTTAGAGCTGTTTACTGGTGGATGTTGTACTTGGACCTTAGCAAAGCCTTTGACATGGTTTCCCATTATAAGATTCAGGAGAAACTCATAGAACATGGACTGGACAGAAGCATTTTATGTTGGGTTAGGAACTGGTTGGATGGACAAGTTCAGAGAGTGCTGGTGAATGGTGCCACATCCAGCTGGCAGCCAGTCACTAGTGGAGTCCCACAGGGGTCAGTGTTAGGCCCGGCACTGTTCAACATTTTTACTGACGATATGGACGATGGAACTGAGTCTATCATCAGCAAGTTTGCAGATGATACCAAGCTGGGGGCAAATGATGAATTGCCGGAGGCTAGGAGGGCCCTTCAGAGGGACCTTGACAGGCTAGAGGAATGGGCAGACTCCAACAGTATGAGATTTAANGGATGAGGCATTTAGTGCCATGGTTTAGACAATGGATTGGTGTTGGGTTACAGGTTGGACTTGATGATCTCCAAGGTCCCTTCCAACCTTGCTAATACTGTGATACTGGTAAAATCTACTTTATACAATTTTTACTGTACCTTTATTTAAATAAAGGTAAATAGGTACAGGTATTGTTCTCATTTACTTTTTTTCACGAACCATTTTCAAGATACGTATTTTGATCTGCTGACCATTTTAAAGAGTTTTCAGGAGTACGTATTTCCGTCAGGCTTTACTCTGTCTTTTACATTTCAGTGACACCTTGACTTGCCATGTAAACCTAAAATAAGCAAGTTTTCACTTCTCTGAGGACACGCTTCTTCTCCATGCCACTTCAACCTCCCAAATTTGTTCATTGAAGGAAAAATTTTCTCTGCAGCTGAACAAAGTGAAAAACAATGACCAATACTTTGATGAGAATAATATATGATGTAATGGCTGATCGTGATTTTTTTAAAACATTTCTGGTGATCGGAGATAAAATCATGAGGGGAATTTATTTTATGGTATCTTCCCTCACTCTCTCATTACTTTAATACAAATAAAACATAACCAGTTTTGGTTTAAACCCAGGATACTTTTCAAATAAAACAAGAAAAAAATCCTCAACTCCCTAAAACAAAATCTTCCCAAGGTGATATTTAACAAGGTGACAGAACCACCCCCCTCTCACTTTTCATTAAAAAACTCAAAACACGACGACTCTGGTATCATTGTGGATGCCAAAGATAAGATTGGGCAACACAGAAACCCATTTCTGAAATGCTGAATCTGAGTAAGTAGTATTCATCTCCTGGTCATCCTGTTCACAACTGAAAACACGTACACAAAGTATTCTGGGCACCTCTCATGGAGCCCATAGATCATGGAAACAATTGCTCTCCTCCTCTCACTTAAAAGGACACAAACATTCTTACACAAAGCTTATTCTGGGGTATTTCAGTGAGATTTAGTAATTAGTTTGAAGAATATTTGTTGTACAGTGTAATTACTGTCTTGAACAAAAATTTTTTAGTGAAGTCAGTGCATTTGTCTTTTCTTAATGAAATGCAAAAATATCACCCTCAGTTAAAATGAGAAAAAATATTATGACACTGGCAACTAATGATTCAGCGGATCTGATCTACCATTATGTTGTGCATCTTCAAAGGAAACAAAAAATTTTTTCTCAATCAAAACTGCTCCATAATTTTATTTCTCCTTTGCCTCTCAGGTAAACTACAAACTTCACCTTTGCACATGGGATTCACACAGCTTTTTGGGCATGTTTCTTTTTTCAGTAAAATACCTTGACCTTTATTATCTGGAGTTTCTTTGACTATTTCCTTATTACAGCACAATTTCTGAAATTAACTCTGTCGAAAAGATACATAAAAATAAACATACAAAATCAAGGCCTTGTTCTAACAGAATATACTTCGAGAAAGTTATAAAAGCAACTAAACAATTAAAGCTATAAAGGCATGCAAGATGCTGAATCACAGAAAACTATTTGTCTTATTCTGTACTGTAACACTGTTTATTTCTCTTTCCTAAAACGCCACTTTTGATTTTTGCAGCCACACATTCACCATGAAAGGCAGATTTGTAGAAATCATTTTTGAACTTATAAACCTATTTTTCTAACAAAGATAATGACTACATGTGAAAAGCCACATGTAACTGATTTCTGCCTACATTGTGGTTTAATTCAGAATGTCTGCATAAACTGAAGCTGCCAAAAACCAGTTCAACAGTACAGAACTAGACGAACTAGACAAACTAGACAAAGAGACAAATATACGGAAAAAAAAAAAGAATAAATAAATGTGTTTTATTTACTGTGTTCTTTGATGGCTCCCAAGCAGTATCTACCTTGCCCACATCTTGCATGTCTTGGAGTTGGCGGAGTTGTGAAAGGGTATGGTGTCTCAGGGCTTCATGCAGGGGAGTATCCCCATCTTTATCCTGAATATCCAGCTTAGCACCTGCACGGACCAAGAGCTGAAAAAAGAGAGAACACAAATTAAAAACCCCTGCAATTTATTCCTTTTACAACTAATTTCAGGAAACTATGCATCAGGATGCTCTAGGAAGTTAAAAAGGGTTACTTTTTTATGTTGTTAAAATTCACAGTTGAGCTTATTTAAATTTATTTCCCATAGCTGGAGCTCAACTCCCACCTGTATCATTTATCTGTTTCAAATATCAAGCTTATTTCAGTAGAAGGCTAATGCTTGCCTGTGCTCTGAGTGCAACAAAAGACACAATTTTAGAGGATTCTTTCTACTTTCTAAGACTTTAGTTCTTACAAGAGACTCTACAAACAACGTAACATATTACAGCACCATATCAGAAAAAGAGCAAGTGGGCAATATCTTGGAAACATATATATTCTTTACTATTAGGTTTCAAAGACCTCAAAACCCCGTTTCACATCATGACACACTTTACAACTTAATTTACAGTGTCCTTTCATTAGCAATGTAGTGAGGCACATGCCTAGAGGTTTACCCTGATTCAGCAGAAGTCATAAGACCCAATAATACTCAAAAACTCTCTCAGAACACTTTGGAAAGTAACGAACTGCAAGACTCATCTCTAAGGCTAAGTTTAGACACACATTCCTGGTCACATGACAAAAGCAAGCATAAGGCTGCACAGGCCCTCCTATTCCTATTGCCTTTGCCTATAGCCTTTCCTTAATTCAATGCACATAAATATGCTGCTAAACAAAACAGATCAACATATGCTGACAAATGAAAAACAATGGCCCCTAAAAATTAAATACCATCATTGGCCCTATTCAGAAACCTGTAGATAGCAGCTGAGGTTTTAATTTTAGTTTTGAGCTTTTGACACTCTGCAAAATGGGCATCAGAAGTAGAGACAAAAGCCATAGTATTGAAACAGGAATATACATTGTACTGGGTTTGCTGTGGCTGGTTTTTTTCGGGGGGAGTGGGGTGGGGGTTGGGGCTCTATAGGGGAGGCTTTTCTTCAAGAAGTTGCTGCAAGCCTCCCTCACAGCTGGCAGACGTAATGCCAGCCAGCTCCTGGCTGAGCCCACTGCTGGCAAGGGCCAGGCCAATCAGGAGAGAGAGATGCCTCTGTGATAACATATTTAAGAAGAGGGGGAAAAAAAAGAGTCTGCAAGAAGAAGATGGCTGCTGGAGAAGAGCCATGAGAAGTTGTGACAGGAAATGCAGGCACCAAGGCCAGGGCTGAAGGAGGGGNTGGATCCCCCTTTGTCTCTTGGAGGAAAGGGGGAATGTGGCATCTTTAGTAAGAGACAGAGAGGTGAGGGAGAA
This sequence comes from Pitta sordida, assembly GCA_013390025.1. Taxonomy (NCBI): domain Eukaryota; kingdom Metazoa; phylum Chordata; class Aves; order Passeriformes; family Pittidae; genus Pitta; species Pitta sordida. Next base: position 328,193 of record WEKX01001263.1, read on the forward strand.
AGTTGCCTTTAAGAGGATACTTCTCATGTTAAGCTCTGATCTTGTTAGAAATAAATCCTTTACATCACACTTGAAGCTTGGTTTGCCTGTGACAGTAAAAGATTTCTAATAGTCCTCACTCCTGCTGTAGCAAAACCCCTTCAGATTTTTTAACTTTTCCCCTCTCCTCCTGTTTGTAGGGGGCAGGGGGCAGGCAGGGAATGAAGTGAGAAAGTGGCTGTGGGTGAATCTCTGGCATCTAGCCAGGGTCAAACCACCACAACATGAAGAAGGAGCTCCCTCTTCAGAACCCACGTGCTTGCAAGCATCTCAGCCTCTTGGAACCAGAGAATCTCAGACCATGTGAAGAATACAACAGGCTAAAAGGAAAACAGCTTAAAAGGAATGCAGAGCCTAAATTTTAAGGAAGTATCTGGCAGCAATCAGTTGCATTTTACCACCTTTCCCAATCTTTTCCTGTACAAGTGAAACCAACAAAACCAGCTAATATTTGGAACAGTTTCCTTTCAACTTGTTTCACTTTCTAAATGGATTTATTCTGGCCCAATTTCTCTCATATCCATATCTTATATCCATCACAGGCTCTTTATTGGTTAGTTTCTCCTGGAAAAAAAAAATCTGTGAGTTCTTTTCAGAGCAACCTGGAATCCTTGATTCCCACAGAAATTCAAAGTCTTTGCAGCAGGAGTTTAAAAAAAAAAAAAAAAGAAAGAAAAGATGATTTTAAAAAAAGGCAAACCACTACCCTTTGTCATGGCAGCAGGGCTTTTAAAAGAACCCTGCCACCTTTGACCACTATTCCACAGATGCCTGAGGGTACAAACCCAGCCCTGGAAGGTATCCAATAGGAATTAATTTTGAAATACGGAGCCAACGTGATCTCTGCATGGCTGCATGAGCTATTTTAGGACTTCTCAGAGTTAATCCAGCTCTGAAGTATGGATAGTCTACAGGGTCATTCTCAGATATGTCAGTTCAATACACATACTAGTTCTTCTACATGTCTACTTTCCTACTCATCTGCTACATTAATACTGTATTCTCAGGTACTGTGTCAGTTCCAGAAGGGCACAAGAGTTCACCAAATACAGCTGTCAAATACATAGCCTGTAGGATGCAAGTGACACTGACTCTAGGAAATCACTCTTCTGGTAGCAAGCAGTTCCAGATATAGGGCCGTATCACATGTTTCACTGTAATGGGATCACACCCATCAGCCCTTGGAGAAGGAGAAATCTTCCAGCAAAATAACACTAAACAGAACTGCAAATACAGCTCTGCATAGGCGAGACAATTCTCTGTAGGCCTGAATAAGAAACATTTTTTCGTATAAGATGACTCTGTCTGCAAAGACAAAGAAGTTGCACAAGGGCCAAGGCCAGGTTGATGTATCCACTCACAGGGAACACTTACAGCAGTGGGTGCTCTCCCTGAGCCTCAAAAGCTCAAGGCAAGCCCTAAGTCACACAGGCCTGAAAAGGGCAAGCTATGCCAGACTCTTATTTCCTGTGCCAGTAACAAAGTTGTGCTAAGTTCAAGAATTAACTTTCTCAACTGTGCAAGCGAAAAAACAGGATATTTCTTTCACCAGTAAGGTACTACTGTTACTGCTTATAGCTCTCTCAAGCTAGGAATAGGGAATGTTAAACACTCAGATAGAAAAGCAGTTAAGGTCATTGAAAAATGTTTTGTTCAGCTACCACTTGCAAAAGCTATGAGCAAAAATAATTATTCATACATCAAGAGGCATCAAAAATGTTATTTGAAGGTCCCTTTACAGCACCACAAGTCAGACAAGTAACAGCAGAACACATCTGTCCCTGCTCAACAAGGAGGGATGCTGGAATTGGCAATTGCATAGAGGAAACCATAATGTACATGTACAAAACTTTAGCATTCTTGGAGTGTCATATTGCCAACTGACCTTCTGTGCAAGTTGGCAGGTTTCTGATTTCAACATCATACAAACACACCATGGCTATGTGTTGTCAAATAATGTTTTAAATGTCCATGAAGTATCCATGTGTTTACAGCTGCCATGAGCTTTAGTAAAGTCCCACTAACCATATGGCTTATTGCAAATAATATACTTACCCTAACAATTTGTGTATGCTGCCGTTCAACGGCAAGGTGCAGAGCAGTTTGCTGGTTAACATTCTGGATATCCAAGTTAGCATTGCCCTGAAAGATATTTAAAGCATTAGAGTGTTATCACCCCAGCAATTCATCTACAGGCAAGGCAGTCCATTGGGGCACTGAATATGACCCTGAATATGATTCCTGGTTAGGGGATTTGAGAACAGAAGTGATTAAATGCTTTTAATTATTCACTGTACAGATGTTAATCTGTTGAATGAAACGAGGTATCAAGTTTTCAGTCCCTCTGCACCATTAGGCCATTGTAATGATCTCAAAGGCAAGTTTGACCTTTAGAGCTCAACACATGTCCTTTCCTGCTCCACTGCTTCTGCATTGCAACTGCAGGCGTAAAGCAGCAAACTATTTTCAAATCAGATGGTTACCCAAAGCTTGACATTTAAATACTCCTGAGAGAAGAGTCCTACCTGATGCACCAAAAGTTCAGCCACTTCCACATGATTATTGAGTGCTGCCAGATGCAAGGCAGTGTAACCATCATCTTTTTTCTCATCAACAATCCATGGTCGTGGTAACTTGGACAACAGGACACGCATTGCACTGAAATAAACATGCAGAGATGGCATAAACTTACCTATAATGTATGCTGAATGACAACAGCAGAACAACATTAATTCTCAAAACTATGTAGAAGTAGCTAAAATATTTTTTTAAACAGAGAAATGGGTGAAAAGTTTATTGTCTCAGCTCTATAAACAACATATGCAGCTCCCTTATGACAGTTCCTCAAAGACAAACAGAAAAATAGAAATTGCTATAGTCTTGTGCCAAGAAACCTCTTCTGTCATCCAGTACTTCCCTACTGTTGAAGCTACATAGTATCTACAGGAGAAACTGAGCTGCTTCACAAAACTGAAACTTTAAAATCCAAGTAATACATACTACCTAATGCAAGTGGAGCCACTTGGTCCCATAACGTCTTCCAAGGTAGGTAATACAGTCGGGTCTCCTACATCATGGACCCAGGGTCTTAATCAGGCTCCGCGAAGCCCTACTTCCACGTTGAATGGCAGCTCATTAATATGCAAATTTGCTGCGCACCCTCAGACGGCTTCCCAGCTCTGTTTTGGCACTGTGTTGCTGTGTATCCGTTGCTGTGGTGGCCGTGCCGGGGGGTGGCGAAGCAGCGGAGCCCTGGCCGTGCCCGGGGGGGGGGATGGCGAAGCAGCGGAGCCCTGGCTGTGCCCAGGGGGGGATGGCGAAGCGACGGAGCCTGGGGAGGAGGTGGTGAAGCGGAGTTGTGCCACTGCCGCGGCAGGTCGCGCATGCGCAGTTGCGAAAAGGGGCCTCCTTCATCGCTAAAAAATCATGCCGCTAAGATGTGAAGCCACAATACGGGGGGGGCACAAAGTGCAAGAGGGCCAACTGTACAACTGAATTAAACAGTTCTTCATTAGCAATCTGATCTTGAAAATGGGATCTCCATAAGACTCAGAAAAGCCTCATGAAATGAGCCTCTCAGCTTTAACTACAAAATATTCTTAACAGGTAGCAATAAGATGACTGCCTTGTCAAGTAATAAGAGTGATCTTTATTCATTCCAATAATCTGTCACCTTGATCATCCATGCAGCTTAAGTGCTATTCACTCCTAAGCTCTCTTTCAGAGCAAACCAATGAGTTTCCCATAAAACAATCTAATAGCTATGGTTCTGGGGACAGCTCACCCTCATGAGCCCTCCTGGAAAGCAGAAGAGTCTATGAGGTCGACTACTGTACCAGTAAGAAAGTGCACTCCTTCCTACACACAGGTCAGATGCTATCCCAACAGACTCTGACTTATTAAGCACCTCCATGTTCTTCTACTGTTGCAAGATATGCAAGATAAAAGCTCAGTTTCACACTTAATACACCTTACTGCAGCTGCCAGGATAAGTGACACTTCTTTTCCTCAGAATCAGAATCTCTGAGGGAACCACAACTAACCAACTGCATCTTCAGGCCCATAGGGGACCATGATCAACTGCTGTGTGGAGCATCCACAGCCAGGCTGTTCTGGAGGTTTGTCCTCCTCAGAGTGGACAGAAACCGTTCTTACCCTCATAGGATTTATTTTGTTTTCCTGGGAGAACTAAGCTTCTCACTTCCTCACAGTCCAAATCACTTATAACACAGCAAAATAAGACAACAACACTTAACAGATTGTACATTGCTCACTGTGAAACATCGCTCAGCTTCTATTCATAACAACTTCTACAGCTCTCTCATGCGCTGGGGAAAAAACCCACTGAAATATTCGAGAAAAAAACAAACACTGGGAACATTAATTCTTTGAGATTCACTTACACAGAAATTTCCAAAATTAAGGACATAATTCAGTAAAGCACAAGTTACCAAAGCTTTATGAAACGTGGCAAAATAAACCAATATTAGTTGCACTAATAAACATAATTAATTTTGTAATGGAATTATGCAGTATTTTCAAACCTAGGATATAAACCTGTGTCTGGTTCACATCAGAACTGTGTTTAGCTGCCTCAGGGAAAGAACAAGTCTGCAGCACTGTGGTTTGCCTCATATCTGGACTGTACCTGTGCCCACAGCACACCAGCTCTCCAGAATGCTGGGCTGATACAGTGCATACGGTACCTACAGCACAACAAGCCTTTCATGTCATGTAAGCTCTACATCTTCACCTGTCAGGCTCGGTGTTTCTAATAACCCCATAAAGCTCTAGAGCAGATTGTCCTAAAACCAAAAAAACCACACTTGAAAATTATGCTGTGACTGACAGAAGCAGTATGACCACTGTGAGCGACCAAGAAAAGATGGAGCAACAATAACATAAGAAAAAGCCCAAGGTCAAGAAATTTTTCTTACAATTGCAACTACAACTTGAGGAACGCTATGGGAAGGCATCAACACTTTAATCTAATTACATCCATCTTGTCTCTAAAGTGGATCCTAACCAACTCAGATGATATTTTAGATGCCTTTCTTCAGTAAGGAAGTAAGAAAATAGTCAAATCCACAGATAAATAAAATAAAATTTAAAGTATACACACACACTTTAACAGGTGCCTCAAGAACTGAATATATTTCAGAAACATTACTGACATTCCTTTAACACCTCTCATATTTGAAACAAAATATTTGAGGGTGTCTTCCTTCCATAGAAATGTGATGCCAGCTACATTTCTGGATGCTTTTAAAATGCATTGATCTCACTGGAAAAACAGAAGGACTACCAAAACAAACAAATGCCTTCTGTGTGTAATAGATTTTTATCTTACTGACACAGCAACAACATACTTCTCAGTTTTTTCTATCTATGCAAGACTACATATCTCTCTTCCATACCATGCTGTATTACTGGACAGCAAGATAGAAGGACTGTTTCATGGAATGACCCCTTAAAATTCTGCAAGATATTAATATTCTACAATGACAAATTCTTTTATGATGCTCAGTGGTTGCATCCTCCACTTCATGAGCTACGACGTGGTTTCTCTCAATTTTTGCAGGATTTTCTAGAGCTGCTGTCAAAATGTTGACAGCTACATGGCTACCATTCAGATCTGTACTCACTGGAGCAGATATGCATTATACCGTAAAAGGCCTATCAGTGAATTAATACTGTCAATTACACAGTAATTCTTGATTGACTTCTCCCCATGATTAAAGCTGAGGTGTACTGCTCCACTTTCAGGACTACAGGACAGGTGTGGTCCCGAAAACAGTCCACAGACTACTTTCACTGGAGCTCCATTGAAAAGATCAAGAAATCACCCAATTTAATGGTAGCCCTGATCATGAAAGCAGCTGAAGAAAACTTTTCAGCCTGTCACCTTCAGTGTGTTCAGCTGTTACAGATTACATGGCTGATTACAGTTGCAAAGATTATTGGTAAGACACTTAAAATTGAAATGCTGAAATGATACCATCACTATGCTATTTATGTATTACTACTGAAGCATCCCGAGTGAAAAATCTTTGTAACACTTTGCCATTTGCCGGTCTGCAGTATTTTCAACTTAGCAGGAAGCTGATAAAGATTTGGAGCTTTTTGTAGCTGGATGACCATTTACAAGTTCTGAAAATTTCTAATGAGACAAATAAAAACTTCAGTGAGAACTTTTGAGGAAGTTATCTGTAAAGCTTTAATGCGGATGAGGAAACCAGAGCTTCTTTTTACAGGAGCTGAACACCTGTCTGGCGAAAAAGGTAGCAAAAAGTCTCGTGTGTGTATAGGGGGCTGAGATCAAGGTACTTGCTGCTTTCCCAGACCCAGTTGTTGGGGGTACAGTAACTTATACAGCCCAAGATAATTCATCCCCATAAAATGGCAGTCCAGGCTCTACCAGTTATAAGTGATTTGGTAGAGGGCACACTCATTACTGTGGTGCTACATTTAATTTGAGATGTAGAAGCATAACATTAAAAGCTGCTGTTGCATGCATCTTTAATCTGACCTCCCTACACAAGTAATACTTTTCCCCTCTCTTTTTAAATTCAGGTTTTTAGAGTGTCTGCAACCACAGCTTAATATATATGTATAGGATCACAGACTGGTTGGGGTTGGATTAGACCTTAAAGATCAACTCATTCCAACTCCCTTGCCATGGAAATTCAACAGCACTAATTGTATATTTGCAACATAAAATGCATCACAGATCTGAACAATCCCCTAATTCAGCTTTAGTCACACAGAGTACTTGTTTCAACAGCAGTTATCAACATTAGATATAAAAAAAAATGATAAAAAGTTAGCATATGGTATATTATTCATTATCAAACTACATAAAAAAAATTATGCACTATTTTACTCACAGAATTTTTACAGATGCTCATCAGCATTACCTGAGACTGTGACATACAGTAATAGATTTAATTGGAAAATCCACAAGATAAAAGTACTTGTAAGCAAGATAAAGCTAGCATCTCATTGTATAAAAATTATTCCAAATTTAGCAGTCTTAACTGCAAAGGCATCCTTCCACCCTGTTTAAAAAAACATGAAGAAAAACTAGAGAAGATTCTTTGCTACCAACTACAATCTGAGTGCAGAATGATGTAAACAGGGAAGTTTCAGGGTTTTGGGGATGGTGGTGGGGGTAGGTTTGTTTGTTTGGCCTTTTGGGGTCTGTTTGTTGGGGTTTTTTACAGGAATGGATCTTAGGTGTATAAAATTAGAAAGGCTACTTCACAATCTGCTTAAGTACATTTAACTTAAATTGCTACAAAAACACAATCCTGCTTTTCCCTGCACTTCAATTCCTGCATAATGTTGGCTCTACAGACACATCACTTTCTAGCAAGTGAAACAACGTGCCAGACTCTTGATTCGGCAAGTTTGCTTTCAGACAGATCAATGAGATAACCCAATTTAACCTGCAACTCCACAATCACTAGAAGCAATAGAAGGAAATGATGAAGCCAGAGTTACAGGGAGGGCTGATTGCCCTTTCCAGAAGCAAAGTCTGAGATCAGCATAAACTTATCGGCATTCACATTATCAGGGGTTGTAACGATTCACTGCACTTTCTACTATTCCTTTGCCATTCTCCTCACTCAAGTCAGGCTTCCACCATCTCGGTGTCACATGGCTTCATAATATATTTTACAGTATGCCTGGCTTGAAGTATTCCCTCCACACCCACATACTCCTCTCCACTGACTCTCAATCCTGGCTCAGCTAAAGCTGTTCCCGTGCCTCCTGTTAGATCCTCAAACAATTGAAGGAACAGATCAGATTTAAAGACAATTTCCATGTCAGAGTTTTCTTATAAGGCTACGTAGTCTGATGTGCATTTTACAACACAACAGAAGCAAAACTGCTTTCTACTAATCCCATTCTTGTCCCTTTACTACCACCTCTGCTCAAAAAACCTCCCCACAAAAAGTGATCCCAACACAGCATCTAAAAGGTCACTCCTTCCCGTTGGATCATTTCTCATACAACATAGTACTCCAAGCCTGCTCACTGTGAAGCCAACAAAATATTTGTACCAACACAGTGCAAGAAGTAACACAGGAGCAGGACAGTGCTATTTTTGGCAACGATACGACCGTAAGTGCACGTCAGCACACAACTTCAAGCCAAATCAGTTCCCCGGTCTGGTTCACACCACACTCACTCTGCAGTACAGTGTTACACTGAAGGAATGAAGAAGGAAGCATCTGTCCCACAGGAACAAGTAATAGGGAATAGATTAATACCTTAGACTGGTATTACTGAGCACGCTGTATACTGCAATTAGAATTTAATATTTCATATCTGACCAATGGCCTAGTTAGTACAAGTTTAAGTAGGCAGGCTGTTCCCTTATTCTTGGCTCTCAGACGTTCAAGCATCTCTTAGTTCTGAAAAACTGACCTCAATATACATACATGAAACTAAAGAAACTATGAGGTATATAAATTTAAATGTAATTCACAAAAATGTATTCTGCATTAGCCTGAGTCTTGCACAGTGATTTTGTCTTCAGTGCATAATTATGAAATGAAACAGAAAAACAAAAATGTGACTTCCATCAGAAAGCTACTTTTCAGCAGAAGTTACAGGTTAAGCAGCTACCAAACACAGGACCAAATCAACACAAAAAGAAGCAAGGGGAGTATATATCAAAGACAGTGGTTTGCTTAGGACTTTGCAATACACTCTTTACCCTACAGTACTGAACTTTGTAACTGCTAATTACATCAATATTCAATAAGATATTTCCATTTAATAAGTTTATTTAATTTTAGATTATCTTCAGATTTTTTCTCCTTCTTTCTCCCAAGCAAGGATTTTGTCTAAAAAATATGAAGTCTTGAAGTTTGAATTCCTGACTGTTATATTTAAACAGCTAAATTTCAGTTATTCTTTTTTACAGAAAACATTACATATACTTCCTATGAGTACAAAAATCCCTCTTCATATTTTGGTGTGCAGTTATTAGGCTTGCCACAAGCCAGTTTTGTAAACATGAAAGTCAGATTAATGCAGTGAGCTGTTCCCTTGATTTCTTTTTCCATTCTTTTTTTCTAAAGCATTTCCATTTTTTTCAGAGAACAGTAGCACCTAATTTATGCCTGTGTTTACTTTCTGTAAAAGTAATTCAGTGGATAAGCACTATAAACAAAATACCATGGAATTACTGAAGATAATGGCATGGAATTATATGAATTCAACAACTGAAGTTTTTTCACGTAATTTCTAACTTGATTTGAATACGGAACTGCAGGGCTACAAATGGACACATTCATTTATAAAATGGATCCTTTATTAGAATTCTTATTTCTGAAATAACTGTATGATTTCCAGTTGAAAACTTCGATTGAGGCCGCTCAGACCTTCCTCATGTTAATCGACACATTGTTAAGTCACGGCATTTTTCACTGATCAAGAAACCAGGTTACACAACCTGCTGTGGCAGCGCAGGATATTTATTGTTCTATATCTGCGTGAAGTCCTTGCCTTGTTACTAGCAGGGCTGCCTTTTTATTCCCCCCCCTCCCTCTTCCTCTCCTCCCCCCCACCCCTGTTTCTAAGTATAGTGACAGCTTCATCAGGGTTTACTAGTAGCAGCGCAAGCTCAGTGAAAACCTGGGAAATCTAACTGGAAACACGAGAGAGAGCTTTATTTGGCAGTGCTAAAAAAACCTGGGGACAAATGGCTAAGCGGCGGTGGAAGTGCAGGCTGCACAATCAATAGGCAGAGAGCCGGATAGAGGCTCCCTTTGCTGCCGGATCGACAATCGACAGCTGAGAGACTATTTTTTGCAATGGTTGACTAAATATGGTCAGGGAAGAGAGAGGCACAAGAGAGCCTGTTTGCCTGGGAGTGCATGTTTCAAATGCTTAGCTGCCTATAAAGCCGTAACAGTTTTGCTCGTGCCCTCTAAGTGGGAAATACGGTTGGTGTCTTCTGTAGTGTGTGTGCGGGAGCCCTGACCTCGCTAGCAGACTTGACCTCTGAAGATGGAAAGTAGCTTCAACAGACCTGCCTACAGTTAAGCCTGGAAACATAACCTCAAGCAAGAAAAGATGCAGTGCAATATCTAAGGAACTAGAAGAAACCAATATTTGCTGGGGGAGGGGGGAGACGATCGCTAATTTTTGGTGCCTTTTTTAATTATTTTTTTTTTTTTGGAAGCAACTCCAACTTTTGGGGGCTTGGTTTTGGTCTTTTGTTGGGTTTTTATTTTTCTTTTTGGCTGTGATTATTTTCATCTGACAGTGGGCTAAGTTTACCTTCCCTTGGCTTCCTAGCATCTATCCTTGGAGCCTTAACTCTCAGTCCAGCAGACATAAGGTATAATTTCTATACAACATCATCAATATTTTAGCATTCAAAGAAAGGTAGAAGGTGCCAACCAGGTGCCCATCTTCATGCTGTTTTTGTTTTCTTTTAAGTTTTATCTATTTAAGGTGGTGAGGAACTGTAGGCACCGACATTCGCCCCCCCTTGCCTCCCCCTCCCATGTAACGAAGAGCTGATTCAGCGAATAGAGTGAGAGAGCACTCAGGATGAGATGGCTGCTGCTGATGTGTCTCTAGGTCATTACCTCTCTTCCAACTGCAAATGCTGCATGATACTAAGCTTACAGGTAACAGAACATCAGGAGACCTGCATTATTCTGCACGTTTAAAGGATGCCTATGACTTTCTGCATGTATATCTTATTTACTAGAATGTTTTTTTGTTGTTGTTGTATTAATCCCTCTACTCTGGGAACAGCTTAATTTTGAGTCTGTTAAAGTACCAAGCATTTGTAGTGTAAAGAGCAGGTTGAAAGAAAACAATGTTAGTCCAAATTTCATAGCAAAAAAGAAAAAAAAAACAAACCCCAACTTGTTTGGTAGGCAGAATTCTTTTTAAAGAAGATAAACTAATAAACTGCAATGCCATTAACTGGTTACTCATTTCAGTAAAATGTATTCTTATTTTCCAGTGCACAACTAAAAAAAATTACCAACTTTAAAAAGAAAACCTAACAAGCAGTGTGGTTAGCGCAATGCTGAATTCTCAAATAGGTCTAAGCAAAATTTTCAAGGTGCTTTATCTCAGATGCACATGAAAACAACCTACTTAAAAACTAGAATGTGACTGCTGTGATTCTAATGCTGCATTGCTGATTCTCCTTGTAGTACTGTGCTAGCTACTGCTACACTCTGATTTGCTCTCTATCAGCTGCACTAGGTTTTTTGTCATGAGCTGCAGAAATTCTTACTTCCTCTGCTCTCAGCTTTCCTTATGACTATCACAGTTACAAATTCTTAAACTTATTTCAATTTTACCTTCTAATGCTGTTTAGACAAAGCGTAGTCTTCACTGTAACCCAAATGAACTCCTGAAAAGCAAATTAAGCAACCATAGGTTCTATCTGACAGCCCCCGAGAAGTCCAAGCCGTAGCGTACATCACATATTTAACTACTGTTCCAAACCATGTTGCACAGAATCTTACGAAACAGTTAAACTTAAGAGTTTGCTTCTTTGAGTTGCTTGTTTGTTTGGAGTTAATTTTTCAGTTGTGATAAATATCTCAAGTGTGGACAAGACTTTGACTGAAGAAGGTGAGTGCCAGTTCTAAAAAATGAGAAAAGCTGCACGAGAAGTGTTGAATAGGTATTAACTTTCACATGTGACCTTTGGCCTAACAATCCAAATCCTGTCACAGCAGTTGGAGGTTGTTTTCTTAATTCAATGTCAGCATCTTTACGACAAGCAGAATCACTGGTGACGTGTGCTTTTGTGTTTGGCTTTTGTTTATTTTGTTTGGGGTTTTTTTAAACTACTTGGAAATACAGCGAAAATAAGTATAAACCTGCAGAATACCAGATGGGATGCAAAAAGCATGGAAGTGGGATTTGGGGTAAGAAAATAACTTCGTAACTGCCATTTCAGACGAGCCTATGCTTCCCTTCAGGACACTAGACGTAAGCTCTACCACAGCATGAAGATCTGCTAGAAGACATGGGAGGAAGCTGAAGCTTTTCCAGTGGACTACAACAACTACAAATTCCAAGAAAAGACATTGCAAAGCTACCAGTGATTCAACTCCTCTCCACTTAAACATGGTCACTTAAAACAAAGAGCAAGAGCTGCAAAAATATGGAAAAGCACTTCTAACGTCAATGCCAGCCCAAAACAATGAACTATAACCAGCTTTAAGACACTGTACAGGTAAATTGTATTGCAAAGTTCAGTTAGCATAATAAGTTTATTTTCTGTCATCAGTTAATCATAACACTGTACTTTCAAAGAACTGTCAGCCTGAGTTTTACATACTGACAGCAACAGAAAGGAGCAAAATACTGTTTAGGTTCATCTGACAGGCAGTCGAGTGACTCTGTGTGTACCTGCTCAGAGCACATACTTCTTTATGTACCCATATGAACATACAATGCTATGGAATGTAAAGAAGTATGTATTTTTGGCAGGCAAGGAACGACCAGTAAGAGGAAACTAAACAGCTGCTGGAAGAAACAGGTTTCCCTCTTGTTTGAATGACATTCATGTGACAAATTGGCTTGCTAAGGGTCAGCTGGTATTGCCAAAATAACTCGTACTTGTTAGTAACAAATCACAAAATACCAAATTAAGTGACTGTAAAAGTGGGTAGGAAGAATTGTTAACAGCTGATAAGCAGAATATTAGTTGCAAACAGAATTCAAAACAAGGCTGGAAATGAAATCTTGAAACACACCAATTAAGACTGCAGCCTGGCTGGAAAATTTATCATTACCAGTACTCCTCACTTAATAGATCCTGAACTAAAGCCTGATTATCAAACCAAATCACCTAAAAAATGAGCCCCTGTTCTAGTAACCACAGCCCACTCTGTGCACTTCAGATGGCAGTACTTAAACTCACATCTCCCACGGCATATTTAATCCACAGGTTGCAACTCAGACAAGTATTAACAGCTAAGAAATTACAGCTGTGATTTAGAGAAAATGATAGTCAAAATAATTGGGTATAATAACTTCTGAAATTTAATAAGACTTAAGTTAAGAGTTTTTTCCAAATCAGCACTTATTATGCTCACTGAGCTCTTCGATACAAAGTGCAGTGTCAGGTTTAGCACAGAAAGTGACAATACAGAGATTTCTAGGCCAGAGTTGCTAGTCAGCGGATTAAGGCTATTGACAGATTCCTAAACGAAACCACAAATGACAACTACAACCTAAGAGCTAAGTTATCTTAAACACTATTTTCAATTTCTATTTTAAATGCAAATTTAGGAAAACTGGCCATGAAAATACTACTTTGTAGCATCAGAAAATTTTAAGAATTACATGAGAAATACTTCTGCAACAGTTTCAAGTTTTTAAAGTGGTATTAAAATATACTGGCACATATCATCCCTAAGTAAAGGCACTCAACATCAAATTCAGGAACAAGCAAAAAATATGAGGAAAACTCCCCACTTATCAATCCAGCCATTCTTATTCATGACAGCAACCTTCTAAAAACAATTATTACATAGGATATGTCCATGATACATAGGCACATTTGGCCAGGATTACAGATTCTAAATGTCTAGGAGGGAAAAACAAACAAACCAACCAAACAAGAAAAAATAAACAAAGGCAATGTAGGATTTTTAGGCGGAGAAAATATTTTTAGATGCTCACATAATTCTCAAACAGCTAATAATATACATAGCCTGATATTTTTAACACCTGACACTACATATTAACCTATATACAAGAAGAAACATTATCTTATCTGAGCCACTATCTTACCTGCTTAAGAAAGCAAAATATCAATATTTGTTTTAAAGCTATTTCTCCTACAAGCAGATATTTTTACATGAAGGCTACAGTATCTTAACATCTAAATTAAAACCTGGGTTTAGTGGGGAAAAAAAAATCAAATTGCAGCAGCTTTTCTGAATAGAGCAACGCTATTGAACTTGACTATGCTCACAGAAGCTATCTGGTATTACTAACAGCTTCACTGAGGGGCTAATTGCGAAGCATTTACTTCTTTTCCTGAAAAGCTCCTGCACTCACAACCAACTGATTTGGCTTCCGGTACACCACACCAATTCTTAACAGTTTAAATACATTTTGAAATGTTTTTGGTAACAACGTATCATACTGAGTTCTTTCTTTTGTAACACTATGATGCTATTCTGAAACAAAATGACAGTTCAGAGAGATACAAAAGTTAAAATTATATGTTGACATTGCTTCCTGCTAGTTCATGTTAGCCTATCTCTAAGAATACACATCCAGTCACTCTAAAATGTCACATCCATCACTTAGATCAGCTGTTCAGTTTTAACTGAGCACACGTTGAACTTTGGGCATCTGCTGACACAGTTGTAACTCAAACATTTCAACTGTGTGACTGACAGGGATAACAGATGCTGACATTATCAAATGCTACACGGCTTTTTTTCCACGGCCGTTTTTTGTCCCGATATGGCCAGTACGTGAAACTCTATTGCCATCCAAAAGTGCACTTGAGCAGCTGTATCTGTGAAACAGTTCCTCTATAACTGGTAAAAATAGAAACTCATTTTATAGCTGTCTTGATGCTTAAGTCCAAGTGACACACCTGCTACATTTCTATTAGGATACATGGCGTTGGGAATATATCTACATAAATCTCCTCACCAGCATCAGACTATGCAGCAAACAGATGTAGGCTATCCTTGACATACTCACTGCTAGTGAATGGTTTGAACTAAGGTAGTTCCCTACTTTCCACTGCAGTCAAAGCTCAGAAAGAATTCAATATATGACCAAAAAAAAAAAAAATGCTGTGTGAGTGCAAATAAATGTATTAAGGACCTCAATTCAGAAGAAATCAGATGCAACTCTGGATAATTCTTTAAAAGCTGTAGTTTTCTGGCATTAAACGTTTTACATATTTTATCAGGGTAAAAAAAAAATATCCTCCTATATTATAGTGTATAATCATTCCTAAAAAGTTAATACTAGCCAGAGATTTAGCAATGGAATTGAGAGCACTTGACATTTATATTTGTGCTAACCAACTACAGCATAAAAGCAGCTGCAGAAGGGAACCTGCCAGAAAATGAAGGGGGGGGAGGGAGCATGAGGGGGAAACTGAAACCTTCTTTCCCAGTGAAGTTTATCATAAAGAGGTAAGGGAGTGCTACATAATCAGAAATTTTAAGACTTCAGTTTCTAATCTACTCTAAAATGTCATTACTGCAGACAGGAAAAAGTTAAAACTGCAACTATAATTTGATTTGAGACTCATCCAAAAATCCTCAAGGAAACTCAAGGACAAAACACAACCATACAGGCCTTCCTGGTACAGAGCTTTTCATTTTGTCATCTTCAAATTAGCTAAGGAGTTAAAAATTTCCATTGACAAGAAACAAATTGTGTAACACAGAAGAAAACCACATGTCCTTTGTGAACTGTTCATGTGCTTAAAAATGTGTTACTGAATTATAAGCTCCCTGCACTCCAATGCTTTGCTAAAGCTGGTAAAATGGAACCAAATCACCTCTTCAATGGATTTGGTCCCCTTCAACCAGCTGTAGCTATGCATTGATCACTACAGGATTTCTCTTATTTTTCAAACCAGACACGAAGCCTGCTCAGAGTAATTATTTAGTCCTCCCTGCAGCTCAGTTCAACTATTCTAAGCAGCCTGAAGACTGAAGGTAACAAGGAATGCAGAAAATTCTGTAAGCCAAAATTTCAAGTCTATATTTGTAAATAAACAGGTACTGGTATTTAATAGTATGTCCCCATTCAGTGAAAATTCATGTCTTACAACATTTATAAAGAAGATAGGCAAGCAGTCAAATAAACACATTTTCCAATGATTTATTGTCTCTTGAATTTTTCCTCTGGTGCCCCTCGTAGCAAAACTGATAAAAACCTCATCAAAATGAAACAATCCTGAACAGTTCTGGTAGGGTAGATATATTTTATGGGCACCTCTCTTTCTTCCACTCCCCCTGCTTTTTGTAAAGGCACAAGAGAGGAAACTCCGCAGGGCAGGAACTGTATTTGCCGTCTTGTACATGTCGGGCGTATTATTTACTATTTAACGATAATAAATTTGTCACTGACCTGAACAGCTACAGGCTAAGCTGCCATCTAATTATAGGTCTGCTCATGGAGATTTTATTCTTTCTCCAAACTAACTTGAACAAAGTATTCTTTCAAAGCACTTTCCTCCATAATACTCCAATAAGAGGTTTTAAAAGCTTGCTTTTTTGCGCTCAGCTTCAATGAAGCTTGAACCTGTGCTTACTGTCAGAACTGCAAATACAAAAGCAAAAAACCTCTTTGACTGGTTTAGAAAATAATTGTGTAACTCTTGGTCTTTACCTCACAACTTGTCTCTTTGAGGACCTCCTTGACAACACAGAACATGAGTCTTGGAGACATTCATTAACACCAAGCAGAGGTGAGAAACCCCACCTCTCCATTAAATCGCTACAGTTAGAAATTGCACTGCCAACCCCTTCAAACCATCTGCAGATCCAAAAACAAGCAGAGATCTCCTAAATAGTAAGAAAACCATGGGGAAAACTTACAATTCTATTTTAAACCACAATCTCCTACTCGCCAGTTTATGAACATCAAGATGACATACTCCTCGCCACTGGAGAGCAATACATGAAATCTGCATCTTCCTCTAGGATTCTTATTTTTTGGTTTAGAGTGCAGCAGAATTTATTGCTCTGAACTGACGGTACACGTGTGTGAAGTCAGGTCAGCCAAGAGCAGCCTCTATTTAAGCTGCTGGCTGCAGAGTGAATAAAGCTCTCTTCACAAGATACAATGCAAATCTAAACCTAACTGGGGCAACAGATATAAAATACGCCTACACTTCAGTGTCATGTCTTCAGCTCAAACATCTCAAGTCACAGGTATGCGAACAGATCAAACACAAGCAAGAGATGATAACATGGTAAAAATAACCAATCTGTACAGTATTTTCAGATCTTACTCTCCTTTTTTTCTGTCTGAAAAAAACCTCATTAACACTTAAGAGGCAGTTTGCCAAACTTTGAGATTCACAGTATTTGGAAAAACGTCCAAAATAAATGTGCTTCTAATATGACTGACTTAGTTAAAAATCACAAACAAAAATCATGTATTAAATAGACGTTTAACTTACCCACACTTCACTTAAAATTTCTTTTTAGTTCTACCTCTCATGCAAGTTTAAAGTTTAAAGCAACCTACAACATAAAGTAGCATCCATTCTACATTTCAACACTACACAGCAGCATGAACAACAGAAGTTCTGTTTCTGTACCAATTCACAGGGTAGGAACAGAAGCAAAATATGAAGAGAAGAAATATTCTACTAAGATTAGGGTGTCTCTGAAATACACTATACCTTTATTTCTCGAAAATGTTGCCAAACTGCTTTGGAACATTAAGTACCAAGTGAAATCTAAGCTGTTTGACATAAATTGCTATCTTTCTCATGGTACTTACCCAATATTCACGTGTTTAAAATATTTGGATATATGAAAAACTAAAGACTTTGGAATATTCTTCTCAGCACAATTTATGGATTTTTACTGAACATCTATCTCCCTACTGTTCATAAAAGTCAGAATGAAGGCAAGAAGAGGTTTTGCACTGAAAATTAAATTGGTTCCAAATACTTATTTGACATCAACTCTAAAAATACTATAGAAATCTACTTCACTTTATTCTGGTATCCATGCACTTAACACAAGCACTTATTTTATTATCCTCAACAAGGAAGATGGATGTGGACTATATCAATACTTGCATACATAGCAAGCATTTAATTTTTGGAATTAAAGATATACAGACAAATGTACACATGCTTATATACATATAGGAATATATATAGGAATGTATGTTTAACTTTTAAAAAATAACACAGGCACTAAGACAATATATTCATATAGTTGATTATATGGGGAACTTAGCGCAATGTATCTATGTGAGACACTACAACCTGAAGCCACAAAAGCTCCAGTTTAGATGGAGCAGGAAAGCTTAGATTAGGAAAGATAGGTCCTTAAAGTAAGGTTCAAGCAGAATTTATTATGCACTCTTTGTGACCCAGAGCAGTTACAAGCTGAAGTTCAGGGGGTTATTTTTAACAGTGTTTTAAATAGCTTGCGCTTACTGCACTAGTAACAGTCATTGTTCTATATTAGATTAGAAGAGCAGTGGCAAATATAAAACCTTTGGTTTCATTCAGAAACAGGTGAGTGGTAGAACTACAGAATCAACAGTGAAACAAATGAGTATCACTGAAGTCCTGAGGAATATAAAGCTCAACTCCTATATTAATCAAAGTCTTACAATGGTTTTTGGCTGCAGGAGAGAAATCAAAATAGATTTCTTTTCGTTTCTTTTTCATTCCTTTCTTCCCAGGTTGATGTGTAAAGTATCTAACACCTTGAGCATTAAATATTTTACATTAAACTGCTACTTCTGTGGTGGAGACAAGATTCTCTTACTGCATGCATCAGAAGTGCTCAGATGGAATTGCAACCAAAAAATTAAACCAAACCTGGTCTAGATTCAAATGAAACCCCAACCTATGCCAGGAACCTCCACAGAGTACAAATTGCCAATACTGGAAATATATTCCTGTTCCTCCAATAAAAACTTGTAAAGGAGAGAGGATTCTGGGGAAAACTGCACTATGGCTCACATTCTACCGACCATCAAACTGACCCAGTCAGAACTACAACTTGCACCCCTCCAACAAAGGAGCAGTTGGTCACTCTTAAAACATTCAAAAAACCTTCATGCCTACGAAGAACATCTTTTCTCACACAATTTCCCTGCACCTCATACCGAGATCACTGTCACACAAATCAACTATCACAAGAGCTGAGGAAAAGCATTGCACAAAAACACCCCAAACAAAACCCACCCCACCTAGGTAACTGAGACAGCAGGCAGTGCTCCTGGTTAATGATGTTATGTAAGCTTGAAGAATCCATATTAAGCAAAGAGGTTACCAAGTCAGACTTGAAAGAATTATCTTTCGAATGCCAAAAGTTCTCTTCATTTGGTCCCCAACATGTTCTCTTGAAGGTGTTTTCTTGAGCATGTAGAAAATGGTAAACACATTTCTTGATCCAAGCAACACTTGCAACCGTTACTTCTACTTTGTGAAGTGATTCCATTCCATATACATTTATAAACAATTATGTTTACTTTTGAACTATGAGTCTTGATAGCTACGTTCAAAGAGATTTTAATCCCCAGATTTTAATCCCATAGACTAATATGGGTGCAATTTATACTAATTTAGAGCTTTTTTGTCCAACGTCACTCAATTGAAAAGTAGAATTTAGTAGTAAACAAGTAAACACACATTTCTTCTTTGGGGTAAACTATACTGAATTCTCTACCACTATATGATAAATTACTATTGAGGTTTGCTAAAATGACAACTTTAAAAGACATCTGCCATTTAATAAGCAACCAGCAACAACGTTTCCATGAAGTTCTATCTATGCAATAGGTTTTGAAAGCTACCCTAACTGAATATTGAAAGTAGACCTATAGTATGCAACTAGCACAAAACAAATCATGCCTTAAAATGAACTTTTTTTAATTGAGCTGCTATATAAAAGCTGAAACAGGAAATTCCTAGTATACGTACCTCTAAGAAAATATAATTAACTGTTTCTTATACTGACAAGTATAATGTAATGCAACGATCCTAAGATCACTTCATGACTGAGTGGTATACTTAATTATTCCCAAATAAAAATTAAAAAACCCCCTCAAAGCCCTTTGACAATTCCAATATTCAAGAAGGGAAACATTTTTACACATCCTATCTCATGATTCCATCTTTAAGATCTCACTTCATAACATGCTGATCAGAACTTTTACTGGCAGAATTTTACAGCCATGACAGGAAATTTCCTAGGGGTCTGGAGTTACCTGAATACAGCATTAAACTGAGCAGACTAGTGGATTCATCCTAGTAACAGCTCCCAAACTTTAGAAAGATGCATTCCTAAGAAACATCAGCATTTAAAAAATACAACCACATGTTGGATCTTTTGACAGAATACCATAATTCTACCCACCTGTGAGGGTGGTTTCCTTTTACAAATGATAAAAAAATAATCTTTAAAAAGAAATCTTTACCTAGGGTTTCCTCTTAGTGCAGCATGGTGAAGAGCATTAAATCCATTGTTGTTGGTGATAGTAACATCTGCTCCAGCTTCTAACAGTACAGCAAGGATGTCGTCACGCTTTTTACTTATGGCATCATGAAGTGGAGTGTCACCTTCAGAATCCTAAAACCAGAAAGCATTTACATCAATTTTTGCATGTATCTACATTAAAGAGACTGACTACACACAAACTCAGAACAGCTCTTCAAGACCTGACAGTGTTGCTCTGCTGCAGAGTTCAGAGTAAGCTGATTCTTGTCTTGCTGTAGTTTTGCAAATGGTTCTAGTGGGTAACCCTCCCTTGGGCTCCAGAATTCCAGTGGCATCCACAACTATGCCCTGCATCCAATACACTGTATCTAAATACACTGATGACAATACAGACTTCTCTATGCCTCATACCCAGATGGAGCTGATGCCCAAATTACAATCTGTGAGTAACAGGACAGCAACAAAAACTAACATGACAGAGAGAAGGCTAGTCAGGCAAGAGGAGACAGGGAATTCTGAGTAACAAATGCTAAGAATGAGCCAGCAATTAACCACGTAAAAGACAATACCAAAATGAGAGTGTGAAATAAAAACATAAGCAAACCAAAACAAAATGCAGTCCAAGTAATAAATGTAGGCATATCTGTAGTTTTAACTGAAGCAGATCATTTTCCATGAAGCAAAGGCCAATGTCATAAAATAATATTAAAGCTTTTAAACTTGTTATGGCTAGTACCAGATTACACTACACAAGGTACATGAAAATACTTCACTGCATAATTGAACAGGCAAAGAATTTATATTTTTAGCTTGGTGTTTCATTTTTCAAATATCCCAAATAAGGAAAAAATACTTTTTATTCCTAGCAGCATTTTGTACATTACTTATTCAAGGACTCAGATGGCTGGACTGAAAGGGAATGCCCTAGACTAACAGCAAGAAAACATATCCATTTAAGCTTATTTGAAGCTATGTAGGCAAAATCTCTAGATTTATGCTTCTAGAAAAATTCTCACACCACATAAGTCAGGAAGTCTTTTGTCACCAGCACTGACTCAACTGCAAACTGATTAACACAGAAACTGAACATTTTAGCAATACACTAGTATGAAAACAAATCTCTACAGTGAGAATCAAAAACTGTAAAAAAAAAAAGTGCCAGAACACTTGAACTAGTGTGAACCAGTTCGGAAAAACTAAATTACATAGCTTTGTGGCTTTTATTTGGTTTAATTGATCATATTTCCTGAATGTATTGTTTACGGACTAACGTGTTTCTGTTTACACAATGAATTGGCTGGAGTAGTAGAATGTTGGCCATTTAAATTCCAGTCGTGCCTTAGGCTGACTCCCCAGTGCTCTCACCGACCAAATCAATCACCTGCTCACATTTGCACATCACAGTCCCTCAGCACATGCACAGAATCTGAAAGTTCAGTCTTTCAATTACATTTTCCAAACGGAGTGTTACAGCACCATTCTGCTGAATTCTTCAATTCAAACAAAATTCTATAATTTAAAGTCAGGAAAATCCACTCTGGCTACTCACACATCATCATGCGATACAGAATCTGGTAAAGGGTGACTAGGTACTATATATGCTATTCAACAACTACTAAATAGGGCCTGGATGGACATTAACACCTCAACCTCAGCAAGACCAAGACAGCATCTAAAGAGTCAAGTGGAAGTAGATAAATTTAAAAAATCGCTATATTCACTAATTTCAATAAAGTTTTTGCTCATACTCTTTTATCTGGATATACAGCTTAAAAAATATCTGATGAGGGACACAGCAAACAAGGGGGTAATAAGTTTTTACTACATATCTTGATTTGCCCAGGTCATTACAGCTTTTTTCTCATACAAACCTCTTCAAACTTATCAATTCTCGTCTGTTATACTAATTCAGTGCTTGCAGCTGGACTCAGCCCCTTCACAGTGTTGATACCTGCTTATTCCACAGCACATTTCTACTCTACCTTCTCAAGAGGACATTGCACTTACGTTGCAGCTTCCACCACACTCATTATAGACAAAACTCCCTGTGAAATATGGTACTTGGGGTCCTATGCATGACCACTCTCTACATAAACAGCTCAACAAGTGAAAAAATCCAGCTGAACAGTTTTATCAATTATAGGTGAATTTCAGGAAAAAAAGGCAAGGTTGTTCTTAAGGAAACACTACACAGTATCATCAGCCTGCTGAACTGTAGCTTGCAGAAGGAGCAAACAGCTGTGGGTTCCACAGAGGAGGAATTAATCTGGAGGGAAGTTGGCAATTACAAATAACTAGTCTGTGAAAATACCAATTAACATCAATGGGCTAGAATAAATCAGGTGCCAATCTAGCTGTCAAGAAAACAAGTAGATTCAATAGCATTTTTATTACATGTTGGGGTAGAGGTTGAGACAGATGACTACAAAGTCTGTTCCTTTCAACTCCACTTTCCATAATTTTTCTATCACATACATGAAGCATATCATAAAATTCAGTAGCTAAAAAAGTGGACCTACATTAAAGTTTACTTTACCTGGAGACTAGGATGGCAGCCAAAGTCCAGTAAAGTCTTCACAACCTGCAGATGACCTTTGTTGACAGCAATATGGAGGGGAGTCTGCCTGCGCTTGTTGCGAGCGTTCAGGTCTGCGCTGCCTCGGTGCAAAACCTCAATCACAGCACCCTCATCACCAAAGGCTGCGTGGTGGACGGCCCTGTCTCCGTCTTTGTCCTGCAGGAGAAACATTCATTTGACCCAGTATGTTGGGCACTTCCTTTGCATTTAAACACGAAGGTTCATTTAAACAACTGTGCACATTTGATTTCTTTACAAAGAAAAACTAGACAATGATACCATTAAAATACCCAATTTAATTGAAGAATCTGTTCATATACAAACATACATATTCTATGACATATATTCTACACCATATAAAACTATTGCCTTGAATCTTTGTGTGGTGTGTTCATCAAACTCAAATGGATTCGTTTGGGTTTCTACTACAAAACAACCACTGTAAAAGAAAACAAGCCAAACTAACCAAAATAATCCACAAACAAAACCCAACCCCCAAAGAGTATTACACTCAGTGACCTGGGGCAGCCCTCTCTGTAGCCCAGAAAGTATTACAGATTCCAAACCATGACGTAAGACTTGATAACTGCCTTGTTCACACAACTAAGTTAATATTTATTAGGGTTTATTTTATGTACCTTGGTTTCCACTTTCACCTTTTCCAAAGAAAATTTGTGATAGATGCTGAAAATATTCAGAAGTTCTGATTCTATGATGATGATTCACAGCATTAAAACTCTGATTCAGTTTGTTTCGATTTTATCCAAACTGAGAATTAAGGTATGAAAGTCAAATTTGTCTGTCTGGGTTATGTTAACACCTATAAAGTTGACTGGATGACATGAAACATTTTAAAATATTAATCAAGTGATTTCAGCACTAATGATGGTATACAAAAGTTAAAATGGAAGGTACGTAACAGGTTTCAATCAAATAATTTCCATGAGCCAGTTTCTAACTGAATATTTGTGCACAGTTTAATACTATGTGTTTCTAGGATTTAATTTTGAAAACAGAGAAACACTGAAAATTTTAAGATAAAATCATGACTGAACAAGCTCTCACTAGCTCTCAAGTTTAGTTTTTCTTATTAATTTGCTTCTTCAGTAGTATCTTCCAGATGTATTTTTTATTATGTATAACACATTTTTAATATACTTTAGATCAATGCAGAAATTAATACCTCTTAGAATAAACTCTCTTTGTACTATTACTAATTACACCACTTAAAATGGTGGAAGAAGACTTATCCCCTGGTTACCAAACATCTCTTTTTGAAAATATGCACATGGTTTCCAAGATGATCAGGGCATGAAATAACAGTTTCAAAAGCTTTTGAAAAGATACTTTTATGCCTTCCAAATCAACTCACGCTACCAAGTTTTCTTCTCAGATAGTAGGCCTTCTTTTCGGGCTCATCTAACATGAACAGTCTAAAGAAGACAAAGCTTGCCCATTTGGAAGGGACAAGGGCTGCCCAAGGAGGTGGTGGAGTCACTGTCCCTAGAGGTGTTTAAGAAAAGGTTGGAAGGTTGGATGATGTACTTGGTAGCATGCCCTAGATATCAGGGTAGTGTGTTATTGGTAGGATGGGTGTTGGTAGCAGGATGACAACAGGTTAGGTAACAGGTGATAGGTTGGACTCGATGATCTCTATGGTCTTTTCCAACCTTATTAATTCTGTGATTCTGCAATTCTGTGATCAGAAATGGGAACTTCTCTGTGCTTTTCATCTAGTTATAAGGATCATTATCAGACGAACTTTACCAAGAGTGTGACAGCAGTACTAAACTGCTATAACACTTGCATTTCTACACAGCATCCCAGTAGTATTAACACATTTAGAAAAAGCTAGCAACTAGTTAATCATCTGTCCTAAGAATTACACTTAGATATAAATCTAAACATTAAAAGCACTATATTTCCATACGTGCCAGTAATATTATATAGTCACTACTGTCAGTATGTCTAACTGATACCCATTAATTTCTACAGACTGGAAGCCTATCTGTTTTTACTATGCAATATCTGCATCAGATTTTTTGAACTCTGTCAGTAACAAACTGTTTTCTGACTAAAGAGAGGCCACTTGTGTTCAACATTAAGCCCCCAGGGGCACAAACACAGAGGAGACAACAACATGGGGGCACCCCCAGAAAATACAATCATGAACATATATACTCTGCAGTAATGACTGTGAGTGTAAATATATCCAATTTAGTTATAAAGCAAGGAAAATAAGGAATTTTATCCGTTGCTTTCATGTCACAGACCACAACAGTGAAATAAACAGCCCAAATTTTTGCTCTCTGCTTAGTGGGATGGCTCTGCCAGGTCTTTGCCTGATGATTTATAAACAGCTGAAATCTTTTAAAGCTTGAAAAATATAACTATTAGTCTAATAATATTATGCAAATGATTAATATTATAGTAACTAGAACAATTATATAATTAAGTGGCCATACCATCTTCATTTAAGCAACACGTAATTATACAAAAAAGGCTTGAAAATTCAAATAAAATCCCTGACAATTTTTTTCAGTGCTGGAGTTATTATGCTTCTGAAGCCTGAAGACATATAAACCCTTCACATTTCCAGCAGCCTAGCAGGTGTATTGTCCTGGAACTGTTTAGCAGTGCTTCTACCTGCCTCTCTAATGCTTCTAACCCTTTCTTATACTAAGCAGAAAGCATCAGTCCACCACGTGATTAACATGGCAACTCTGAATCCTACAGTACAGATGAAAAGGAATTTAGTCTAATTTTAACAGTATATGCTATGTACTGCAGAGAAAGCACTACTTCTAAAAGGAAGCTACTTCATTTTATGTCATGATACAGAAATCAGGCCACAGTAAGTATGAACTGCATCAAATCTAAGCCACCTTTAGAATTTAGCTGAAAAATGTTTATACAGTAATAGCGTATTTGTGAATATAAAAATACCTAGTTCCAAGAATTACATCATTGCTTCATTAATGTTTTAAAGTTCTGTAACTTCTCTGTAGCAAATACATATAATGCCACATGCCCAAGCCTGTAAAGTTATTTTTCTGTTATGCAAACAACTGGGTACAGAATTAATTTCTCAGCACTCTGTTAGGCTTTAATTTTTCTTCTGTGTACATCGAATTATACAAATCCTTCTTGTCTTTTACAAAATGAGAAATGGTTGCAGGACCAGTGCATTCTGTGTAAATAAATGAGTAAAAATCAATTCAAAATGCAAATATCACAGTAGGCTGACAGATAATTCTCACATGCAGTGTTCTAAAACAACTAAACAAGAGAAAGTCTTCCACTTCTGGTAAAGCTAAAAAAGATAAGGCACTGAAAAACTGGAAGCAAAGTTGGCAGTATCTCCTCAGATACTGCTGTTACTTTCTGCTTGAATTTCAGTCAAGAATTGAAAATATTCTCCTAACTGACAACTGTACATAAGCACAACAAGCATCTGAAGGTGAAGATGCACCATCTGAAAACATCTTTTTTCCTCAATGCTAAAGAATTAAATATTGACCATATAATACTGTTAGCAGAAGTCTAATTTGGGAGCACAACCGCAGTGATAAAAGCAGTTTTTCACTCTCCCTGGCATTTAAGATGAAGACGAGTCCAGCAGAATTGTCATGTATACAACAAAGTTTAAAGTTCAAGGGCACACAAGGTGTATTTTGAAATATTTAGGTTACCTCAGCTTCCACATCCACATTCTGTTTCAGCAGCAACTTCAAGATGTCGACATGGCCGTTCTGACTGGCAGCTTGCATAGCTGTGTGTCCAGCACACTGCCCGTTCACCTGCAGGCACATTAACACTTGCAGGTAAATTGCAAGATACACACAGATACCCACGAGACTGTTTAGCAGCAGAAAGCTTAAAGCAACAGCACACACATCACAGAATCAAAGGAACAATTCTAAGCTGCCTTTCTAGCACATAACAGATGGATTTCCTAGGTCTTCTCTATTTCATTTCTAGATTGAAAGAGGAAGAAATGGATTTAAAACATTAAGACATTAGTCATACTTAGATTAAAAACTTTCATCTTTAGGCTATTGTAAATGCAAGAATTTTGAGAACATGTCTCAGTTTTATACCAGTTCTCTGCTCTATGGTACATTTAACTTCATTGTCTAACTTATGGCAGCAACTGGAATCAGCCTGAACAAAATACCACATTTTGCATAATCTTGAGTTCAGAATTGAAGAAGTTTCTTATTTGCAAGAATTACTCCTGCTGTATCGAGTAAAACATCTGATGGTGACTTTAAAATGTGATCCCTAAATCAAGAATTGTAATTATTAAGCATTTTATTCTAGAACCTTGAACACTAGGCGATGAGACAAGTCGGTAGAAGCAATCTAAAAGGAAACAGATTAAATGATCTTTCTTGTGAGTTAATAAAACAAGACAAAAACTCACAACAGCAGTAAAAAAATACCCCCTAAAATCTACCCTCTTTCCTTCTATACTCCCCTGAAACAAAAGAATCTGAAGACCCTTCACTAATTGTGAGTGTTTGGTTCTCTGCACTCAATCTGGCAGACAGAGAGAGATTTAAGAGTATTCTAATTCATGGAAGACAGAAGAACAAAAAAAATCTGTCCAGTAAAACAGATCTATGTTCACACAGCCCACACACATTTCATAGGACAACAAATGGGAGAAGGCACTGGAACTAACTGTACTACTTCTGAGCAGTCACACTACTGACTGGCAAGGAGTATTCAGGACAGTTTCACTTCTTTTAGTATTACAGGTCCCCAAAAGAGGTACTCCCAAAACAGAACACTCACATCCACATCTGGTCTCTTTAGCAAGTCTTCAACTTTAGCAACATCTCCATTGGCAGCAGCTTTAACCAGTTCCTCATTAAGATCTCCAGACTCTTGAGTTTCAAATAGTTTTTTCAATAGCTGGGACAATCTCTCTGTAATTGTTAAACAAACGAAGATTACGATTCTAATCACACAAGAACAGGGATAAAAAACCCAGCGACATTTGTCATGTTTCTAAGGACATGTACACAGTAATACACAAACTACCATTAATGGCAGCTGTAAAATATTACTGACTTCCAAGTAAGAGCTGCATCCCAATAACCCTTTAGACAGTTGAGCCTTTCACACCAGACATTTCAAAAGAAAGCTGATTGAACCACAAATAGCTTATCTCCCACAAATACAGAATGTATGAAGTAAAATATGAATACCACTATATATCACTTTACAACTTCAGTTATATCCTGCTCTCTGTGATTTGAAACATGAAGTTGCATTACCCTTTTAGCCAGCTTTATGTCCACTGTGACTGTCTTTATTGCAGAAAACTCACTGTATCTATGCCTCCCTAAGAAAAAAAACACCTAGAAAACTATGTAGAAAAGTTTCTTGGCATTAAAGCAAATATGTGAAAAGGAAAAAACAACCAGCTATAACCAAAAAAAGGCAAAAATCTAGTTTAATTGATCAGTGAAACAGCCAACAGAACATAAAACACGTTGGACAGTCTTCATGCTTTGTTATTAGATGAATGAGACCATGTTCAACAAAACTGAAGTGAGATTACATAGATACACAAAAAATCCCATTGTAATTAGTCAATGGATGTCTGATGAAATTTTAAGACAGAAATTTTAAAGAAAAAAACCTTCAGAGTAACTGTCTGCAACAGACTCCTTGCCTGTGCTTGCTGTCTCACACCAACCAAGTCATACCTCCACATCCATGGTTTTTGGGGCTCCTGGGTCCCGCGAATCTCCCAATCCACGAATACGGGTTTGGGGCAACCACAATTTACATGTCCGCAAACATAGCAAGAAAATGGAAAAACACGACCCGCAAAAAACACAAGTACAATCCCGCGAATATGCACCTGCGAATAGCGAGGAACGGACAGCAAATGTGCGTAAGCGACCACAAAAGGTGGGGGAAAAGCCGCGAATACACTAAAATAAGGTCGGGAATCGCAGTAAAAAAGCCATGAATCCACGACCCCGGAAGTGCGAATACGCTCATACTGCGCATGCATGGACCGCGAAAAACCGCGAATCTGCAAATAATACTCACGGATTTCAAACCCGCAAATAATGTCAATTCAAAGGAGCGAATAAACTGAGGTATGACTGTATTAAAGGAGTCTATTTTCTACTGCCAGTGACACCTCTCTCCAAGTCTTAGTCCTTATTTCCATCTCATCTCCTTTCTACCTATTTAAATGTTTAAGTCCTTAGAGGAAACACCAGACACACCTGCACTGAGACCAAACAGAAGCACTGTTCAATATAACAACCAACATCTGCACATTACTTGAAAGCTTTTCTTTGCATCTTTCTCAAGTCCAACTTGAATTAACTAAACTCCACATCTATTATTGATCATATGTCACTATGTACTACTAGTACTAGTACTTACTCACAAAATTTTGATTAACACAATTAATATTTAATTAAGCACAATTGCCATATCTGTATTACTGCTTATTCTTCAAACTTACCACCTGATGCATTACTTATGGCAGATCCAGCTGACGCCACCTTTGAGACAGCTGCTGGATTATAGGTCCAAGACGTCCCACAAACCTCTACCTTTAAGTCACTGTCTGAATAGATCTGCTGGACCCGACCAACTTTACCTAAAGTCTGCATTAAAGAAAAAATCAAATGCAAATTAAAAAATTATATTTTATAAATATATATGTATCTCATAATTATAAATGTATTTTATATTTTTATAGCTTGTGAAGTCCATCGGTTAGTAGTGCAATTGCCAATATCTTCAGCTGAGTTTCATCAAGCTGAGCAGACTGCCATATCTGAGCAAATTTCACACTGCGCTTGATGAAACATACTTTCTCCAGCTTAGAAGAAAATCACTTATAGATTCCCACAGCCTCCAGGTATTACGGCCAACCATAACTAGAAATACTACACAAGCTTTACTATTCTATGAATCCAAACACACAGCTACTTACTGGAAGCATTGCTTCGGCCCACTCTCCATGACCTCTCTGAAGAAGCTTGATTCGCTCTAAATCGTAACATACTTGAACAAGGTCACCCACTTGAAACTGAGAGGTGCCTCCTTCTGCACCTTGAGCAGCATCTCCACTTCGGACAACGTTGGCCTTGGTGAGAACCGCTGGATTAAATGTCCACCTAAACAATGAATCACTCAAAGTAGATCTTAAAACACGAAGTGAAATACCATAATCCCTCACTACTTCGCAGTTCACCATTCGTCGCTTCAAAATATCACGGGGCAGGGGGGGAGGGTGGGGGTGTTCCCTGGCTTTACTGTATATACTGTATTTACTATATTTACAGCTACTTTGCAGATTTTGCTCATCACAGCATCTTTCTGAAACCAACCCCTCGTGATATTTGAGGGATTGCTGTATATCTTTAAAAATCATCTATTGGACAAGTTTTGCTACAAATTTTCTGCAATTGGATACTATGGCATATTTGTTGTTAACCACTTTTTGTCCATAAATTTGTCTGTAGCTCATTAATGGAATACTTCGAGTGTAATCTTCAGAGATGTACATTTGTAAAGGCAATTAAGAAATACCCTGGGCAAAAGGAGAAGCAAGCTGACAGCAATATAACAGTCCTGAAAGTAGGTCTACAATTTGTTTTTCCAGGGAAAGGAGAAATGAGAAGATCCAAGCTGCCTCACAAAGGACTGGACTTTCAGGAAACAAGATGGAAAGAACACAGAATTTAGGCCCCCTTCTCCCAGGTCAAAAGCCATAGTATTCAGTTATAAAAATACTCTTCAACTAACTAGCTGTCCTAGATATGCCTCAATTTTCAATCAAACTACCCTAATTTTTACTGTAACTTTTACTGATTTAGAGGTAGAGAGAAGACCACGAGACAGAGGCTCCTTTCACTGGCTCTGCTGCCATGACTGACAGAAGAAAAGCAATTTGCAATCCTTTAGCTGGGCAAACAGCTTTGTTTTACATTACTTTGCAATTTTAACAAACAATATCTTGAGGGAAATCCTGAATGAATAAAGCACTGTTAATCCTTTCTGGACAAACTGAACAGGTCAATCTCCAGATACAACTGAAATGATATTCCATTCACCAGCTGCTTTTTAAAGATAAGCCAAATATTTGAGAGAAGAGAATACAAAATCATGTAGATATATAAGCTCAGATTCCAGCTGTACAGCTGGGTTTGAATCCTGTTAGCATGGATGAAGATAATCAAAATTCAAACCTAAACTGCTTGCAGGGAGTGGTTTTGGCTTCCCCAAGACCTCCTATTCCTGGTCTCTGATTATATAAACTAACATTCCTTTGAATAATAAAAGGCTAGATATAGATCATGCCAAGGTGACTCTGTGTTAGCCAAGATGCCCCAAAAGTTCTGTTCTCTTATTTTCCTGAAAACTCAGAATGAATTGCTATTAACATCCCTCTTGAAACCATGGGACAGATATTTCATAATTAATATAGAAGTTACTGCTTAACACACTACATTTTGGAAACAAGGTAGTCCACAACATCATTTCTTATCTTGAACTCAATTTTCAGTGAGACTTAACAAACTTCCTTTCTCCACTAAAGCATCTTTAAAGTTAAGTCACCATTACACATTGCAAAAGGAAATCTTAAAAGACACCAAAGGAGAAGAGAAAGTTTCTAACACCAAGCACTGAAGGCAAAGTACTGAAGGCAAAGGAAGTTTGTGAGGAGCAATGATGAAGGCTATATAACAAACCTGTTGCCACTTGGATATTGTACTACAATGTCATGATCCTCATCAATGCCACAAACTGTTCCAGTTGTTGTTAAAGTTTCAAACATGCCATCAGTCCATCCTCCATGCCCGTGCTGCAAAGACTGCACAATTTCCAAGTCAAGGTCAATGTTTACAAGGTCACCTATTTGCAGCCCACCAGGATTTCTGTTACCATTTTGCTCACCTGAAATGGAATAAGAAAAAAAAGTGTTTTCATGACTACACTGCTTTCCACACTAACTTTTAAAGAACAGAAGTTAATTTCTAAGACTCACAGAATTGTTAAGGTTGGGGAAGACCTTTATGACTATCAAGTCCAACCATCAACTTAGCACCACTGCCATGTTCACCTGTAGTTGTCAACAGGTAAAAAACCTCTGAACCCCTGGATATGGAATTGAGTGTTTCTTGTTGAGTTTTCAAGGCGAATAGCAATGACACTGGCAAATGCCAAATACTTGTGACAAGCTTCACTATGGGCTCTAACTGGGATTGTAACAGCTATCATATGGTGTTAGACATTTA
Source organism: Pitta sordida (assembly GCA_013390025.1). NCBI lineage: Eukaryota > Metazoa > Chordata > Aves > Passeriformes > Pittidae > Pitta > Pitta sordida. Next base: position 360,274 of record WEKX01001263.1, read on the forward strand.
GATACATAAAAGCTCTGATAATTTTGGGAGGGTCATACACAAAGTGCCAGACAGAGGCTGAAAAATAAGCAGAAGACTCACAGAAAGTGGTTTTAAATTAGGTCAATACCTGAACATGGAGAAAGCACTGCCATTTTTTGGTCTCAAAAATGACCAAGTGTGAAAATTTTTAACTTTGTAAGAGAGGAAGTGACAACAACAAACCCCCCAAAATTTAAAATTAAAACACTCTCCCTGGAACATGCTTGCTTTCGAAAGATGTGCCATGGCAAAAATTCATTAGCTGGAGGAAAATGGCATACATTCACACATATCAGGCTGCATTAACTAATGACAGAACACACTTGCAGACCTCTCACTGCCAGAACCAGAAGATGGTATCTGGAGCCACCCATGGAACAGTGAAGAGTATAACAACTGCAGAAGTCACGTAAAGAGTTCAAAGGCAACATCAGCGTCAGAGGACTAAGTGAGCAGCATTCCTTTAGCAAATACTGCTGTCTCCAAGGGGCTTGCTTTGGCTCTTCCAAGCACCAAGTAATAATGGAGAAAGGGTCCTTGCATGTAACAACAAGCAAGTACAAACAAAAAGCCTGACACAAAGATGTTGTTTCGAAGGGAGACCAATTCCAGAGCCTGATGTCCACACCAGATGTTGGCAGCACCAACTGCAGCACTAGAAGTCTCCAGAGGACAGAATGCAAAGAAGAGTATCAGAGAATCACAGAATGGTTAAGGTTGGAAGGGACCATAAGATCATCTTGTTCCAACCCTCCCACCATGGGTAGGAACACCTTTCTGAAGAAGAAACTGCTGAGAAACAAAACATGGTCATGAATAAATGCTCATATTCCATAAACTTTAACTTCTATGACCACCCACTTCTTTCTATCCAGCTTATAGACGGAACAGTGTTTTCAGTCTGTACCCCTCAGCTTCACAGCAAAACACACAACATGGAAAACTGTCCCTTCTGCAGAGAAATGTTAACCTACTATCACCTGCATACTGAACAAAATCAATTCCAATCTTTTGCTCCAAATACGTGAGTCCATACTAACTAGGCCCCTCCTGGAGTATTAGCTGCACTCTACTTCAAATATAATGACGTTTCAAAAAATAACTTGCTAGTGTTTAATGCAAACATACATTTAATTTTCCAGACTGAACATATCTGTGAACTACTTTCAGAAAACAAATAAAAGATGTTTCTAACAAAGAGTAAGACTGAGAAGATGAGGTGTAATGTGGCAAGAATGATGAACTGAGTTCAATGTCATCAATTAAGGGCAACTTAATATAATGGAAGGGAAGAGTTTAACAAAGATTAGTCTTCTGTGATTAATACTCATGCATACAAATACAGTAGCCAAGGAAATACACGTTAGTAATTAACCTCCAACTTACCTAACACAGGACAATGGTCTCGGTAGAATGAGCCTCCTTTTGCATCCTGGACACATTTCAGGTCAGACTATGGAGAGAGACAGAGACTCAGTGAGAACTAAAGTTAGGGAAACAAAGACGGAATACACTTAAGAAAGGCTAAAAATCATGTGTAAGAAAAACATATCCCATTAATTTGTTACGGATGCATGTGATCTCAAATACTTTCCAACTTGTCAGCCTTCACATTCTCAAGACTTTAAAAACCTTAACCAGTAAAAAAGGCTACAAATGATGACATTTTTAACTCAAAGGCGGGCATTAAAATAACACAAAGCTCCTTGGCATTGTTCCAGAAAGTTATTTCTCCTTTTAAAAAGAATTCTGTGAACACAAACACAGAAACAAAAATACCAATCAAGTATCTGCACACAGTGCCCAAGGCTACAGGCTTTCCTGTACTGATCATTTAAAGTCTGCTAGTGCTGGCCATTCTTCCCAACACTTGGCAAATACTAAAAATACTAAAAAAAACCCCAAACCCTAAAACCAGAAAATAACCCCCCACCAACAAAAACCCCACTATGTTGAGCAAAATATGATCTTTTTTAAAGAGAAAGGACTGTTTCATATTGTCTAAGGAACAGAAGTTTCAAGTGTGATAACCAACTGCTATTCATAAAGCCACAGAAGTTTCTATAATCCTCTTTTTCCTTAAGGCTTTTTTTCCCCTGTGTAGCCCTAAATCCAAACGGCTACATTCTGCTATTGTTTCTTATGAAACAATTCTCACTAAACAAAGGGCATTTTGTGTGAACAATGATCTGGGAAGGAGATAGGAAACTACGTATTTGCAAAATATGTCAGAATATTCTACGGTATGGGGTAAGTAGGAGAGGATGGGTGGTGGCAATGATATAATTAACCACAACTTGAACAATTCTTTTTCCCATGCCCAGGATTTATTGTCAGATTGTCTTCATGCAAAAGGATTAAGATGAAAACTCTGATGTCTTCCAAACCATCGAGGCACTGATGAGCACAATACAACCCTCACCAAAGTTAAGCAGCCAGAAACAATACAAAATTCAGTCTATGTCCTGATCTACGAAGAATGTACCACCACTTGGGAAAAAACGTGACAACGGCCAGATGAAAACACGTAATGAGATTTAGCGGCTCTTCAAATCCCCCGGGAAGGCAGAGAAAGAGCTTTCTGAGCCCGGCAGCAGAAGGCCTGCGACAAGATGCTGCCACCCGGTGGGCAGGTGCTGGGTTTAGCTCGGCCGCAGACAAAGGACTGCGCTGACCATCCCAGATGGCAAATTCATTCATTCCCCGGGACGGAAAAGGATTGAATATGCCCGGGAGCACTGGGTGTCACCCAGTGAATGCAAACCCTCCGCAACAGCCGGCTGTCTGCGCAGGAGACAAGCAGCGGTACACATGCAAGAGCTGCTCTCACATTCTTCAGAGCACTAAGAATAGAGCAAGGGGAGGAGGGGCTGTCCTGAACGGTTCTCATCCCCGCCAGGCAAAATCAGGATGGAAAGATCACTTGTGTTACAGTGTTAACAGACTGAGCAGACTGATGGCTAAAAGCTAGCAGAAGAAACAAAATGTTCATTAAAAGGCTTATTACTGTCTTGCAGCAGATATTATTAGGAAGGAAGTTAAGGTACCTCAAATTTTATAGAAAAAAATAAGCCCAGAAACCTACAAACCCGCAACCATATTTTGCCTGTACTGTGCCCTGAGCACAGTTTATTTCTGGAGTGTAATTATATATTTGGTTGAAAAACTAAGTAGTAGCCTGGTGTTCAACCTCAGCTCCACATCTGTCTTCCTTTCACTTACAGATGTAGTCAATGTCATACTGCAAAGGAGTACAACAAGTCTGAACTATTGTAGAAGAGCAAGTCCTTTTTTTCTTTTTTTACCAAGGACTTCACCAAAAAATGAAGGACTTATATGGAAAGATGAGGCACAGAGATTAAGGCAGTACAAAACTAATTTATATACTGTATATACAGAGTTCCTTCAGCAACTTAGTAAACAGCACTACAAAGAAAAGGAGTAAAACATGATAATGGTCTGCAAATGTTTTAAAAAAAAAAATCACCAGACTCAAGAGATTATGGAGTTTTAAGACAGTACACTGTACTTAGTTGTACTTCAGTACCACAGAAGTCAGGCAAGCAACTATAATTTTCCTTTTAGCACTTGGCTATTACATATATTTATCAGAAAAGGAAAACAACCTTTCTCCTGGTCAAGTAGTTTAAGTAAAAAAATCAGATGTGGTGGTGAACACCTGGTCATCCTACCCTGGGTACTGCATGCCAAGGGGCCCCCGTAGCACAGATGGAGCAAAAGCACATCCAGAGTCTGGACACACCAGGATTTGCATTCTAGAGAATCCCACTGGGATTTCTACAAGTTACACGAGTCTCCCTGAGTCTTCTAAATGAATTGAAATAGCATGGAGAGGAGACATCCAAGTGCAAAAGAGAATGTACCAAAACAAAAGAGACATTAAAAGCTAAGTTTTAGACTCAGAGAACACCATCAGAAAAAGTAAACCCTGTGAGGTTAGGTCATGTAATACAGTCGGCCCTCGTCCACTTTGCACCCCCCAATTTGTGGCTCCACATCTTAGCGGCATCCTCTTTGCACAACTGCGTATACGCGACCTGGCACGCATGAGTATTCAATTAGGCAGTCATGAATATGCAAATCATCCCACACAGTGGCCACGGGGGTGATTCCGCCGCTTGTCCCATCCCAGGCGTGGGGGCGGCTCTGCCACTTGCCCCATCCCAGGTGCGGCAGCGGGGGCGGCTCCTGCTGCTTCCCCACCGCCCAGGCACAGCCACCGCGGCAACCAATACACAGCAACACAGTTCAGAAACAGCACTGGGGAGCCATCTGAGGGTGCGGGGAAAATTTGCGTACTAATGAGTGGCAAATCAATGCGTAAGGCGGGCTTCGTGGGACCCAAATAAGACCATGGTCCTGTGGTACAGGAGACCTGACGGTACATGGTGGAGAAGAACAGAACAGCTTTTCTATAATAACTAGATGGAGAAATCATTCAAGGAACCTCAAATACGATTGATTCAAAAAACAGAAAAACAAGCTATACATTTTGTGGAACTTGTGTACAGTTAGAGATGGAAGCCCCAGTTCAGCAGTAAATCACTATAACTGAGAACTCAGGGAAGAGCACGGGAACCACCCACTACAGTTGACCCTATTTTATCGTGGTACTGCCGGTTTGGTCCCCACTACAAAACCCTCCATCTGGGTTGATGGGCAGCTCATCGATATGCAAATTTCCCCTGCCCCCTCGCACCACACCCCTCAGCCCTGGCACGCTCTGGCGCTGTTTCGGTAACGTCCTTCTGTGTGTCGATGTTTGTGTNAACAAAAGAGACATTAAAAGCTAAGTTTTAGACTCAGAGAACACCATCAGAAAAAGTAAACCCTGTGAGGTTAGGTCATGTAATACAGTCGGCCCTCGTCCACTTTGCACCCCCCAATTTGTGGCTCCACATCTTAGCGGCATCCTCTTTGCACAACTGCGTATACGCGACCTGGCACGCATGAGTATTCAATTAGGCAGTCATGAATATGCAAATCATCCCACACAGTGGCCACGGGGGTGATTCCGCCGCTTGTCCCATCCCAGGCGTGGGGGCGGCTCTGCCACTTGCCCCATCCCAGGTGCGGCAGCGGGGGCGGCTCCTGCTGCTTCCCCACCCCCCAGGCACAGCCACCGCGGCAACCAATACACAGCAACACAGTTCAGAAACAGCACTGGGGAGCCATCTGAGGGTGCGGGGAAAATTTGCGTACTAATGAGTGGCCAATCAATGCGGAAGGCAGGCTTCGTGGGACCCAAATAAGACCAGGGTCCTGTGGTATAGGAGACATGACGGTACATGGTGGAGAAGAACAAAACAGCTTTTCTACAATAACTAGATGGAGAAATCATTCAATGAATCTCAAATATGATTGATTCAAAAACCAGAAAAACAAGCTATACATTTTGTGGAACTTGTGTACAGTTAGAGATGGAAGCCCCAGTTCAGCAGTAAATCACTATAACTGAGAACTCAGGGAAGAGCACGGGAACCACCCACTACAGTTGACCCTATTTTATCGTGGTACTGCCGGTTTGGTCCCCACTACAAAACCCTCCATCTGGGTTGATGGGCAGCTCATCGATATGCAAATTTCCCCTGCCCCCTCGCACCACACCCCTCAGCCCTAGCACGCTCTGGCACTGTTTCGGTAACGTCCTGCTGTGTGTCGATGTTTGTGGGGGCTCTTCCAGGTGCCTGCGGCCACCCCATGCCAGGAAAAAACCCCTTTCCACTTGGCCAGGGAAGCTGGCGCTGTCCCAGTGTCTCTACGGGTGAGTAGGCCTGGTCTCACCATACTTGGAGTAGACATGGTCCCCAATATCGGACAGCACGTCTACCTCAAGAAAGTCTTGGACACCATGTCTAACCTGATTGTGTAAATTGTTCATAGTTCTGCAAATCATCCCCGGGGGGATGCGGGCAGACTGCAGCCTCTTCATTCCGTGCAGAGTAAGGCAGGCACGGCGCCAGGGGACCTGTCACAGCCACCTTGCTCTGAGGGGAGGGGAACAGGGCAGGCACAGCGCGGGCAGAACTGCTGCAGCCGCCTCGCTCCAAGCAGAGCAGAGCAGGCGTGGTGCAGGCAGCACGGTGTGCAAGATTAATTTGCATATTCATGACTGTCTGCTTTGAATATTCATGACCGTCAGTTCATGCAGGTGCGAATGCCCTGTGAAATGAACCTCCCCAATCACAGAAAAATCATACTGCGAAGAGGTGAACCCGCGATTGGGGAATCACAAAGTAGAGAAGGTTGACTGTACACAGCAGCACTTGCAAGTCATAGTAACAGCCAATGTACATGAGTTTTGTACATTGGTTTTGCCTACAGCAGAGAGAACTTTGGTCTTCTAGCACCTAAACTCTGACTCACTGACACTCTGCATTCCAACACTATGTGATTGGGTTACATAGAGATCATGACCTGTTCAGTCAAACAGGAAATTGAGAAAATATAAGTTTACTTGGACTTACCATCCAATTATACCAATGAAAAGAAATAGTGGTATTTTCAACTTCCTAAAAACTCCAGAGAATGAAAAAATATACATTGCTGCAATGTCAGCAGTGCTGGTAGATGGTTAAATCACCATCATTCCTGACCTTGAAGAGAAAAACAATGCTGAAGGAGCAGCTGACTATTGGAATAATTTTCAAGTTATTCCAATCAATATGGAATGCCATCCATCAAAAAATGGGGGTGGGGGGGAATCCACATACTTGATAAGAAATCTCGGTGTGCTGCTAAGAAAAAGAGGAATGTTTGATCCAAATGCACTGATACAGCATCTAAAACCAGCAGCAAATATCAGGAGAAAAATGAACACACTGAACTTACATACACACCAGCAGGAATGGTGCCACAGCTGCAGGTGTTTGAGGGAGCAATAAATACCCCCAGTAAAGGTCACTTGAACCTTTAAATAAACAACAGCTTTTGACAAGGAAATCAGCCCCTAGAAAGCAATGCAAAAAGCTCAGTGCATGCTCCTTTGTAACCAGATAAAAGCAACAAGGGAATGGATAAATCCATGTGTTTCAGGTTTCTAAGAAATGCTGTATGTCAAATTTAATGAACTCAAATCATGATCAGTTTCAAAAAGCAGGGAGAAGTAAATTAAAGGAGAAAGAAGATGGTAGAGAAAGTGACCGAAATGACAGAGGTGTGAGGTACAGAAACAGTAAGAGTTTCTCACAGACGACATCAGAGGCAAATCCTGAGTGAAAAGTTTATAACCTTGCTGTTTATTCACTTATGAAAACTTTGCTTGTGCAACTTTTCTTTTAAAGAAGGGAGGTGCAGTCTTCCTTGTCAGTAAATACTAAAAATAAAATTGGAAAAGGATCAGTAAATGCATTTCTGCTTAATGGAAATATTTTTTTCCTGCAACTCAGAGATGAAAAACTTGACCTAGTTGAGACTATAGGAGAAATGTGACTACATCAACAAGAAACAAAACAAAGCCTGCTGACAAATGCAAATAAATACACAAAGCATACATAAATATCTCCTTCCTCTCTGGATTCCAAAACAATTGACCACCTAACATATCATAAGTAATGTGATAAACACCTGCTGCATGCATAAAGGTGGCCAAAAATTCATGATTTTGTTGTTTTAAAACAATTCTGTTTAGCAGCCAGAAGCAACAAAAGAACATTAAACTAGCAAAATAATGAAAATTCTTGTCGCCCCTTACTAAATGCCTCATTTCCAAAGTAGTAGGGATGAGATAGAAGACTGGAGAGCTGAAGATTTGACTGACATTACAGATGCGACTTCAGTTTTAACTGCAGCAGAAAGCTCATTTCTATACATTTTATAACATTCACCTGCAATGGTTAGTATGCCAAGACATTTACCTTGTTTTTACTCTTAACAAAAAAAGTGTTAAGGAGTAATCCTATGGAGCAATTTCAAAGAATAACTTCATGGGTAACCCAAATAAAAGCTGATGAACAGACATTAGGTATCAATCACACAGGGACAAGGAATCTTCTCAACTTCCTTGATACACTCAACTATTTGGAATTCATGGAAGAGTAGAACCAACACAGATGGGTTACAGACTTCTGTGACAATAACGGATGATAACTACAGTTAATTCTTTCAGAGGCTACACAGATGAAAGCATGACCCTCCATAGCAAGAAACAAGAAAGGGAAGTTTACCACAGCAAAAAAGGCAAGTGATACTGAGCAAAGAAATTTGGCAGGACAAAACTGTTTCCTAAATAATGAAATTAATTTAGGGCACTCCTGATGGTGGAACTATTTTCCACTGAAAAACAACGGAAGTTACCAGCTTTACATTCTCAGATGTGCACTATGAAGAAATAAAATCTAGACACAAGCCCCAAAAGCCAAATCACAATCTTCCCATTAACTCTCATTCTGTATGAGATAGCTCTTTATGGTAAATGTCTATGTTAACACATTACCTGCTTTAGAAATGTGTGAACAGCTCAGTTTAGCTGTAAACTCTGAATACACATAGATATGCCACTAACCAGATTAGCCAACAGTACTTTATTCTTACTGTGGGTGTAGAAACATGTTATTCGATCTAACAGGATCATAAACTCCCAGATTTACATGCCAAACTTCACAAAAAAAACCCCCAAAAAACCAAACACCAATAGATGCACCTCTCTTAACCACTTCATATGTAAACACAGCACCAACAAACTCAAAAATTTGTATCTGACTAGAAATAAATGCAAATTTTCAGCCAGCACCTGCTGCCCCATCAGCCAACTCTCATCTCTCCCAAGGAAAAGCTGGCAGGCCAGACAGATTATTTTTGAGGACCAGATGCAGCCTGTCAGCTATCAAACAAGAACCCTGACTTCCAATAGAGCGCTGTGTTTCTTTAATCAGCTCCATTAGCATGAGTCAAGTGTTATTCATTTGCAAGCCGGGGGTCTCTTCCCAGCTGTATTTACATAGGTATACACTCTTGAGTATTGTTGATTCTTGAGTATTGTTGATTGCCCTTTTTAATCAAATTCCAAGTACCAAAACAAGTTTGCCTCAACTTTACCTGAACTTACTGACAGTCTGTTAGTCCCCTTTACATAATGGCACATAAATGGTAGTAAATAATCAATGAATTGTACATTTAGCAACTTATTAATCAGTTATAAAATTCAGCATTACATTCAAATGAATTTGTCACAGACATCCAAGACTACATTCTGTCTGAAGTGAAAATTGCACTTTATGAAAGTATCAAAGATGTAATCTGTTCCTACAATAATTTTTACCAGGTAAGCACTACATAGCCTCAAATTATCCTTTTTGCACATATGTATGTACATATATTTTTATAGTACATTATCCTAAATACACTGTCTATACATGGAGTTTCACACACAATTTAACAGGCTTATTTGTTAACTGAATGACCAAATATTCCTATTTCTACAGAACTTGTGTGAATGGTCACCCTCATTCCTTCAGTTTTACAGTTGCAGCACTTAACCAAGTATTCTAGAAATATTTAACATTTCCACATGTGACAAAAGTCTGGAAACAGAATATAGTTGATTTACAAATAATAAATGTACTTTTAAATGAATAACTATTTCAAAACAGAATATATCTTATCTCAAATGTAAAAGTATTTTTTCCTGAGGCCAGAAGGAATCTTCAAAGATTCAACAGCACTTCTCCTATGCTGCCCACAAATTTTAACATAGTAACTGAAGTTATAACAAGCAGCACAAAAAAAAATAAATCAATTATTGTAACTCTATCTAGATTTTGTAACTGTTATTTTCCATCCATTGTAATCATATATAAGACGGAAGATATCAAACACTGATTTATGATATATTTAAAAAGTACTATACACAACTTTGAATTACCTTTCGCTGTATGTAAGGAACTTTCTTTACAACTGGGGGACACAATGAAGCACATAATTTAATACTGACTTGTTTTATCCTTAGCATCTACATGCATCATTCATGATCTGCACTAAATATATTTATTCTTTTTAGACATGACCTTAAAATACATATTTACTGTAAAAGCGATACTGTATTTACTTTCCTTTAATTATAAAAATAAACTTTAAGTGAGGCTAGAAGGACATATAGTTTACATTCAAAAACTTAACTAGTCATTGTTTAACATCTTGTTACTGTTACACATCTGACAACATGACACCTCAAAGTTAACATGGTCTTCCCTCTGCACTATCAAACTAAAATCGTGCGGAGAAAATGCTAATTAAGACATTACGCATAAGTAGTTGATAATCAAAGTAACCTTTCCTTGACCCACATTAGGATAAGAAAACCCAGCAACAGAAGGCACTTAGGGCTAGAGCCTGACCCATTTTCCTTCTAAAGCTGGAGAAGCTTTGGAATGAAACAGAAAAATGTACTGCTAAAGCAAATTAACGTTGTAATTTAATTCAACACCTTTCCACTGACAATAAGAAAATTGCTCTAAATAGGATTCCGAGTGTTGACAGTAATTTAAAAGCTGCAAATCTTACAGTAATCATACCAAAATTTGAAGACAACTGAAGAGTTTAGGAGTCAAAGAATCTCTTTTTAAAAGTTCATAACTACATTGATTGCTCTTCTCTGAATTTTATGTTAAGCACGATGGTAGCACAGCAAGGTAAACTTGTATGTGATGCAAACATTTACTACAACAGAAACCAGCTCTTAACTTCCAGTTCTTCCCATGTTTTATCAATTCCTAGATCAGACTTTCTTCCTAATACATATGCATGACTTCGAGCTGGATTCACAAGGACCTGACTAACAGCATGCAAGCTGACAAAGCATATTACAAAAGCCATAAGGAACAACAGGTTATTCTTACTGCCCTTCCCCCATCATGCATTTTCCCCTCTGTGCTCTTTCATACTTACCATGCCCTCAAAGCCGACTCTGTAAAGGTTTTTGGCACCATTGTCCCAAAGAACATATGCTGCGCTATGTGGACTCGACGCGCTCCAATCTTGGATTTCAGTTACCTATTCAGTTTGAAACACAAGAAAATCGTTTCTAGAACAAAGACTTAGAAGCACAATTTGAACTTACAAGCTTATTCATCTCTTCAAAATAAGTCAGGATACAGCAGTTGTTACTGAGTTTGACAGAATTCATTCTAGAGCTGTTTTCTGTTGGACGCAAGTCTTCCCCAAGCGTCTTAATAAGACAGAATCATAAATACATGTTTTGTAGGCCTATTTTTCATTTGTATATTTGGTATGTAATCTAACTACATGAGCAGAGAAGAAAATCAGAACTGTAAATATTTTAAGATGCTGTTATATTTTCTTACTGGAAGAAACATTTAAGAAAAATAGAATAAAATTGCTTCAATTTATCTGGTTGAACCTGCATTAACCTAGTGCTATGCACTATGTTAGAGACAAAGTTTTATTTCCAGGCTCAATATATTTAACAAGAGTACAAAACAAAGAGAGTGAAGATGTCTTTCCCTGACATTTCTGAAATCATGCAGTCATGCAGCAAATTCTGAAAACACTGCCATTAAAAAACAAAACCAAACAAAAAACCAAACAAAAAACCACAGTTGGCAGTTCTTATTTATATTTATTTAAAAGCTGTTTCTGCTATGCACTTTTTCTCATGAAAAATATGTATATGCTTTCATGCAGATTTTCAGCTTGCAAATAACTCCCCTAATATAAGTTTAGTACACAAAGCAGACCATGTCAGATAAGAGTCTTACTTTACAAAGTTTCACAGATTTCAAAGTATTCTGACACAGGAACAGGTAAACAATGAAGATGAAAAAAGCGGTATCTAAATATCCCTTGCTTTAAGAGATTTAAACATACTTCCTTTCAAAGTAACTCAAAATGACATCCCCAAAAGCCTAAAGCTTCCACAAACACCTGGATATAAAATAAGCTACACAACAATATGAAATAGGTTAAGCAACATATCCAAGAACTTCTCACTCTCTCTTAAATGCTGTTTAAATGTACTAAAAATGACCTGAACAACAAAACAACAGTTCACCAAGTTAAAAGGGCATTCAAGTCTTAAATTTAGTGATAAAACTGACAGTATATTTTACACTGCCTGTTGCATGCTCATACCTTAATAACTAATGAAGGGTTGTTACAGGTAAGTGAAAGTTGTAAGAGGAAAATATGGAAGGGTTACGATTAGCAAATTATCATTTCATACCATTTTCAATAAATGCAAATAATGTGCTGGCCCACAAACAATAAGACTACAGAATGCAGTGATGGCCAGAAAGAGCTGCTCTTCATAGCTCTATTTTCATACAGTTCTCTAGTAATGCTGCAACATGCTCAAGATCCTAATATTGTTACAAGTCAGTCTTCGACAGCCATGACAAATTTAGTAATTAAAAAAATTGGTGCTAGCATTTTAAAAATGCAAATTTAAATGTAGAAGAACTGGTTATGGTATACATACCCTCCTCTTTCTAAATGCATAAGCATTACAGGATAGGCTTAGAAAATGTCTAGCAAATTAAAATAGTAATTTTCATGATGATATTTTACTTAACAATTAGAAAGGCCACTGAGGCAATTACATGACTGTTTAAAGACGCATCTTCTTATTAAAACCAGTTTTATTTTTACCTTTCCTCTACGCCCATTGCCACCATCTTGATCCTCCCATTGCCAGTCAACTCCTCGCACCACCCTGGCACCTGCAAAGATTCCTCTTGCTGTAATTTTCTTTGATTTACGTCGAGACTCCAACAATACCCTGAAGTTATTAAAAGAAGAACCCACAAATGTCAAGATAATAAACAAAATCTTTGGAGATGGGAAGGACGGTATCTCAAAACCCAGTAAATAAAACAAAAAAATAACCCCACAAATGCAGATTTCAGTGCATGAATCTCATCCTTTCAGTTCTCAAGTTCAACAACAACTCACAAGAAAAAACCCCATGATCTTCCAAAATGTGATTTTTTCTACGTTTATATTTAGTTTTTAATACTAAAAGTAATTTCTTCTCCAAACTTCCTTCTACCAGGAAACATCTTGTAACCACACATGGATCTGTATTCTATTAAAATCATTAAAGAAACATGCAGAATCACACTTCTGTTTCTCTCAGGCACACCCTGGGCTAATGCTTCTGACCCATAATTGCTTTGCCACTTTTACTCAGAATGATGCTATTAAGAGCTGCATCTCTTTTGCCTCCTCATTTCATGTCCTACATACTTTGCATAGAATCCCTTGGCAAATTAAATACATCAGCATCCATTTCTTCCGTCACATTATGTGACTTTTCTAAAGCAAACATCTTTCCCTTTCACCAGAACTGAAGTAGATAAGCCCAAAAAGAACTGTCCATGAGTATTTAACTAGGAATAACAGGAACAAGGAGCCAAACGTTTTCCTGCCTTTTCCATCATCTCAAAAGCCACCAGTTTTCATGCACAAGACTTCTTACTTCATCCTGGGAGAATGCTGACAGACAAAAGAATTTTCAGCTGACATTCAGCATGTTTCCTGACCACTTCAGGAAGTCTCTCAGTCTCCTGCTGAACTTCTAACATCCAGCAGATGGCACACACGGAAAAAGATAAATTGTTACAATAATGCAAAGACCGCATGAAAACATTGGCCATTTTTGCCTAAGTAAAATAAGAGTTATCAAAAACATACAAAAATCGTGTTTAGACCAGCTTTTTGAAGTGTTCTCAACACATACAAAACTGACACAAATCTCAGCACACATGACTTCAGTATGCTGCCCATACGTATAGGAGTTGGACTCGATGATCCTTGAGGGTCCCTTCCAGCTCAGAGTATTCCGTGATCCTGAGATCCCAGACTCAAAAATAAAGTGCATAGAGCGTATGCCTCCCTTCACCCAAACTTTCTTAGGTGCTTCTTGCCATTTTTCCTGTAAGACACTCCTCAAATACAACAACATTGCCCCTTTTTCCTCCCTCAAACAGTTAACTTTCATCAATTTTCCTCAGCTAAACGTGATCCAACAGAAACACCTCCCTGGCAGACCAAGCAGCCTTCTAGATGAGTTGTAAAACAGAGACCAAAGAAAGGAAGAAAGCAACAAGATGGAAGAGATTTTCTGCAATACAATACATTGTGTACAATTTATCTCCAAAACTAAAAGTCATACTTTATACACAGTAACAAACCTCTTTAAAATAAAAAAGAAAAGTCAGCCTAAGTAAGGAAAAAAAGTCTGGTAAATGTTCTCAGAAGCAATGAGCATGGGCATTGAAACCACAGCTAAACTTTAAGGCAAACATCTGAGAATATGAACACAGACCCTTCAAGACAATGTGAGAACTCAGGTTGAGAACTCAAAACACCTCGTAACTGTAAAAGAACATCAGTAAATTACAGCATACTTGTAAAGACAGCATTTATTTCTTCTTGGACAAGGTGTCTCACATGTCACATTTAAATGACTATCATACGTAGCAAAAAAGATTCTGATGGTTTTAATGAAAGAATATTCATGAAACATGTCACAGGGGAGACACCACAGCATGTAGCCTTTACACAATGTTTTTCCATCGCTCTCCAAGTACTTAGTAACAGAAATACTGCTGTTCTTACTTAACAGGTAGATAAATCATGACAAGAGGGGCTCTGGGTTGAAGTAAGTTATTTAAAGTCGACAACTATACAGAACACAGTAAACACAATTTTGTTTGTTCAGAGTTCTTCACTGGGAGACAATAACAGATGCTTAAGAACATGAAAAGCAAGGCAAGGGTAGAACAGCCTTTCACAGCATCTTTTCTCCTTTCTGTAGTGAGATATTTAAGCAGTTCAAGTCCAAGTTTTTGTTTCCAGATCATTCTGTTTTCCATAAGCCACAAGGTGAGTACTCCCCATCAATTTGTCAACATGATTTTTGAACCTGACTAAACTTTTGAGCTTACAAAACTTTCACATTCAGGAACACATTGACAAACCATTTTTTTTTAAAAGCTGCTTTATGATAACACAAGCACTAGGAAGACTGCAAAACCGGAAAATCACAACTTTTTCCTGTACTCCATTATTTCTAAAATTTCCACATTTTCCAATCTCCAAAGGTCTGTCATAGCTACCCTCCCTCACAAAGGGGCAGAACCAGTGACAGAATCCGACTGCAGCCGCTGTATTACCTGAGCCAAGTCTCAGTAACCATGTCCTCAGTTAAACATTTAATTAAGTGTCTCACTCAATTTCAAGGAGAAAAAAACTACATTTTACCTTTCACTTCCGGGGGTGGTAATTCTGTAAAAACGATGCCTCAAGTGATGCTTGTCCCCGTGGTAGCAAACTGTGCACAAGTCGTAATTCGTGCATTCCGCACATTTCCATCGGATGCCAATGATGGGCTGCTGCCGGCAGGTATCACACATAGTCCCATCGTGCTTGATACCTGGCGGAGAAAAAGGGGGGGAAATAAAGACTAAATGCTTTGCTAAACCACTGCACAGATTTCTGTTGCACACCATTAAAAGTTGAAGCTACATACTGGAAAGTTACCAATAGAGAAATGCTGCCAGTGATACCCTATCAGCCTGTGGGAATGAGGGGGAAAGAGAGTGGACTTTGCTTCTTATCTCCAGCTGTCACTCTGCTCCTGAAATATACCACCTTTCCTCAGCTTAAAAAGCTATGTTTGTTTCCTTCTATCTATACAAAGAAGAGAAAGAAAAGGAGAAATCTTTTAACCACAAGTAAAAGGGTCAGAATTGTGTTTATCAAAATATACAGACAACCTGGAACTTTATTTCTGGATTAAGGCTATCAACAGACCTTATGTCACAAAGACTACTGTGTTCAACTACTCTCTGACAGTTTTACTTACACATTTTGCCCAGTGGAAAAGATAAGTGCTTATCTCTATTCTTTTTCATACAGGAAAAAAATTAGGGTTTCTTGAATAGATGCCATAAGCTTCACGAAAATTCGTTACCATTTCTGATGTGGTTTACTATTATGCAGGTTTTTCTAAAAGAAAGTGCCAAAGACAGATCAGATGTAAACCACAGCATGTGCTCTGCCCAGCCTTCCACAAAAACTGAGTTCTCAACTCTTTGTTCCTATAGTTTTGGAAGCTACAGCTGAACGAAAGTGATCAGTCACAGTTTCTATCCATGTGTTCTGAATGCAGTGAACAGCCACAAGTTTATTTTAAAAAAATAAAAAATTAGTTCTGTGCTGTTTGGAAAAAACTGAGCAATAGAACAGAGAAGCACTGGCATTCAGGCAGTTCAGTATCAATAGACAGTAATGAGCACCAGAAAGTTAAAGTAACACAGAATTTTTCCAGTTACTCCCCTTTAAAAAAAACCCAGATCAATCTGAAATCAGTGAGGAAAAAGAACGGTTTTTGTCCCCTTCAGAAGGGATGTTTTCAGAAATGACTGCCAAATCCACTATAAATCTATTAGTCACTTATGTCCAACAGCTGAGCCATCTGCAGCAAAGAAAAACCAACAGTTGGAGAGGCAAAACTGAAGGAAATGCCTTCCTGTTTGATCATTTCACAGAATCCCATAATAGCTGAGATTGGAAGTAAGTTCTGGAGATTCTCCCCTCCAATCATTGCTGCTCAAAGCAGGGAAAACCAAAGCTGACTGCTCAGGACCATATCCTTTCAGGTTTTTGAGCACCACCAAGAAGAGACTCCACAATGCAGCCTATTCCAGGGTTCAGTCATCCCTATAACAAATACATTTCTTCTTATGTTTCAGTGGAAATTCCTGTGATTTAATTTGTGCCCATTGCCTTCTGCACTGTCACTTGATACCACTGAAAAAACCTGGCTCCATCCTCTTTACAACCTCCACTGGGTATTTATACACACTCTGAAGATCTCCCTGAGCCTTTTTTTCTCCTGGCTAACCACTACCAGATTCCTCAGTCTCTCCTTGAACCAGATGCCTGAAATTCCCTTTGCTGCAAACACATGTCCACTTGACTCTCAGTAGGTCCGTGTACCTCTCACACTGCGGATTGCCTTGAAACATTTCGCTCTTTTCTTGGTGCTCTTCAAGAGCAGGTGCATTGAAAGGACTGAGATATCCTGTTGGTGTCTTTGCCACCTTGTTATGGTGCTTGGGGTTGAGGGGTGCTGTTTGTTCTGGTTTTATTTTCAACAGATTGCTAAATTGGTATTTCACACAGAAATTAAGAAATTACACATCTCTGGATTTTACTTTTTTTTAATGCCTGTTGCACTTCAGGGTAGACAGTTGGTCAAGGAATACATTTATTCTGGATGGGAAAGGATGAAGGAATTAGGTGCTGTACAATTCTTCTATTTGTCCAACCACCAGGAAAGAGGGCAAAAGAGGCATGCAACACAGAATAGGTAAACTTAAATAAAACCTGGCCATTTCTAGCCAATGAGGCAGAAGTTGCTATGGAAAGACCAAGGGGAAAAAGGTACAAAGATATTTTACTCGAGTCACTTAACTGGCCATAGAGTCTGGGACTTAAAAGAGGACAATGCATGTCTGCAACTGGAGTCTCTGATCTCAAAGAACACATCCATATCTCACAGTTCCCTAAACACCGCCCTGATAGATACGACCTTTCTTCATCCATTCAAAGACACATCATCCCAGCAGCAACATCCACTTCAGTGCATGCCTCACCTGACCACACTGCTCCATTCCTTCCATTATAAAAGTTTTTGCACAGCTGAAATAAAAAACTGCATCAAGAAACATACCAGGCTGGCAAACAGTCAGGAGGAGTAATATTCAGCTGAACTGGTTTCCCAATCCCATTCTTTGTGGTGCTGCACAACACTGCTGGCACGGAAAACAAAGAATTGCAGGGCAGGAGCAGGCAAATAATTCTGTTACAGAATGTCTAACCACTGCACTAGAGATGTAGAGGAAGAAGCAGATTTCTATGCCTCTGGTGACAGCCGACCAAGAGACTTTTCACTTCATCTGCTAAAAGAGTGTAAAACAAGTTCACAGGTTCTTCTGAGTTGGAAGGGACCCACAGGATCATCTAGTCCAACTCCCAAGCAAACACCCACCCAGGGATCAGGCCCACAAGTTGCTGCTACTGGACAAAAAATGTGATGGCTAAACTATTCATGGTCATAATACAAACTTATTTACATGTGTCGAAGAAGGTTGAAAGCATGTAGGTATTTATTTGTTTGACTAGATATTATAGGTACACAACTTTGCAAGGTTGCCCTTGGTTGACTACCAGATGTCCACCCAACCGCTCTCTCACTCTCCCTTAGCAGGACGGGAAGTGGAAATAAAATGCAAAACTTTAAGTCAAGCTAAAAGTGAGATCATTTACCAGTTACCATCACCAGCAAAACAGACTTGACTTGGGGAAAATTAAATTTATAGCTAATTGTAAAAAAAGATGGTGAGAAAGACAAAAACTGAAACAACATCTCCCTGCGCTCCACATTCTTCACAGAGACAACTGCACTCCTTCATTCCAAACTCCTCTATCTCCCTGCTTCTCCACAGGGTAGAAAAAAAAAATCACAAAATCATTTTGGTTGGAAGACCCTTAAGAGTTCAACCATTAACTTAACACCAGCAAGCCCACCACTAACCTAATGTCCCTAGGCAGGACACCCACATTTCTTTAAAATTCCTGCAGGGGTGGTGACTCAACAACTTCCCTCGCCAGACTGTTCCAGTGCGTGACAACCCTTTTGCTGAAGATGGGAAATGAAGGGTTATGGGCAGTCCATAGCTCTTCACACTTCTCCCCTGCCCTGGCATAGGGCTTTTTCACAGGCTTCAGTTCCATGGGTTGCAGCCTCCTTCCTGGCACATCCACCTGCTTCAGCACAGAGTCCCCCCAGGCTGCAGGGAGGATCCCTCCTCCACTGTGGACAGAGGGAGGGAAGGAGACTTCTTGTGTTTCAGACCAGCTCAGCTCTACTCGAGATGAACGCTGAGATAACGTATATTTCAGTTTACATACTTTCACCAAAACCCAAAGCAGTTCATGTGCTCCAAAACCACCCCATGATATAAATCAAAGCACAATACACAAGAACAACCAGGAGACGGGATCAAGTGTAGGCTCTGGAGCCGAACTAGAACCCTGACTCAAATGCAAACTCTATCTGTCACGAACAGCTTCTGCTCTTCGAAAGCAAGGCTGTTTAGGAAAGGTTGAGAAACACAAACTTTGCAAAGTTTGTTATTAGGAAAGAATGCCTTCATTAAACTACTGGAATAAATCAGTGCCATAAAAACTTCAGAATTCAAACTGCAGCCCTGCAGCTGCCCAGCTGTGCACCAAAAGAGCACTTCAGCTCTCTAAACTGAGGTGATGAAAACACTAAACCTTTAAATATTCTCCAGAATTTCCTAATGCAGGCTATCTCAAAGTGAAACAGGTTTTGTATCATCTCCACCAAAAAAACCAAAAGAAATCCGCTAATGAGAAGGGTACTTCCACCATGCCTAATTACTTTTAAATAGCTGCCGTTTCTAATGTATCTTCAACCTTAGTACACCATAAAATCCAGGATTCCTGATCTCCATTTGTCATTAATGTATTTTACTATTTGAATTTCACACTAATTTTCTACTTTTATGTGCCTGCCATGGTTATCTTCACTTTTTATTTACCCAAATGCTCCCTGGATTACCTAGCCACGCATTCCTCTGTCACCACTCATTCACTTATCAAGCTTTTTAAACTCATACTCACTCTTACAAATGTGAAAGGAAATAGAAGCAGTGCTGCTCAAATTGCTACCTGAATTTGTTTACAAATAGCTCTTTTGTACTAAAGATCATTAGGTGGCACTATACATCTGTCCAATAACAGTACATTTTAACAATAAAATAAAATGTACAAGGGGTATCCACATCACTCACTGTTAAGCACAGAAAATACCAACAGTAATTTCAATGACTCCTCAGAACCAACAAAATCTGGTTTCCAATGGACTCATCACTCCCTACAGAACTCTTGATAAGCCAAAATTCCTTCGTACCACAATGACACCACTGTCACCAGGTAAGGGATACCATAAACTACTTACAAAATTGATTTGTTTACACCTCAATTTAAAAAGCAATAGCAATGTTTTGTTTTTCCCATCCTTCCCCTCCAGGAAACTTTTACACTACAGCCAGACTAGGCAAACTGAAAACCAGGAATTCTTACAGATTAACCAGTTAGACTTTGACAAACTGTATACAAACTCAAATCAGAGCTCCCACCAACACAACTAATCTATTAAACACACTGTTTTGGAGCAGACAGTTCCTATTATAATCACAAAACGTCAGACTTGCTAAAGCATGTGTCCTATCTGGTAAGGGTATCACAACAGGGATGGAGAGGACTATGGTGTAGGAGACATGGGGTAAAGGTAGGAAGAACAAAGAACATCTTTATAAAAAAACCCCCAAAAAACAGGTCTCCCAAGTACAATATTCAGGAAGCTGCGTGTATTACACTTTCTGACTTGTAAGGGCTCCTGTAAGTATCTACAAATAGCCACTAAAAATCTCAAGTAAGACAATTTGCTTTAAATAACACTACATGTGCTAAAAGCAAGAATAAACAAGTGTGTGGGATAAGTCACCTAAGGTGGTCAGCCTTTTAAAATACTCTGAAATTTATGACTTCACGATGAATTACGCTACTTTTCAGGTTACAAAAAACCCCCAATTAATACAAGCACAGAAAGTCACTCAGCTCTTTAACAGATAACACCTAAATCTTCAATATTAGCAGAACACAGCACGTAACACTTGCCACGCTGCACTGATGCACACTGTAGCTGGGGGATAATCCCACACCAAGATTCAGTTCCTGACCCCAGCCCCTCCAACACCTCCCCTTACTCAAATTACTCAAATGTTACTTTGAATCCACCACGTAAAAGAGAAATTAGATAAGCCAATTTTGTTCTATAGAAATCAAATTTTCAGACAGAGAATAAAAGTAAAAAATTTCTGCAATGCTCCTGAGCATTATGTGACCAAAGCCAGGGGCGCTCTCTAGAAACACGCTACATACTTGTCTGGCCTTTACCTCTGACAAAAGGCTGCCTTCCCTTCTACATGGAAAGCTTGAATTTGTACCCATGCAGCTTCTCTTCAGTAACTCCGAAAACTACTCCTCTCCGTTTCTTTTCCACAACATTACCAGAAAAAGGAGACACTCAAGTTTCCTAGATCCTGGCAAAAGGCTATTTCACAGAAAGGAAAGGACTTATTTGCAAGTAAGTCAGCAACTACACTGCACTGCTGATACACTGACATCCCAAGACTTTATCCACTGGGGAACCCACTACACAGGACCTACCCAAAGTTTCCTTTCTTCTAACTGAAACCTCATTTCCTTTCAGATCTTTAATTTACCAACCCCTCTCAGTCTCTCTGTCTCACTTAAAAAAATGCTGACCAATGTACAAACGACCACACTACGAGGCAGCTAATACAGCTACCCTGGTAAACACAGCCAGGACATCACAAAACTTCATCCCACAAATCACTCACTACCCAGATGACTCCATCTGGACCAAGGAGCTTACACGAGATTCTTCATGCAAACCATAAACGAGTTTTCAGTTTTAGAAGGACTGTTTTAATATCTTAGTAGTAAGGCTGTTGAAGTTTTTTGAGAAGTTAACAGCCTCACAAGACTGGTCATAGACTCCAATCATTACAAGACAAGAACAGTATATTTTTTAGGTCTCTGCAGCACTGTTCTGGCACATACCTATATATGCACACACATATCAAAGTCAAGGGGTTTGGGTTTGTTTTTTAATAGAATGAGCTTCAAACATTACTTTGATAACACAGTAAGCTCCTGATGCATCACTACTGTTTCTGGCTGCACAGGCCTCAAACTCATCGAAACAGAACACCACTTTTAAGAACTTATAACCAAGACTGGCCTTGAATATCTCACAAAAAGAACTCCCAGCAACAGCCATTCTAATTTTGCTTTTTGCTACTGTATTTGTATATTTTTTTTCCAGAAACTCACAATCACATTGTGACAGTAAATTTAGGAACCAGGTAATTCTTTTTTATTTTAAACTATAAGAGCCATGATTTCAGACCCTGTTAAGTATCATCAAACAAAAAGCCACCCCACATTCTGTATTTTCTTGCTCAACAGCGCGATTATTAATTCCACCACTAGAAATTCCTGTCACCTAATCCCACTTACATAAATGCCCCTAGAGATAGCATCAAACTATCATCCAGTCCTTTCAACTAACCAAAGGACAGTCACTACCATGGAGGGAAAATAAGTCACTACAAAAAGGTGAAGAAGAGATGTGATTTGCACAAGACTAAGAAGTGAATTATGTAGGAGTGAAACCAGGATTTCAGTCCAAATTGACAGCATCCTAACTCCATTAACTTTGCTCTTTTGCTGCCACTACTTGTCCCATTTTTACTCTTCCTGTCTCCAGGGAATCATGAGCTCAAGAGTAACTCCCTCCAGCAAGAAGCAACCCTGGGTAGTTCCATGCAACAGATCCATCAGGATGATGCATGTGTTGGCCAGAAACCTCGGGAAAAGAAATATCATTTTGCTAAGGCTGACAGCAGCAATGTTTATGAGCTTTCCCCACAGCAATACACACAGTCCTACCTGAAGCAGAAAATTCTAATCAGAATCACAGAATATTCTGAGTTGGAAGAGACCCACAAGGATCATCGAGTCCAACCCTTAACACTGTCTCCCTGGCGGGAATCGAACCCGGGTCTCCCACACGTCAGGTGGGGACACTCACCACTGTACTAAAGTGGATTTTAATATAAAAGTATTTTAATATAAAAGTATAAATGGAAATGAAAGTTAGAAGGAATGAAGGATTAAAGAAAGAACAAAGGAATAAAGAAAAAACAAAACAAACCAACAAGACAAAACCACAAAAAAACCCACCAACAAACCACCCAAGACAAAACCCTGGCTGGAACAGTTAAAACTGAATGTTATAAGTCTAGGCTTCCAGATGCTGTTAACCTGATACCGTCTGCTCGCAAAGACGTAAAGCAGAGCTAAACAATGAGCGTTCGAGGCTCATATTCCACATTCGTGCACACACTTGAGCTTTAAGCAGAAGCAGTCCCACTGGTTTCTACAGGACAGCAAATGCAGGTAAAGTTTCAAAGCACAAATGGCTGCAAGACAAGGACTGACAACTTGAAAGACTACTCTTAACTTCCTGTTTTAAAGTCCAATTCAAAAGGATTTTCAGCTCATTACCCTCTAAAACAAAAAAACCCCACAACAACAACAAAAAAACCCCCAACCATGGAGCCAGTCATAGAAGAATTAAAACATCTCGAAGGCTCATCATGCAGTATGAGGGGGGGGGTGTCTTATCAACATGTTTTTGTACTTAATTAGAACGAATTCCATGATTCCTTTGCCTCAAAAGTCTTATAGCTTCACCCAACCGCTATAATTTTCCTTTCTGTAACACCACACATGGCTGGCACAAAGATGGTCCCTCCATCATGTTTTAAATCAAAGACACATTAAAAAAGCAGTACAGCCGAGTCCCTCAACAAACAAATCCAATCACACTTCGTTATCGGGGCAATCCTGCCCAGCTCCAAAATCACCTCGCTCTATTTCTGATGAAATGTAACAATATAGATATTTCTCTTTGTGAGTTTTCACCGTAAAAAAAGGGTGCTAAAGTGAACATTTCCCTGCAGTGTTTGCAGCACTAACACTGCCGCATAATGTCAGTGCAGATCTAAATCCATTGTCCAAAATGACTGGATTTAAAGCATAAATACCAAGCAGCCAGGGAGTTAAAAGCACGAAGAAATACGGTTGGGTTTTTTTTCCCTCCAGTACGTTCACTATTTTACAGCAGGTCTGGCAATACAGATAAAAGGCAACACGCAGATTACAAGACAAAACAGTGTTTCAACGACGTATTTAATGTGATCCTCAGCAAAAAGATGTTACGCCTCTCTTCTGCAATCCTCCCTACACACTTGACTCAAGAACGACTGCCACAATTTCACAAAAGTGTTCCAAAATATAGATTCAAGAAGGGGGGTGGGGGAGGTGATGAAAACAAACCCAAACCTCGACGTACGGCCCTCACTGTTCCCTCTCCCCACCGGCCTCCCCGGAACACCGGGAGCCTGCTGTCCACGGCACATCACTTTTGCTTTGTCTGCCCCAGCCCGGCAGACCCGGCACAGCTTCTCCTTCCCCCCCCGGGCCCCGCTCTACAAATCTGCCCCAAGTTCACCCGTACACACACACACAGGGCGGCACACAGCGGGACACCCACGGGGAAAGGAAGGGGGGCGGATGACCCCCGCCCTCCCCCCAAAACATCGGGAAAAGCGCGTCCCTAAAAGGGAAAGGAGGGGCGCAACCCGCTCCCTGGGACGGGACCCCCCATCCCATCCCATCCCACCCCATCCCACCCCACCCCTGCCCCGGGGCCCTGTCCCCGCTCACCGGTGGGCGCGCTGTCGAGGATGCGGAGGTCGTAGGCCCCGGAGCAGCGGTAGTTGGCGGCGGTGCCGTTGTCCCACACCACCACCACCTCCTCGGGGCTCTCGAAGCTGCGCACGGTGCCCACATGGCCCTCGCCGCCATCCTGCTTCCCCCACTTCCAGTCCGGGCCGCGGACCANGTGTCCCCGCCAGAAGGGACCCGCCTGGCTGTGCCCAGCTCTCCCGCCTGGCCGTGCCCAGATCGCCCGCCTGGCCGTGCCGTCTGCAGGCGCCGCGTCCTGCCCAGCGCTCAGGCGTTGTTGTGGTGACGGCGGCGGGAGCGCCTCCTGCGGCCGGGCCTGGCTTCCCTCCTCCTCCAGCATCCAGAAATTCCTCTTGTCGTGTCTCGTTCAGTGGCAGGAGCATTATCAATTAAATTGTGCCAACTAAGCCACGCCCGGCCTGGGGAGAACCAGTGAGAGAATCCGACTGCAGCCGCTGTATTACCTGAGCCAAGTCTCAGTAACCATGTCCTCAGTTAAACATTCAATTAAGTGTCTCACTCAATTTCATGGAGAAAAAACCCTACATTTTACCTTTCACTTCCGGGGGTGGTAATTCTGTAAAAACGATGCCTCAAGTGATGCTTGTCCCCGTGGCAGCAAACTGTGCACAAGTCGTAATTCGTGCATTCCGCACATTTCCATCGGATGCCAATGATGGGCTGCTGCCGGCAGGTATCACACATAGTCCCATCGTGCTTGATACCTGGCGGAGAAAAAGGGGGGAGAAATAAAGACTAAATGCTTTGCTAAACCACTGCACAGATTTCTGTTGCACACCATTAAAAGTTGAAGCTACATACTGGAAAGTTACCAATAGAGAAATGCTGCCAGTGATACCCTATCAGCCTGTGGGAATGAGGGGAAACAATCTGGTCCAGGGGGAAAGTGCCCCTGGCCCCTGACAGGCTTTACACTGAGAGGGCAGGTTTAGATTAGATATACATAAGGAGAAATTCTTTACTCTGAGGGTGGTGTGGCTCTGGAACAGGTTGCCTGGAGAGGTTTTGGATGCTCCAGCCCTGGGAGTATTCAAGGCCAGGTTGAAGATGGATTTCAGCAGCCTGGTCTCATGGAAGGCAGGACAGGGGAGGCTGGAATGAGATGATCTTCGATGTCTCTTCCAACCCAAACCATTCTATTATTCTAAATCTGTGTAGCATTTTCCTCATTTTTCAGTTAATTCTGTGTCTAGAAATCCCAGTTTATTTTCAAACTATGAAATGAGCGAGGTTGTACTTCTGTAGCTCAGAAGCATTTTTAGCTGGTATTTGGGTGCTCAAGACAGCCAAAGGGAGGAATTGGTACCTTCACCTGCCCTTCCCTCCTCTGGGCATCTCTCAAGAAAGATGTAGCTGCGCAAAGTTTAAGCACATACCTGCAATGCACTTCTTCATAAACTGCTGCCTTCATTAGTACTCACATGATGCTCAAGGATTTCCTTTAGCTCTATGAATCCTCACTAATCTTCTATAGAGCCTAATTCTTAATTTTAAAAAGGGTCCTCCAACTGTTTTTTTCTCTCTATAATCATGTTCTGTGCCATCTTTTTAAGAGCATCCGTCCTAAAGGACAGACAAGGATGAACCAGACAAAAGAAAATTGTTTCCAGTCATCAGGGATATGGCTGATAAGACCCAGACCAGTTACCCTTGTGTCCTGGGTATTTTTACTGTTTCTGTGCTTTCTTCTACCTTTGTCGTTATTAATATGGCTATAAGGGTCTATGAGATCATTTCTTGAAGTTTTCTGTAGTTTTTCACCATATGCATAGCAGAGAAGAATATAAACATGTAACCACCAGACTACCACCACATTCCTGGCATAATTCATTCCTTCCCAACCCATGCTAAGACTAAAGAATGCTGCCTTAAACATCAAACTGTGT
Source organism: Pitta sordida (assembly GCA_013390025.1). Lineage (NCBI taxonomy): Eukaryota > Metazoa > Chordata > Aves > Passeriformes > Pittidae > Pitta > Pitta sordida. The sequence goes on from WEKX01001263.1 coordinate 386,679, forward strand.
CCTGACAATGGGCAATCCCAAGCAGTGTCTGATTCCTGCTTCTGCAGTGAAAACCTCAGAACTCAAACAGATGTCACCCAAGAGGGGCACATAATTGCCAGGCAGTGTGGCTTTTATAGCAGATGCTTCTCCTCATACTAAAGGTACCCACAGCTTGTACTAGCTTATTACATTGGTGCTTGGCAGAATTTCCCAGAGATTCTGAACAGTTCTTGGTTTATCAAAGAATCTATTTAGGCTCTTGTGGATATCATTTTCCCATCTGCCTCATTCTACTTTTTCATGGTTTGGTTCACGCATATCTAAGGATAACCCAGAGTATGTTTTTCTAATCCTCTTTGTTATGGTCAGATAAAAAAGATTTTTTTGCAATCAGGAAATGTATGCTAGAAAAACCCATCGAAGTCTGAGTTCAGAACTAGTTCTTCTGGAGAGAATCCAAAGAGTTCATCCCTTACATTTACTTTTCCAAGAAGGATATCTCCTAAATTACAAGCCTTGAGAGTCTGCTGGCTGCAGCAGTTCAGCAGAAATGCATGTGGGTAGACATTACCTTGGAGCTTCTTCTCTCCTGATAGAGAACAAGTCATCAGTAGAAGAACTATCTATCACAATAATCCCTGCATCTCCTCCTACTTGCCTGCTTTTTCTATCAGATGATTTACTCACAAAAAACAGAATCTCTAAATATGCCTGGAATATTTCAGAGGTGTCTTAGTGTCCTGATGTCAACTAAGATGGAATATGAATTGAATTTAGAAATACTTGAATAGTATATAGAGAGAAATAAGAACTTTACTGGGAGAAATAACAAAATTTAATATGTATAACAAATATATATATGTTTGAACAACAACAATAACAATATCGACAATAACAGAACAATGACAACTGTAGACAGCTGGGAAGAAAGCAAACACAAGGGGGGCCAAGTTTGAGGGAGACCAGGGCACCCCTGGGATTCCAGGGGCAGGGGAATAGGGTTCAGGTAGGCAAACTAGTGCAGTAACAGCCAGTGACCCTTTTCTGAAATGTCCAAGGGGCCGCAGGGAGGTCCAGCGGTCAGCAGGGGAAAAGCTGTACTGAGATGAGGAGCCAAGGTCCACATGGGTCCTGGGCAAAATGGCGGCAGTAGCAATCAGAGACAAAAACAAAGCCTGCTCAATCCAGAAAATCCACAAACTCCCTCAATGTAAGGCCCAGGAACTGTCGTTATAGGGTCTCGGGCCCCTCCCATGTCACATGCCTTGTGGGCATGTCTGCACATACCATTGGCCATCACTCAACCTGCCCCCACCCTTTGACCCCTCCCCTAGTCACATGCCTTGCCAAGAAGCTAAGATAGGACAAAGAATCCTCCATTGTTTGTCTGGAAGAAAGGAGAAAGCCCCTCCCCTGGCCACATGCCAGGAAGGGGAGGGGAGGGAATTGAGCCCCAAGGGATACCACTGGGGACCAGTCACCAGCAAGATGTGGCTCCATTCACCACAACCCTGTGAGCCCTGCCGTTCAGATGATTCTTTGCTCAGGGCATAGTGAACCTGCTCATCCCATGGTTGGACAGCTTGTCCAGAATGATATTGTGAGGGACAACCTCAAAAGCGTTACCAAAATCCAGAAAAACTGCATACAGCAGTTTTTCCTTCACCCACAAGATGTGTGACCTTATCACAAAGGGATATCAAATTGGTTAAACAGGACTTCCCCTTGTGAACCCATGTACTCACACTCCAGGTAATTTAATCTATCAGTCCTCAGAGTGTGGGGGAAAATGCCATCTAAAACCTCACTACTAGAATTAGCCGCCAGGTTATTTTCTTTTCTTTCATTCATTTTTGGGTCTACAGTCTAGAAATCATACTCATAACCCTCCTCAAACCTAGTGCCAGTAGAGGAGTACGACTGTCAGCTTTTCCCACCATTCCTGTTATGGGAGGAGGCCACCAGGGCAGCTGAATCCCAGGCTGGAGGAAGGGAATCCACAGTGCTTTGGGCATATTTGCCTGCAATTGCAAAGACTCAGTCATATGCATTCAGTGCAGGAATCCGGATGCACAAAATGAACTACTGAACCAGTTTCCTCCTGGCTACCCAAAATTATGTATATTGCTGAGTCACGCCATCCTTCAGCTGCTGATTGTGGCCTTCCCCACCACTTCCTGCCCTATTAGAGCAATCCAGTGAGACGCCAACAGAGAAGACATCTGGTTTACGCAGAATTCAGTGCTGTGCATACCCGAATGACATCCCTGTAAACTCCTTGTTATTGTTGGACAGCATATGTCTTTTTGTAAGAATAGCTGCTATCCTCCTAGAGGGTAGCCAACCCTCACAGAGGGCCAGGAAATAGGACTTTGGAGAACACCCAGCCTATGCTCCTGTCCATCTAAGCCATTCCAGAAAGCCACTTGCCTAAATTCTGACTGATTTCCTTTAAGTTCTCTAAACTGTCATGCTCCAGCAGGAGATCCTAATACATGTAAGTATTTGCATGGATTGAAGAGAGACAGGGATAGAAGTTTCTCTGGACTCTCCTGTTAGATTAAAGCTGAATTTGCAATTTAGTATCTGGAACATACAATGCAGAAAGGGGACTATGCCTATTCTGGGAGACAATTCCATGTGGAAGGCCTGCTTTCATACATCTCAGAGGAAAAAAATCTCAACTTCTTGGAGAGGTAATTTTAAATTTTGGAGGTTTGAGATTTTGTGTTTTGCCTTGCACAAATCCTGAATTCTTAGAATTTGTCATATGAAGGATTTACATAAACAGCTTCTTAGGAGTTGAGAAAGAGCATCTAATTTACATATAACAAAAAGATTGTGGTTTTCTTTTTAAAATAGAAAGAGCTTATTAATTTATACTGATACATTTATACTGTCCAAAAAATTCTACCTCCTTGGTTCATGATTCTACATTAGAACAAGCAAGGCTTTTTACTACTCCTCTTCCAAAATGAAGGCATTCTATATTTTAATTTTCTGGTTTTCCCCAAAAGGGCTTTTATAGTGCAGTTTTTTCCTGTGGAAAGAAGTATCAGGAACAGAAATTAGGGAAAAGTAAGCCACTGCCTTGCTTTTATTGAAATGTGCCTACTCTTCTGAGTGGAAATAACTGATTGAGGAAGAAAGATGGAAATATTGGCAAATGAGAAGAAAATCACTGTGTTACTGAAAAAAAATTGGCCTAAATGGTTTTTGGGTTTTGTTTGTTTGCTTGCTTGTTTAAATAGTCCATCTCCACAGAAACGTCTGGACTGATGCCACATCTTTTAAAATGAAAAGTGCCAGTCAGGAACTTCAGGGCATATCGTATTTAGCTGTAGTACAGTAATGGCAAAACCAACCCTAATTCCTCAGACTTTGCTGCCATCGCGTGGCCAGGAACCATCTCTCGTTAATGCTAAAACTCACCCATTCCCTTAATTTGTTTCACTGTGCTTCCTCTGCTTTATTTACCAGATTCATTACCCATGACACAGTACCATTTTCTTCCTCAATTCTCAGAAGTGCAAGGAATTCGCATTTGAATTTGAATCCATTTGCATCGATTTTTTTCCTAAGTTCTGCAGATTGAAATTTTCCCAGGTTCTGCAGACTGAAATATTTTTAATGCTAAATAGTGAGCAAGCTGTGATGTGACAAATTGCTTCAGTGGGTTTGTTTTTCGCTCTGCTATTGGCATCCTCCATGGAACTGTTAATTAGAACACACCTATTAACCCACAGTGTCCATAACATTGCTATGGTCTATCTGCTGCTTCTTTTCCAGGAAGGAAAACCACTTGAGCAGATAACAGATCATACAGACGTCACTTGGTTTTCCTGTTGGGAAACAAAACTAATGCAATAGAGATCTGACAATAAAAGAAGACCTTTTTCTGCATCTGGCTAAAAACTTCCACATCCTGAAAAAAAAGTGTTTTAGAATGAAGAAAATTACTTTTCCATAACAGGAGCATCCTGGAATCTTCTTCCTTGGTTAAGGCTTTAAGTTTTACTACGCTGAACTATTTTGAGTGAAAACAATATACCTGTGGAATCACAGAATCACAGAATGTCATGAGTTGGAAGGGACCCACAAGGATCATCCAGTCCAACTCACCATCTAACCCCCGTAAGGAGGCCGAGTGGAGTTAAGCTAGATTTAAAATATTCAAGGACAAAATAAAATAATGAAATATTCTGTAGCAATGTAAGGCATACACACCAATACCATGTACTCATGTTTGCACATCTGTAAAAATCTTCCTACTTTAACATACCTCAGAGGATCAAAAAATGTATACTTATGCTGATATTTTCAAAGGTTTAACAACATGTTGGTGTTTTATTCATAGATGATGTTTAAATGAGTTGATGCATCGGAAGGAGGGATTAATTTCTTCCTAGTGTTAAATATCCTGATTGCAAAGATTGTAAAGAAAGTACTTACTTGAAATGCACAGATGTAATCTGAACCAGCTAGGTCATATTTTTAGACTGATAGGAAAATAAACTGTCTCCATGACTCATCAAGATATTTCAAGAATGTTCCTGATTTATGTGCATGATAATTTTTGTTGCATTCAGTGGGGCTAATTGTGTGCCTATAGTCAAGTACGGGTCTGTACTGTATTACAAAGGCACTGAATATGCACTAAATAATGCCAGAAAGATGACTTAAACACTGAATAATATCTATGTTTAATTTTAATAATCTGACAAAATAGTAACAAACATTGAGTAGCTCAAACAGAATCTCAACATTCTATGTTTTATCATTAAAAAATAGTTCCAGTCACAACACTATGTAATCATAAATTCTAAGAAGTAAGATTTCCAGTATACTTTGATAAACTTGTTGAAATCTGTATTTATTAAAAACGTAACTAGAAATTAAGAAAAGCAATGCATTGCTGAACAAGGCCAAATGCTTTGCATAAAATAAACATTTTAAAAATACATTTCATTTAAATTTGTGTTTAAAGCTTAAAAATAATTTTCACCCTTAACATGCTAAAAACAAATCTAAGAAATTGTCTGAAAGAAAAAGATTCATTGGATGCACGTATTTCTGACTGTTCAATTCAGCTGGAGCTATACTGCTGATGTAGGTAGAACAAGAGTTTACCAAATGTATGTTGAGATTATTGTTTTATATATATGTATAA